>CM075815.1:36018155-36370064 GCA_037975025.1 Excoecaria agallocha | reverse complement strand
CTGATTAGCAAAAAAATTATAAAAGCAAAATTGCCCTTAACCCATTTCTTTATATAATTAAAAAAAAAAATATAAAAATTTTAATAAGTTGAAAAAAGAAAGAAAAGCAGTGGGGAGGTCAAAGTCCGTGAATGAAGTAGTTAAGGTAGATGAAAAGAACTCGTGTGGTAGTGATTATGCCACTCAAAGCTCCATCTCTGTACTGTAATGGAAAGCTTTTTAACATGTTTGAGGATGTTCAACGACAAAGCTCCTTTCTATGCTTTTGTTCCAACTTTTTCCATGTCCATCATTAACCTCTCTGTCTCCATATATCGTTAATGGTAGGCTTACACTACAAGAAAAAGCTTTATTAAAGACCACAATTTATGGACCGGTCAGTTTTCTGGTCTTTAAAAATATACCAATAAGGACCAATTTTTTATATGGTCTTTAATTTTTAATTTAGTCCATATTATTTGTGATGGCATAAAAACCGGTCCTAAAATTATTAATTTCTGGTCCCTAAAATGACCAAAATTAGGCGGGACAAACCCGCGCCATTTTCTTTGTTTCTGAGAAATTATTAATTTCTGGTCCCCGAAAAAAACCATCTCCTTTTTGCTTTGTTTATTTATTTTTTAACAAAACTTTTCATAAAAGCCATTTGCTTTGTTTTATTTTCTCTCTAACGAAACTTTCTCTGCCCTAGTTTAGCTTGATTTATATTATATACTTGCTTCACTGTCGATCGAACTCCAAATCGCTCCACGATGGACAGCTCCGAGACGATGTGCTTCACAATCGATGGCTGAAGACGTTTCTCATAAGAGAAAAAGGGCCAGATCTCTGTTCAAGATTCCAATTATACACGAATCGGAGTGAAAGCAGGCATTTGTGTAAGGTTTGAGACTTGAATTTAAATTTCTTATTTTTAATTAGTCATAAAACATAGTGTAAGGTTAATGGGTCTGTTGGTTCTTCGATTAGGAGTTTAGGATTGTTTGTCCATTATGTGTGGACTATGTAAGTTTCTGCAGAGCTTGATAATGATCTTGGATCACATGACGAATCTATGGAAAAAACTTCTCAAAATGGGCATATGGCCATAGCACTTGTTCTACCTGAAGTGAGAAACACTACTTGTAATGCCATGCAAAAGCTTCTGACAATGGTAAGTTGTTAAAGGCATCCATCATCCTTAAGTCTAAGACATCCTGAAGTCAACTTCTCTGAAAATTTTGATGTGATTTCAGATTATGGAGCTTGATGTGTCGAGGAAGATAGCAGATGCACAGGGTTTTACCACCAGAGCGAATGGTGTGAGGTACTTAGCTGTCTTCTTGATATAATTTTCCAGTTCTCTGTTATACTTGAATGGAGGATTGCTGATTTTTATTTTCATCTACTTCTCGATTTATTTTTAATTTATATTTTTGTGGACGAATGATTTGTTAACTTTAAAAATATTGTTATGAATAATTAACAAGACATTTTTACTTGCCTGCAAAATCAAGAGAGCAGAGCAAGTGAAAACGATCTTCACACAAAAATTTGTCGGCAAGAGCAGCAAATGAAGAACTGATACGGTAAATATGGCAAAGTATGACTGAAAATCCCACAAATTAGGCAACCAAGAAGAAATGATAATCAAATCTCCTAAAATAATTGACAAATATCAACTACCATGAAACTAGGATAGCTAATCGACTTATTCAAATAGTTAGATTGAAGAAAAAACATGTGACTTGCTATTTCTTCATTATCCTCAACATGATTTATGACTTGAAATCAAAACCAGAACAATACTATTCCTCGATGGTTCCAATTTCTTGTTTTAGATTCTGATTTTATGTTTTACTTGTTTAGAGGATGCATTTACTTTACTATGGTCACTATAATTAATTCATTGATGTTTGTGGATTAGGTATACAAAGGTTATCTTGCAATTTGCAATAGCAATAATTGTATAAAAAGAGCAGGATATTGATACTCTTCATGAATGGCTTAGGTGTGGATTTATATCCTTTGCCTCTTGTATTTTGGTAGAGTATAAACATTCAGTATTATGTAGCTAGGACAAGGACATGGGCTAACATGATAAGGATAAGCCAGAGTTATTACTTTCTTGTTGCAATTCAAATTGTAGAGATTTTTTCTTTTATTCATTTCTTTTGTTCTCATTTCCTTCTCTCTTTCTGCCCCTTTTTCTAGCCTCCTGTTCTGTCTGCTTGTCATTCTCTGTACTTTGTGTATCTAAATAAGTTATAACCCAGTTTTGGCATAGTGCAAGATACAAAGTCTCTTTTGGAACCTGAACTATAATCCTAAGCTGCTGAAACTTGAATCTAATTTTGAATGTCAGGTTTGGGAGATTGTATACTCAAAGGATGGTGTTTGCTGTTGGCTCTTTGTTCTTAGTGCTGTTGGCTTTTTTTTTTATTAATTTTGATTGCTTGTTAATGTTATAGATTTTTGGACAAATTATCTTTCTTTGCAGATTACAGGTTGTTCAATCTTGCAGCAATTTGTTTGAATTGATTTATAGTTGACCCAGTTCGGGATTAGAGGAGTCCTGTGATTTGGTGGAGTTTTTACTCTAATTTTGGGTATATGGTTCACACTCTCTATGATTTCAATTTTATTGCCAATCTTTCTTAGGCATGATTTAATGCAAGAATATAGTCCTAATTTTGGGTAGGCTCAAAATATCTTGTTTGATTTCCCAACTTTATCTGCTAAGCTTATTATCCTGGGCCATATATGCAAATGTTTCTGCATAATTCTGTAATTGCAGTTTAATTCTTAGTTTACTTATGCAGTATGTGAACTATATATGGAGCAAGATTTATTATGTGTATTTTTTTTAACTTGACACTATTTGATTTTTATGCTTTGAAATATCTGACTTGTTTGTTTGATGCAAAGTAAATTTTTATTTTGCATCCATCTGAGATTTGTTTCATGGTTTCGGCTGTTTTAGTTGCTACATTGTTCTCCATGATCATATGCTTTAGGTGTTAAATGCTTTGATGTAGGATTTGCATACTAAATTTCTAATCCCAATCTTGAGAATTTAACCTCCCTTGGGGTTTTTGATATAACCATTCTCTTTAGAAAATATATATGAGCCAAAATATTAATACCAACAACTAATAGATAATTGGCGCCTGTATGGGTTACCCCTGATTGCATTTTACCTTTAGATTATTATTGTTAATTGACAGAACAAAACTGAACTTTCCAAATTACTATTTTTATTGTTGTTAGTTTCTGGAAATGATGCATATGTAGATCCTGTGCAAAAGGCGGAAGCAATGGCATTTCGTTGAGCTTGTGCACATTTTGGACTTGGACTGCAGTATAAAATAAAAGAAGAGGGGTTGGCTGCAGACTGCTCAGGGTGCCATCAGTGCTGCTCTGTCTTCAAGTTGAATCTACTGATGGTGTCTACTGATTATCTCAGCCTAGTGATTTTATGGCATATTTTCTGGTCCTTGTGTCCGGTAGTTATTTTCTGCCACCATGTATTGCTGTTTTGTCTCCTTATTTTTCAATAATTCAAGCAGATTATCAAAAACAAATGTCTTTTTATCAAAAAAAATTTGTCTTTTTCAATACAGTTTTGCAATTGCAAGCATGTCAAGTTTTGCATCAATAGCTTAGAATGTTTGTATGTATCTAAAGACTTAGATGTATGATTCTATCTGTGCAAACTCACCAGGAAACTCACATGAGCTATTGGGTATATCTGATTAGTCAACATGTTATATATTTGTATAATAGAGTTTTTCTTGGTTCCTTTTTGTTAGAGGGATGAAATTATTGTTGAGAAAATTCTAGATTTACTTGATCAAGTATAAGCCACCAAGGCATGAACATGCAATATGATTTTTGTTGACATTGGAGTCCATGGCTTATGGGTTTGCTGTTTAGTAGACTTGAAGTAAAACTGATGTGGCTTGAACATTGTAATATTTTTTTTAAGCTGAATAAGCACTATTTCCCAGTCATCAATCATATAAGATGTTTTGCTAACATGGATTCTTTTTATTTTTTGTTTCTTTTCCCTTTATTTTCCTTTATAAATAGCTAATTTCTTTAGCTAAATCTATCACAGGGTGATTTCTCTAGTGAGGCTGACCTCCTCGTCAGGTGATGTCTATTCATGAGTTGTAAAAGCAAAGTCTAACATTTGCATGCATTGCATCTCGGCATTTTCCCGTTTGTGGGTAATTTAAAATGCTGAAGAGGCTGAAGAAATGCTCTTGTATAGTTTAATATCATGTCAGATCATGGAACGCGAATAATAATATACAATCTTTGGGAGGATGATCAAGGATTCCTGGAGCTTGAATTTGACACTGATCCTCATGTATGTTTTCACTATACAGCATTCTTTTGTTAATAATTTTCTTTTTGATGTTATTGATCTCAAGTGAGTTCTAACTTTATCATGTTCATAAGAGATTTTTTTTTTGCACACATTTTTCATGTTGCAGGATATCCAACTTAGAGGGGTCAATCGAGATGAGAAGAATGTACAAATGGCCAGAGAATTTCCAAACTCCAGGCATTTCCCGACTTATAGGCATTCTCTAAGGGTAGTTAATCTCTATATACTACTTTATGTTGCTTAATAAATGAATGTGGATGAGTTGCTAGTTGCTAATATTAATGCTTGATTGTTTGCTATTGTTGACAACAGATGTCAGCTGTTGTAACTATTGGCTTTGTGAAGGACGCAAAACATCATATTGATATTCAGGGCTTTAATGTTTACCACAAAAATAGACTCATTAAGGTTAGTTTGTTTTCTTCATAAAAAGAAAATGAAAAAAGAAAAAAGAAAAAAGAAAAAAGAAAGGGGTTAGCTTGCTTTGAAATATACCGTGGAGTAAATTGCTAGATGCATGGCTTACTGGGAAAACCTTTTTGGTTTTTTATTATGCTTATTTTTAATTCTTATTCTTTTCCCTTTCGGTAGCTACTATCTCATTTCACTTCTTGCCTTTTCTTAAAGTTTTGATATTGACTGAAATACAAATAAATTTATTACTGCTTTATAGTGAAGCTGGTGTGCATGGATTTTCTAATTGGGCATTTGGTGGTCTTATGTTAATCTAAATTTAATAATGTGCTTTAAGACATGCTGGAGAGAATTTTTTATTTAACTAACGCCAAATTGGAAATGTATGATAACATATACATGAACTATCAGCAAACATGTGTTGCAGATCCCAATATTTATATTTTAAGTGCTTTCATGATTGCTAAACATAACATGAAATAGATATGCATGATTCTTCAACTAAGAACTTGTGCTTTTCAACCATTTTGGAGGCTCTGGAATGCTGCTGGAAGTGATGGCCGTGGAGTTATAGGTATTTATTTATTTGAAACTTCTTATTGTTTGTTTCTCGGCTCAAGTACATGAGGCATTTAATCTCTACTGACAGGTGTGCTGGAAGCAAATTTTGTTGAACCTGCTCATGATAAGCAGGGATTTGAACGCACAACAGTCCTGGCAAGATTTTTGGCTAGATAGAGAAGCATTATCTTATTTTGTTATAGATAATTTTTTTTTTTTGCACAGGGGGCTGTATAAACAATGCATTGATTTTTTGGATGATAATTCTATATACGTATCAATTACAAATTATCTATGAATGTATTATATTATTAATTGTCTATGCTTTTGAGCAATCTTAATTTGGATGCTCTAGTTGTGATACTAAATTAAAAATACAGGGTAAAAAGAATTGTCTCTAATTAAAGTTTTATGGTTTTTAATCTATCATATGGTCCTATAATTATTACTTTTAAGGATGGCATTTCCTTTCCTTATTTATATTTCAACGACCGGATTTTAGTATGGTCCTTAAAAATTTACTAAAAATATTACATTTTTAAGGATCGGATTTTTGGTCCATATTTTTTTGTAATGACCAGGTGACTTACATTATTAAGGACGGTAAAGCCGGTCCTTAATACTAATTGGGACCAGTTTTTATCCGGTCTATAATGGTTTTGTGGACCATATATCCGGTCCTTATTAACCCTAAAGAGCACGTGACTGACATTATTAAGGACGGGAAAATCGGTCCTTAATACTATTTAGGGACCAGTTTTTTACCCGGTCCTTAAAAGTTTTAAGGACCGGTAGATGTATCTCGTCCTTAATTATCATTAGCGGCGGAGCCTATAAGGACGGGATAGCGACCGGTTTTTTCCGTCCTTGTTAAGTTTTAGGGACCGGATTGGCACTTTTAAGGACCGTATTTCCCGTCCTTGAAAGCCTTTTTTCTTGTAGTGTATGTGATTCGGGTGTTAGAATTAACTTAATGCCCTATTCAATTTGTTAGAAATTGAATTTATGTGATATCAAGGAAACCTGAATGATGCTACAATTGATAGATAGATCCGTAAAGAGAGCAAAGGTATAATAAAGGACTTATTGGTGAAGGTTGGAAATTTCATATTTTCGGTTGATTTTATGGTGATGGATATGAAGGAGGATCGTAAAGTGCCATTAATAGTGGGAAGGCCATTTCTGAACATAGCAAAGGCATTGATTGATGTGTATGGACAAATGGTTACCTTAAGCTTTAATAAGGAAGAAATGGTTTTCAATGTGAATAAGGTGATGAAGCACCCATCCTATGACTTTGAACAGTCCATTTGCTTTATGGATAGTGTTTAAGAATGTGTGGAGGAGAAACAAGAGGAAATTTTGTTAGATAATGCATTACAAGATTCTTTGATTCATTTAAAGAGCAAGAAGGAAGCTAGAAAGGAATAAGAAAAGCTGATAGAGGAGCTGGAAAAAGAGCACAATGAGGAAGGAACAAAGGAGGATGAGCCATCCCCTCTTAAGGGAGAAAACAAATTTGAACTCAAAACTCTTTCTTCACATTTAAAATATAGATTTTTAGAAGATAATGCTAAACCAATAATTATTTCTTCACTTTTGATAGGTTTGGAAAAAGAGATGCTTGTTGAAGTATTGAAGAATTATAAAGGAGCAATAGGTTAGGAGACATCCAACTTAAAGGGAATTAGTCCAAATTACTGTACACACCTGATACCTATGAAAAATGACTTCAAACCAGTTATGCAACCCCAAAGGAGACTTAATCCACCTATGTAAAAAGTAGTGAAGAAGGAGGTACCTAAACTACTGGATAAAAGTATTATTTATCCTATTTTTAATAGTAGTTGGGTGAGTTTAGTACAATATGCTCCTAAAAAAGTTGACTATAATAACTAATGAAAAAAATGAACTTATCCCAATAAGCATAGTGATAGGATAGAGGGTGTGTATAGACTATAGGAGGTTGAACAATGCCACTAGAAAAGATCATTTTTCTCTACCTTTTATTAACCAAATGCTAGAGAGGTTAGCTGGGAATAGGTTTTACTATTTTTTAGATGGTTATTTGGAATATATACAAATTCCTATAGCCTCGAAAGACCAAGAAAAACTACATTCACATGCCCTTATGGCACCTTTACATATAGGAGATTGCCATTTGATCTTTATAATGCCCCAATCACTTTTCAAAGGTGTATGATGGCCATATTCCATGATTTTATTGAAAAATTTATGGAGATTTTTATGGATGACTTTACTTTGATTTTAAGTCTTGCTTGAATAACCTTACATTGGTCTTAAAAAGGTGTAAAAAAACTAACCTTGTCCTTAATTGGAAAAAATACCACTTCATGGTAAAGGAAGGTATAGATTTAGGGCATAAGATCTCAAAAAAGGAAATTGAAGTGGATAAGGCTAAAATAAACATGACTGCTAAATCGCCTCTGTCTACTTGTGTTAAAGCCATTAGGAGTTTTCTTAGTCATGTTGGTTTCTATTGTCAATTTATTAATGATTTTTCAAAAATTGCAAAACTACTTTCTAATTTACTACTTAAAGATGCTACATTTAACTTTGATGTTGTGTGTTTGCAAGCTTTCAATTTACTAAATCAAAAGTTAATATAACACCGGTAATAGCATTACCGGATTGGACCTTACCGTTTGAAATGATGTGTGATGTTAGTGATTATATTGCAGGAGCAATTTTGGGAGATAGGAGGAAAAAGATGTTTTACACCATCTATTATGCTAGCCATACATTCACTCGAGCTTAAGTGAACTATACCACCACTAAGAAAGAATTTTTGGCAATAGTTTTTTCTTTTGAAAATTTAGGCTATATCTCTTAGGATCCAAAGTCAAAGTGTGGTCGGACCATGCAACTTTTTAACACCATTTTGCTATGAAAGATTCCAAACTAAGGCTTATTAGATAAGTTTTACTACTTCAGGAATTTGATGTATAAATCAAGGATAAAAAAGGAGCGAAAAATTTTGTAGCTGACTTTCTATCTAGACTTGATTTATTTCTTGATGAACATATTTGTGCTATTTATGATTGTGTAGGTTCAATTCCTTGGTATGCTAATATTGCTAATTATCTTGTAGGAGGTTATCTACCAAAGGACCTCACTTGGCAATAGAAGAAGAAGCTAAAAGCGGATGTAAGGCATTATCTGTGAGATGATCCATATTTGATTAAGATATGCCCGGATCAAGTGCTTAGGAGATGTATTCTAGAGGAGGAGTAAGAAGATATCTTGAGATAATGTCACGAAAGAGAGGTAGGAGGTAACCATAAAGCAAACCATACTGTGCAGAAAATTATACAATCAAGTTTATTTTGGCCCTCTCTTTTTGCTGATGTTAAATCTTTCAAAGAGTTATGTGATAGGTGTCAATGTGTAGGAAATATTTCAAAGAGGGATGAAATGCCTATGAATAATGTGCTAGTAGTAGAGATTTTTGATGTTTAAGGTGTTAATTTTATGGGACCATTTCCAAATTCATATGGATTTGAGTATATCCTAGTTGTTGTGGATTATGTGAGTAAATGGGTAGAAGTAGTAGCCACTAGGATATGTGATGCTAGAGTGGTGCTTGAATTCCTTAGGAGGAATATTTTCACTAGGTTTGGGGCACTAAGGGCTATTATAAGTGATGGAGGCAAGCATTTTGTCAACCATCAATTCAGAACATTGCTTAGAAAATTTGGTGTCAAGTACAAAATAACAACCCCATATCATCCTCAAGAAAATGGACAAGTGGAAGTGTCTAATAGGGAGATAAAATCAATCTTAGAGAAAATAGTCAATAATGCTAGAAAAGATTAGTCTCGAAAGTTAGATAAGGCTCTCTAGGCCTATAGAACTGCATATAAGACCCCTATAGGCATGTCTCCATTTAGGTTGGTCTTTAGGAAAGCATGTCATTTGCTGGTCGAATGAGAGCATAAGGCATATTGGGCAACAAAACTACTTAACATCGATTTAAGATGTGCAAGAGAGAAAAAAAGTCTACAACTCAATAAGCTTGATGAGTTTTGACAGTGGTCTTACAACAATACTGCTCTTTACAAAGAAAATAAAGAGGTGGCATGACAAGAGACTAAATCCAAAGGAATTTACTATACAATATTCTATTGACGTTATTTCTAAGTTAGCTGAAATCTTGATGTTTTGGGCCATATCAAGTGTTATCCAACAATGAGTTTGGTGTAGTGACTATCAAGAGCATAAAGGATGGGTGTGTATATAAAGTCAATGAGCATAGATTGAAGCCTTATTGTGTTGGGCAAGTGGAGGTTGCTGAAGCAACCATGACTTTTCAAGACTACTAACAGGGTTCTAAAAGTCTAGTTGAGGACTTGCTAAACTCAGAACTACACTCTTTTCCTATCTATTTTTGTGTGTTGGTTTTGTTCTGTTAGTTTTTATTATGTACTGATAGTTTGTATGATTTAGTTTGATGTTGGTTAGTTTGTGTTTTGTTCTATTTCGTTTTGTAATGTGTGTTAGTTTGTTCTTGGTTTTGTGCTTAAGTGTTTTATGAAGTACAACATGTTGGGAGAATAGCTACAGTTGTTTTATCAGCAGTAATTTTTATGATTTCTATGCAGTCTAAGCATGTTCAATAAAGAGGAATTTTAATTTGTTTATGCACATAAAATCAATTTTTGGTAAGAGTTTCAAATTAGTTTGTGAATTTATGATGTTACAAAGAGGAATTAATTCAAGTAGTAGAGCAATTTAGGTGAACATCAAGTCAAAAATTCATTTTGAGTTTCATATTACATGAAGAATAACTAGGCTTTTTTTTGGGTTTTGTTATGAAACGAGACCATTCATTGGGTAGAGTGGATTTTTCACTCCACCGAGTGTGTCATTCAATACACAAAACTTAGTTTTGCTTCTTTAATCTAGAGACCCATCACTTGGTAGAGTGACTTCCCACTCCCCCGAGTACTTTACCACTTGGTAGAGTGAGAAGTCACTCCATCGAGTCCCCTTTAATGCCATGTTTGTCAATTTTTTTTAATTCCCTATATAATAGCAATCCACTCGGTAGAGTACCAAAGTTGCTCCACCCAGCAGCCCTTCACTCTACCATGTTGGCCACTATATAAGCCCTAAATATTTTTACTCCATCGTGCACTATCTCATTTGTTTCAAATATTTAGTCTTTTCTCTCTTACTCACCCAATTCACTCCCCTGAGCCACTTAAGTTTTTTTTTTGATTGATTATCCATGCATCCTACATTAGATCAAGTAAGTTCTCTTCTTTCTCTTTAATTCCTTCAATTAACATTATTTTGACTATATACTTGAGGTTTTTTGTTCTTCATCTTGTACAATTTGGCTCTAAATTGACCTCTATTTGATAACATTTTTAGCCATATTGATTATGTTTGCATTGAGTGTTGGAAATTGCTCTTGAAATTTTACATTTGGATTTTAAATGGTTAAGCATGCATGCATTCTAACTTAGTTAAGTTGTGCACACTACATGTTTGATGAAATTCCTCAAAGAATAAGTTCCTTCTTTATGCTTAAATTTTCTTCTTCTTAACCATTTAAATCATTTTCATATGTTATGAAACACCCTAAGCTAGTATCTCTATCATATATTATGATATATATATATATATATATATATTTTTTAAGTCATGTTATTTTAGGTTATTAACCCGATTAACATCTATATGCATTCCTATCACCTGATCCATCTTATCAAACAACCTATATATATATTAGTTAGATACTCTTATATCTTTCATGTACTTATTACATATGCACGAGGACTGATTATGCAACCCATTATCATAGCCATGCTAGATTCAGTTATCTTAGTCTACTCGCTATCATGCATAGCATTCAACATTTCAACGCATATGGATATAAGCATACCAGCTCTTAGATGCATGCATATACTAGCATTCTCATTATGAGATTATTACAACATTTCTTCTACATGAGATACATATATTATATAACTTTTTTTTAAATATTAAAACTTGCTAAGAAACTTAAACAAAATTAATCAAAGGCCTTACATCACTTCTCTAGACTAGTGTTGGCTTGTCCTAATGCAAAGGACGTTCCTGTGCTAAGCCTTTTCTATAGAACCTACACGGATCAAATAACCTTTCTAAGCTTTATAGTTTAGTGGGGATAATAAATATGAAAGACAACCACTCATAGTGATTGTTAAATTCATAAAATCATACATCATTTAAAATCATTTAAAGTATCATATAAACAATAAGCATATGGTAAAAATATAATGATTAAAATCAACAATGTATTTCTACATTCAAAGTAGTCTCCATAAATTCCAACATTTCATAAAATTTTTTGTACATATATAAAAAAGCAAAGGAATAAATACATACATTAGAAAACTCAGTTAAACAGGATATTCCATAAATCATATGCATTGTTATATTGTAACCAATTATGATTTATTTATACTGTAACCTAGCCTACTTAAGTTTTAAAGGTAGATAATGGGATCGGTGGATACCCGAGGGTATTAAAATGGTGAATATCCAAAGATATCAAAAGTATAGACCCAAACAGGGTCGACTATACGGTGGACCGATCAAATGGACCCAAACGGTTCAATTAACAACCCAAATGGCTGTTCGTGATCCAACAGGATCAACTGTACTTTAGACCTAAATAGGTCGACTGTGGTTATTACAATACTCTTATTTAATTCTCTTTTTATATACCATGCTTGCATTTAAATAATCATTTTACACATGTACACTAATAGGATAGTTAAATTGTTGCCATGGCGTAATTATATATGCAAATTCATATAATGCTTCACATACTTTAAAATCATGTTATCATCAAATATCACATAATGTACCAGACCTGTTCAAGTGCTCATCATAAGCATGCCTTAACATATGAACTTTGCATTATAATATATCATATGCATATGATCATGTAACAAGATTCATAATCAATAATATATATATAAACACATGAATTCATATAGGCATATAACAATACAAGTATGAACCATTGAGCATAAATCATCATAGTAAGTATTGTAGCATGTTATCATTAAGGCACTACATGTGAACATGGTTACACTAATGTATTTCTCATTTCATACTATGAGTGCATTTAAAAATACACATTTACTCTTCATAGGAGTACATGCCTATAAGTCATTTTACATTTAATAAGCAAGTATAAAAATTTAATCACATATGCATATTTGATATAATTGTCAACCACCTTTAATTAAGTACATATGTGAACATGTATATATATATATATATATATATATATATATATATATATATATATAATTAATCATATCACATGCTATATTCAATCTAATTTGTTATCATCTAAACACATATGTAACATAACTATATTTAAACCAAATATAGAAAACAAATTAAAATTCTACCTACACAAATCTGCACAGGGACAGCATTCTGGATCCAACTTAGGTGCCCTTTTTGGTTTAGAAAATGTTGTTTTTAGGCCAAGTGACCTTCTACAAATTTATTCCCCTATATTTTCAGTTTCTAAAAAATCAAAATTCATCACAATATCACATCTATAATTCAAGATATGCAAGAAACACCATTGGCTGTTCATAAATTCAATAACAGTTATTGTAACCACTTGTAAAATTTATAGAATAAAATGGGGAATGAATAAGCCTAACTTTCCTTCAAAACATTCGTGATCCTAGGTTTCTAGTTTACCCATAATTTTACATCATAGCATTTGGACTCCCCTACTAAGATATATGTCCAAATTACCATAATCTGTTCCTTAATAGTGCAGCCAGTTTTCACAAATTTCAAGCTAACATTAGACATTCATACAGACATAATTAAACAAATATTCCTTCATATAAAATGTTAATTTATAAGTCTATTTTTAATAGGATTCAACCTCATAGAATTATGACCATTATACAAGGAATTACATAAAAATTTCCAGAATCTGTTCCAAAACCTAAATTAACAGCTCTCTACAATTTCAAGTGAAATTATGATCATCGTAGAGACACATTTAGCCATAATTTGATTCTAAAAAGTTATAGGTATTTTACTTATGTAAAGTATAGAATTAAGATTATTTCAATTTAATCTTCCTAACTCAATTTATGCTTAAATTACAACAACTAGTTTTTGATGCTTATAAGCTTCTTTATATCAATCCTCCTACAAATTTATGCTCAAATCAATTGTTCAACCTATCCTTTAACAAACCATTTTTCATTTCCATTCAACCACATTCACACTTGAGGGTCCTAATAATCCCATACCTTGGCCAAAAATCTCCTATCTTCACTCTTGTGCTTTCCCTTTTCCTTTGCTCTTCCTAGCTTCTTCTTCTCCTTTAAAAACAATACAACTTCTTAACTCAAACTTCCAGAATTTTGTTCATTCAACCACTCAATAAATCAAGAAGATGAAGAGGAAGAAGAAGATGAATTAACAAATTAAGTTCATTACCTTAATGTTCTCACAATTTCCCTTTAATTAATTTCCACATTCAATATTTTCTCCAAGGATTTTTCTTAGATGTTTAACAATGGAGGAATGGGATGAAATGAGAGAGAAATTTCTGTAATTCTTCATGTCTTATCCATCCCACTCTCTCTCTCTTAACCTAATGATGACTTCTTATAAAGATAAGGGAAAATTCCCTCTTCAATACCTTCTTCTTTTGCATGTCTCACTAAAGCCTCTCACCTTTTTGCATGTTATAAAATGACCTTCCCATTTATCCCTTCTCTTAAATCAACCTCTTAATTTATACCTTTAATCCTAACTAACCCTTAAGATGCCATAATTATAAATTTACCCCATAATTAATACTACAAGCTCTAATTAAACCCTTAAATATTATTAAACTAGAATTTTAAATTTCACTTTCATGTAATTACTATAACATAATGAATTTATCACTTGTTCTACACCTTATGTGAAATTCACATTTTAAATTTAACCTCAATTTATTATAACCCTATTAAAAATCATGCATTACTAACTAGGGTCATGTTAAGGGTCTCACATGTTAGCATTTTATTTCCACACTTGACTTAAACATGTTTTACACTTATTTTCATGCAATGATTTGTGAAAAGTTAGACTAATTGTTAAGTGTTTCTTTTTGAGAGAGTTTATTGATTCTTATATTTTGTGGCATTGAATTTTGGCTCTCATTAATTTGAGTAGTGGCACCTAAAAGATCATAGAAGAATGAAACATCAAGCTCATCTGGTAATCATCTCCTCGTATACACTAATAAAGAATAAGAAGATAGAGATTTATATGAATATTTTGTAGAGGTCAATTTTGTGAAATCAATTTATCTAAAGCAATTTTATCTAGATATTATGAATGGCAATTTATGGGACAAGATTCTCCCTTTGATTAGAAATATTGGTTGGGAGAAGTTCATTAAAAATAAAATGGAGGTACACCCACTTTTAGCACGCAATTTCTTCACATATTTTAAGCTATCTTTTGAAGATGAACAAGACAAAGGCACAATCAGTTTTAAGCTTGGTCAAAAGACTCACCGCATGCCTTTTCCAAAGTTTACACAAAAATTGGGATTTCCCACAAATGCTATAGGCAAATTACCCAATACCACCCCACAGGAGAATTAGGAATTCATTCAAGATCCTATAAACCCAGTGCCCTATCAATCCAGCAAGCTAAAGGCTCGTGCTTTAGGCAGTCATACACTTTGAATCCTTCATCGATTTTTGTTCCTCACTTTCTTTAGCTACCTTGGCAGCCCATATATTATTAATGCTGAGGAATGTATGTTATTAAAATGCATGGTTGAGGCTATTCAGATCAATGGTGTTGTCCTTTTTTGCAAAAAAATAAAAGAATTGCAGAAAATAAAGAGTACTATTAAGGGGAGATCATTGAGATGGGTTGCAACTTTAATGGCAAACATCGTAGGACATTTGGACATAAGGGAATCTCTTGGGAAGCCTGCATTTATAGATTATACGATGTTGATACGGATGAAGGCATTAGTTAAAAAGCCACGTAGACATTGGTCGGATAGGCAGGAATATTTGAGGTTAGTTACCATTAGAAGAAACAGGAAGGAAGATGACGATCTTATAGCTCACGCTCTAACTGAATAGGCACTTTCCCCAGAGGAACTCTTGGCCCAAATGCTTGCTTTTATGAATCAAGTGAACAATTGGTTGGATAATATGCAGGAGAGTATTCATGAAGTGAAACAGACTCTTGAGAGGTTTGTTGCTAATTTCTGGGAATGTTATCCACTGCCACCACTCCCACCATTTGATTGAATTGAATATCAATTTTTTGTGGACAACATATTTTTGAGAGGGGGTAGAGCTTCTCTAAGATCAATTTTTATTAGATTTAGGAAGTAGAATCTAATTTTCCCCTTCATGAAAACACTTATGTTTACGTTTAGTTTTTGTTTTCTTTTGAAGTTTTATTTACTTTGTCTATTAGAAGAAACTTTGTATTTCTGTTTTAAGTAATAGTACTATTAAATGCTAGTTAGTTATTATTAGTAGTTTGTTTTCCTATTTTAGTTACTTTAGTTCATAATTATCATTTAGCTTACACTAGACTTAGTTTGCCCTGTTTTATTCTCTAAAATTGAACTAGTTAAACTTGAACTTAGAATTTGCAATGTTTAAAATCTTTGTTTAGCATTAAGACAAGCATGTTGTTTAATAAGCTTTTAGCTAGTTTATCATTTAACTTGACTTATAGTTGTTAGTTTCCACTTTTTGAGCACTAAGACCAGTTTTGAAATAAGAGAAAAACCAGTGCATTATAGTAGTTGAGTAAGGAATTTTAGGACACTATAACCTTCCTCATCACCCTTTCAAGCATAGAGATAACTCAGGCAACTTAGAAAATGATCTAGGCATTAGTTTTTCTTGTAAACTATATTAAGACTATTTTCCCACCTTTTTGATATATTTTTCCCTTGTTAGCCATTTTGAGCTTAATAAGGCATGCTTAATGTGTGCCATATTTGTTAGGAATTATCGATTACATGCATCTCATACATAAGAAAAATTTAAAATTTTTAACTAATAGATCTGATCTTGCCATGAATTTACAATATACATATTAATGAGAATAAGAAAAATCACCTTTGATTTTTGTTGAACATATGATTTTCCTTCTCACCAGGTAGTCACAAACCTCAGTGTCAAAAATTGAACACCTCCAATGAGTAATCCACTCTAAAGAAGGATTGAATGAACCAACAAAGGGGGAATACAAGGCTGGCGGAAATCCCTAGATGCTATCAAGGGGAAAGTGGAGGCTAGGGTTTAGAGAATGAGAGAAAATCTTTTCTCTTAATTGTTCACCTTAATACCCTAAAATCCTATCACTTGGATTTTTATAGTTAGGTTAAAAATCCAACTTCATAATAGGATTGAGCTCTCTAAAATTGCTAGAAAAATATTAAATGGGCTTCTGGAATTATTAATAATTTATTTGGGCTCAATTAAATACAATTTAAGTCCTTTCACAAAAGACTATGCACAAAACCCACAAACTAGGCCCTTTTGTGCATATACTTAGATTTAATCATCCAAGTGAATTCCAAATCCATCCAAATTAAATATGTAGGCTCCATAACACTTATAAAATATATTTAATTTATTTTGGTCCAAGAATTAAGCCTCTAAGGCCTTTTGTCTTTAGTTGGTGTGAAACCCTTCCTCTAAAGGGTTTCTGCACCAAAGCCATTCTTCTGGGCCTCTTTTAATTTCTCCAATGGATCTATTAATTATTATATCAGCCCTATAACACTTATATTCCAATAATAATTAATTATTAAATATAATATTTCAATTAATTTTATTTTACAGAACATTTCTAAAACGTTTTGCGAATATTTTACTTGATCATAATTAATTAAACTCTTTAATTAATTATTCTCTTATTCACTTCTCTATTCCAATAATAATATCAAATATTATTATCCTTATCATTTTACCATTTTATCCTTTTATCTATATGTGTGTGACCTATTGGGTTCCTATCCATATTGGCAGTATAATATGTAATTATGAGTTCCATTCAAAACTTACATGATTTAAACTTCTTTAAATCATTTTATCAATCCCTGTTGATATTTATGATACACTATTATACAAGTTATTATTGGCCTCTAGCTAGGCATCATGACTACCTAAATGTCAAGAAAGTCAAGTGGTTTGACTATACCCTTTCATAGAAATAATTACCATGCAATTACTCCTTTCACCACTCTTATCTCAATTATATTCTGATTATGGATTTATATCTACTCATATAAGTCTAATTATGTATGTTCTATTAATTTAACCATTGTTTCCAAAATTCCCTTTATGGATCTCTATCCATCTTGGCATATTACTCTGGCCAGAGATTCTCTGAACAAGGTAATTATAGAATCATGTGAGATAACTTCCCTTAATAAATCTGGGATGGTGAATCATTTATCAATCACTCAACTATCTTCAATTAGGTCATAATATACCCAACCTCCTAACTATGTTCACCTTTAGTTGGAAGTAATCAGTTATGGAGTTAAAGTATACCACTTGCTACTTAAGATAACTTTGGTGATCTCAAGTCTAAGGATACTTGCACAACCGCTATGAAGAGATTTCTCACTGACATAGATTTAATATCCATGTGAGGATTCCCTTTACAGGTCTCCAATGAACATGTTCTTCTAATAAGCATCCACATGTTAGCTTTGATTATCTTCCATAATCATAGTTATGAGAACCACTGCTTGAATCATTTAAGAAGCATAACATGTGCTAGTCTGTCCGAATTAACAATGTCATATCTTGTTAATTCTATGACTAGGGATATTTAGATATTAACACATTTGCATGCAATAGACATCTCATATCATGAACACTTTCATGATTTCCTTTGCACTGTGTTTATAATATCTAGGACTTTATTTATTAATTTAAAATTTACAAACTCATGTATTTAAACATAGCATTAATAAATGCATGATGCCTTTTATTAAGAATATGAATTCATACATATGAAATATATCCCTTTTACATGGGCTCTAGGGAATAATCTCTAACAATCTCCCACTTGTACTAGAGCCAATTACTCATATGTCTCATACCCATGCTATTTATATGGTGATCGTGCTTAATCTGAAAAAGTGATTTAGTGAGGGGATCCACCACATTATCATATGTGGGGACCCTTTCTATTTTCATATCATTTCTAGCTATTATTTCCCTTATGAGATGGTAGCGTCTGAGAACATGGTTGGATCATTGATGAGACCGTGGTTCCTTTGCTTGTGCAATGGCTCCATTGTTGTCACAATATAAAGGAATCGGATTAACAATGTTAGGCACCACTCCTAGTTCAGATATGAACTTTTTAATATTGACTGCTTTTTTAGCTGCTTCTGAAGCAGCAATGTACTCAGCTTCTGTCATGAAATCAGCAGTTGTTTCTTGTTTGGAACTCTTCCAACTAACTACCCCTCCTCCCATTATGAACACAAAACTAGACTGTGATTTACAATCATCTTTGTCAGATTGGAAGCTGGCATCTATATACCCATTTACTTCCAAACTGCCCTCCCCATATACCAAGAATATAACCTTAGTCCTTCACAAATACTTAAGGATATTCTTGACAGTTGCCCAGTGTTCCTCTCCAAAATTGGATTGGAATCTGCTTGTGACACTCAAAGCAAATGCTACATCTGGATGTGTACATAACATAGCATACATGATAGAACTAATTGCAGATGCATATCGTATTCTATTTATGTTCTCTCTATCCTCTTGTGTCTACGAACATATAGACTTAAAAAGGTGTTTCCCATGCACCATGAGTATAACCGTTTCTTAGAGAGATCCATATTGAACCTCTTCAATACTTTATCTATGTATGGACTTTGAGAAAGACCTAGCAACCTATTAGATCTATCTCTATAGATCCTTATTCCAAGAATATAGGATGTTTCTCCAAGGTCTTTCATGGAGAATTGCTTGGATAACCATATTTTAATAGATTGGAGAAGAGAAATGTTGTTTCCCATGATCAATATGTCATCCATATATAAAACTGGGAAGACAATTACACTCCCATTGACCCTATTATATACACAAGGTTCATCTTCATTCTATGAGAAACCAAACTCTTTGATTGTCTCATTGAATCGTATGTTCCAACTCTTAGAGGTTTGCTTCAATCCATAAATGGATCTTTAAAGCTTGCATACTTTTTTTCCATTTTCTGATGTGAACCCTTCTGGTTGTGTCATATACACATCCTCAATCAGATTTCCATTTAGGAAAGTTGTCTTCACATCCATTTGCCAAATCTAATAATCATAATGAGCTGTAATGGCTAAAAGTATTCTTATAGACTTAAGCATCGCTACAAGAGAAAAGGTTTCATCATAGTCAATACCTTTTTTTATGATAGCCTTTTGCTACTAAGCGAGCTTTATAGGTAACTATATTACCTTCCATGTCGGTCTTCTTTTTGAAGACCCATTTGCACCCTATGGGTTTTATCCCTTCATGTGGTTGAGTTAAAGTCCATACTTTATTCTCATACATGGAGTACATTTTAGACTGCATAGCCTTAAGCCATAAATCATGTTTCGAACTGTTCAAAACTTCTTGATAGCTTTTAGGTTCATTGTCCTCTACTACAGTTATGCCTCTATCCGAATCAATGTGAAATCCATATTGTACAGGGATAGAATGCATCCTAGTAGATCTTATAGGATTTTGTGTATAATCAGGTTCAATTGTAATCTCATCATTATGAAATTCAGTCTCGGGTTCATCAGTTGATCTAATTCTATTTGTGGGTTTTGAACTTCACCAAGTTCAATTTTACTCCTACTGTCCTCTTGTAGGAGAAATTCTCTTTCGAAGAAGACAGCATGCCTTGAAACAAACACCTTTTGTTCTAAGGGATGGTAGAAATAATATCCAAATGTTTCTTTTGGATATCCCACAAATAAACATTTGTCAGACTTAACATCTAGTTTGTCTGACATTGTCCTCTTCACATAAGCAGGACAACCCCATACTTTCATATGAGAAAGTATGGGTTTCTTGTTATTCCATATCTCATATAGAGTAATATCAACCAATTTACTAGGAATTCTGTTTAACACATAAGCAGCAGTTTCTAATGCATATCCCCAAAAGGACTTAGGCAAGTCTGCTCGGCTCATCATGGATCGAACCATATCTAATAGTGTTCGATTTCTCCTTTCAAATACACCATTGTGTTATGGTGTATATGGTGGATTCCATTAAGATAAAATCCCATTATCTCTAAGATAATCTTGAAATTCTTGGCTTAAGTATTCTCCAGCTCGATTTGATCTAAGTGTCTTAATATTCTTGCCAAGTTGCTCCTCTACTTCATTTCTGAATTCTTTGAACTTTTCAAATGCTTCATATTTATATTTTATTAGATAGATATATCCATACCTGGAATAATCATCTATGAAAGTAATGAAGTAGGAGTAACCACCTCTGGCTTGTGTAGTCATTGGACCACATACATCTGAATGTGTTAAGTCCAAAACCATTTTAGCTTGTTCTCCTTTACCAATAAAGGAAGCTTTTGTCATTTTTCCCAATAAATAAGATTCATATGTATCAAATGATTCATAATCAAATGATCCCAAATCACCTGACTTGTGTAATTTGGTCATGCATTTCTCATTTATATGGCCTAAACGACAATGCCATAAATATAAGGTATTTAGATTATCTTGTTTCATTCTCTTGGTATCCACATTATGCACTTCTTTAATTAAATCAAGAACAAATATACCATTCTCAATGATAGCTATTGCATAAAACATATTGTTCTTAAAAATGTAACAACACTTGTCCTTTAAAGAAATGTCATAATCGTTCAATAAACAACTGAAAGAAATAGTACTTTTGGACAATGCTGGAACATAATAACAATTATTTAACTCCAGTATCAATCCACTTGGAAGAGGCAAATGGTAAGTCCTACAATTGTTGTAGAGATGTTTTGTCTAGTAGCTAACTATAGACATATTTCTGCCTTTCAAACTCTTCTACTGCTTTTAAGCCCCTGTAGATCATTACACAAATGAGATCCACATTCGGTATCTAATACCCAAGATTGTTTTGAAACAATAGAATAAGTATTAATTTCAATTATATGAATACCTGAAGTAGAAGCATCAGCTTGCTTCTTCTCCTTAAGAGAATCTAGATAAGCCTTGCAGTTACGCATCCAATGACCATCTTTTCCATAATGGAAGCAAGTTCCTTTAGGATTCTCTTTCTTGGCAACCTTCTTCTTGGAAATCCCACCATGCTTTGGCTATGCCTTGGTCATCTTCTTCTTCTTTTGCTTTTTACCTTTAGCAGAAGTGACAACCATGACACTTTTTGAATCCTTCTTGAAGGATTCCACTACAAAAAACTGTTAATTAGCAACGAAAAATTCCGTTGCTAATTACCTGTTTTCCATTGCTAATTTAAATTAGTAACGCCATGACGAATAGTCGCTAATAGGCCAGTCGCGAATATATTAGCGACGAAATTCAAAATCAGTCGCTAATTTAGTGACAAAAAATTTCATCGCTAAATTTTTTTTTTCGTCGCTAATTTATATTCCTAACTAGTCGCCGAATTATAATAATAATAATATTTAGTGACTACATTTTTCGTCGCTAATTAAAGATTTAGTGTAAAATTTAGCGACGAAAAATTGGTCGCTAATTTAGTCACTAATTATTTCTTTAATTCTATATATTACACATTAGCGATAGTTGCTATCGCAAATCCGTCAATAAATATTCTTTTGCTGTTTTTTAAAATTTTCATCTTGTACACAATATAAATAATAATCTTATATTATAAAATTCATATATAATATATACAAATTTAAATAACAATTTTATATTTTCATATATATATAATTTGTAATGAATTCATTACAAATAAAGAGTTAACATAAAAAACAATATATAAAACAAAGTATTGTTTATACAATTCATTTCCCTAAAATTAATAGCAAATTAAATATTTACAATTTCCTACCAAATATAGAATTAGCTCCTAGCTAATATTGTTGTAGTACCCTAAACCTAAATGCAGTCCCCCTTTACTGATAGTCTGTGACCAGAAATACGTGAACCTTATTGGCGGTAGGGATTAACTCCTGCAAAGCCTTCATGCTCTCAGCAATCCACTCCCTGCGCAGCCGTATCTAGTAGAGGAAAGAATGAAAAGCTGATACAAACAACAATCATATAGAAACAGCTACCAAATTGTAAATGAGAATGTATTCATCATGTACGATACTTGAAGCCTAAAAAACCTTGCATAAAACTATTACTCGTAAGCTACAGTTTATTGTTATATGACTCGTATTAACGAGTTTGAACTTGCAATTATGACTTTCTAAAACTCATTGGTATTTTCATATTCAACAAATGAAATAATCCTTTGAAGGATAGCAGCTGACTCGTTTATATGATTCTAAGGAGAATTACACAAAAGGCTATTGCAATAATATGTTTAATTTTCCAGCGGTAAATATTAATCTTAATGTACTGAGAGATTTCGAGTTCGAACGTCAATTCTCCCTCTCCCTTTATCAAAAATATATAAACAGAAAGAGTACCCGTGTCTATGATGCAGCGTCTTGAAGGTGCATGCCATGGAAAATTTAACAATATGATGCTCTCTCTACACAATATTGATTTCTCTTGCAACTTGGCATTGGCTCTTGTAATTGCATTAGCACTTAAGGTACCAACTCATCAATAAGTACTGCTCCTCCCTAAATCATAAAAAAGAAGTCACAAATCACTTTCAAACAATTATGACCAATAAATCCTTCTTTTTTCCCCTATATATGCATACAGCATTAAATGATGAACAATATGTACATATACCACTTTTTCAAGGGTAAAGCAGCAGCTGGTATAACTGTGGAGCATCAGGTAGTAATTTTCCTGCTTGAACAGTGCAGTAACGGAGGATCAACTACCAGCTTCAGCATTTGTCTAGTAATTGATTATGATGTAGATTGAACATGCACTGCGCATAAGAAAAGGGAGGACGGCTCTAATATGCTATCCTACAGGCTGAGGATTTCTTTGTTTCTCCATTTTCTAGATGTCTTATAAAACAAACAAATAAGATGAGGAAATGAATATGTTCGAGGATAACTTCTACAATTACTGGTGTGACTAACAACTCTAGCTATCCTATGCATTCAAGCATGAAGTGTCCTGCTAACTGGTATCAGGTTAATTTGATAATACTTTTCTTAAAAGCTTTCACACTAAAGGCTAATAGAAACCTTATGTTCACAATTAATTTCGCTTCGTGCTAATCCACATCTACTTCCTCATAAAGATGTCTGAAAAACATGAAAATTTAGCAGGTTCCAGACACTGGCAATAAGACCACTGGACCAAGGCCAAAAGAATATTTTATATATATATTGAAGCCCAAAGGAAAATAAAGAGAGACATTGATGGAATTGATATGGCTAGACACATTGGTGGACTTGTTATTCCTATGAAGCCAAAATTCAACAAATAAATAATCATGCCATGATAATTAACAAACTATTTTTCTACCTGAGAATGGAGTTCCCAACACACAAGGAAAAGAATGCCATATATTTATTTGCAAAGGTTATATGGATTAATATACAATAAATTTTCAAATAGAGGATAAACATTCACCAGTAAGAACTGCATAGCCAGGTGCAATAGCTTCTGATATGTTATGACCAATTAAACCAGGCAAGAAGGAACCCCAAATTACAACTATTGCACATAATCTGTACGTATGTCTCAGTTCACCTACCAATTAGTTAAAATATGATGGCAATCATCCATGGCACATAAGCAAAAGGGAATTGCAAAAAGAAAAGTTAGACTAAAAATCTCAAAACCTATTGTATCCACTAAATATATGTGTGTTGCTGGCAGAATCCTTTGATGTTGAGACCTCAAAGCAACATTTTCCCCTTCTTTCTGCAATTTTTGCAATTATTTTAGTTTTTTTTAACAAGTTATTGAGGCATGATTACAAGTGAAGGGGAAAAAGAGTGTTTGAAGAGGCAAATGATCAAATACTTTACAAAAGCAAAAATTATTAAGCACCAAATTGTAAATACAGCCCCTTGCAATGCATCGAATAGGTCAAAAAGGACCACTCATAGTTCATTTTTTTATTTTTTTAACAAAAGAATTATTAGCTAATTAAGGCCAAATACACATTAATGGTAAAACAGATAAGAGATATTTAGCAAAACAACGTGGACTAGTTTGTAAAAGTATTGATAGGAATATAAAATTAAAATCCATCCATGAATTATATAATAATGAAGGAAAACCTAGACAGTCTCTCAAACTTGTTTCTGGCAGTTGTCTTTGATGCTTAGGAGTATAAATCTGCTGATATTTCTGGGTAGTGCAAGTTCAATAAATCAAAAAAGACTCAAACTTGCCACTTATTTCCAAACATATGAAACATGTGCCTGATATCGCAGCAGAAAAACAATAAACCAACAAGCCAGTGCTAAAGCAATTAGTCTTAGATGATAAATCAGTGAAACAAGCTATAGGAAACATAAAGTTGACATTGAATATGGGACACAATTTTGCACAATTGCACTGCAAGATTATCCATACATCAACTTAAAGCAACATATATGTTTCTCTTTGAACTAAGGAGTTGACATAATTCTCTTCAGCCCATTTAGTTTTGACTCCGAGATATAGAACAAACATTAAATACATAAGACTGCAAGAAATTGTAAATAAGAAAAAAATGAATAAGGGTGGCCTTCCACTAACACGCACCAGAAATCTTTTATCCCATGGCATACTTCTGGGTCCAGCTTCTTGCAGTTGTCTCATACTTGTTCCTGTCTGTCTTGTACATGTGAGCAATCTCAAGCACCAATGGATCATCAGGATTTGGATCCGTCAACAAAGAACTTTGATAAACTCAAAGAGATGAAAGTGGAAAAGAAGTGGTTCTGGCTTTGCTTTTCCTAGTACGACTCAATTCATGAAAGTATAAGCTCTGTAAATTACCAGAATAATATCAAGAAAATCCAAAACCTTAGATAGAAATCAAGACAATCCATGATATTAACACAATCCAAAATCAGATCCATGATATGAAGACAATCCAAAACCTTAGATAGAAATCCCACGTCCACAGAACCAACTCAAACTTCTAAAACTACATACCTTCAGACTTCAGTCGGCCAGTCGCAAAGAGACTGAATAGATCAGTGGCTGACGAACTGCTGCTCTGAAGACTGATGATCGGAGGGAGGGGGCGAGGCAACGATGGTAGGGGGCGAGACGGTGATGTGCAGAGAGAGAAAATGGGTGGGTGTGGGTTAGGGCAAAAATGAATAATGAATTGAAAGGGTTGTCTGCTAACCTGAAACATGCTACGCTGCTTACTAATAAAAATAGTATAATTCAAAACATCAAACGACGTAGTTTCATTCTTAAAAGGGTTGTCTGCTGACCTGAGTTACCATTCTTAAAATACAAAAATGTCCCTACCAATCTTCACCCTTTTGTATTTATATTCAAGGATTGTTGGTAAACATATAATTAAAATTTCTAATAATTAATATTTGATCAAAATTTTAACAAAATAAAAATAAATAATTAAATTTTTCAGAATTATTTTAAATGAGATAATAAATTTTATATTATTATTTTACAAATCTTTATTTTTATTAATCTGCATAATGTAATTATAAAATAAATATAACAATTAATTTATTATTATTATTAAAAATTTAAATTTTCTAAATAAATAAGTTTAGATTTTGGGATAATTGACAAAAATTATTAAAAATGTAAATTTTCTAAATAAATAAGTTCAAAAAACATATCAAGTATTCACATATTGAACTCACTTCAAATCTCTCTCGATTCTGCTCTACTGAAAAATACATCACAGGTATAATAATCCATGTTTTAGATTAACAAAAATTATAGAAAACCAAAGCTTCTATAAAGTATAGGAATAGAAACATCTTTACTTATACACCAAATTAAAACAAAATTTACCCAAAAAGAATCAACAACCTTTTTTTTGCAATAAAAACTGAACTTACAGATCTAAAAAACTAATCTTCACCATCCAAAATTAACAAGGAGTTTCAAATGTACTCACCAAAAATCAGGCCAATCTAACGGTAAATGATTTTCCGATCATCTTCGTATACAAAACTGGTCATTATGTAAAAAATCCAGAAAATAGCCTCTTTTTTGTAACAAAACCTAAACTTACAGACCTTAAAAACTAATCTTCACCGTTCAAAATTAACAACAAGGAGTTTCAAATGTACTCACCAAAATTTAGGCCGATCTAACGGAAAATGATTTTTCGATAGTCTTCGTATACAAAATTGGTCATTACGTAAAAAATCCAGAAAATAACCTCTTTTTTGCAACAAAACCTGAACTTACAGACCTTAAAAACTAATCTTCACCATTCAAAATTAGCAGAAAGGAATTTTGAATGTACTCACCAAAAATTAGGTCGATCTAACGGCAAATGATTTTTCGATCATCTTCACATACAAAATTGGTTATTATGTAAAAAATTCAAAATATAGCCTCTTTTTTGCAACAAAAACTGAACTTACAGAGCTTAAAAACTAATCTTCACCGTCCAAATTAACAACAAGAAGTTTAGAGTGTACTCACCAGAAATTAGGCCAATCTAACGGCAAATGATTTTCTGATCGTCTTCGTATACAAAATTGGTCATTACGTAAAAAATCCAGAAAACAACCTTTTTTTACAACAAAAACTAAACTTACAGACCTTAAAAACTAATCTTCACCATTCAAAATTAACAACAACGAATTTTGAACGTACTCACCAAAAATCAGGCCGATCTAACGACAAATACTTAATGGTTAAATCTTTACTTACACTATTTCATATAAAAGATGTTCAATGTGTGTGTGTGTGTGTGTGTATTAGAAAATTTATTCATTTAGGAAAATAATAGAAATTAAATTGAAGAAATTAAATTAGAAAATTTATTCATTTTGACTTGTATGAGTTTAAGTCTTGGATTGAACTCTATTGTCTTATTCAACTAAATAATAAATTAAGCTTAAAATCATATACGCATTAAATTGAAACGGTGGAGAGATGTGAGGGAATAGAAAATGTTATTTTTATATATAGGGTAAATTTTTGAAATTACTAAAATGCCCCTACCAAATTTCATCATTTTATCCTTGCATTCAAGGATAATTTTATAAATATATATTTTAAATTTTTTAATAATTTAAAATTTGCTCAAAATTTTAACAAAATAAAAATAAATTATAAATTTTCCATAATCATTTTAAATAAAATAATAAATTTATATTATAATTATATAAATATTTATATTTATTATTTTTCATAATATCACTATATAATACTTATAACAATTACTTTATTATTATTATTAAAATATATTTTTTTTAAATAAATAAGTTTATATTTGGGGATAATTGATAAAGAAATCAATAGAATTCCTAATAATTTAATATTTGATTTAAATTTTATAAAATAAAAATTAATTATAAATATTTTTATTATTATTTTGAATGAAATAATAAATTTTATATTGCTATTTTATAAATATTTATTTTTTTAATCTTGAACACGCAAATATATAATAATCGTAACAATTAGTTTATTATTATTATTAAAAATATAAATTTTCTAAATAAATAAATTTAGATTTTGGTATAATTGATAAAAAATTATTATCAACTTATAAAATAATTTCTAATTTTTTGTTACAAAATAAAATATTCATTTCATATGGTCTATATTAAAATTACTTAAAACTATACATAAATCATATGAGTGAAATTAAAAACAAAATTATTTCTTATTTTTTTTGCGACGGATTAGCGACTAAATACTTTCGTCGCTAATTGTATTACTGTAACAAATTTCTATTAGCGACATAAAAATTTCCGTCGCTAAACTGTCGCAAAAAGGCACTATATTTTCCCTTCAAAATTAGCGACTAAAATGTCCGTCGCTAAATTTTCTGGAACTAATTTCATGAATAAAAAATTATAAAATTTAGCAACGGAAATATTCGTCGCTAATTCCATCGCAATTAATGGCGCATATACTTTCCGCCAATAATTAGTAACTGTTTATTCATTTCGTCGCAAAAAAATAGAAAATATCCTCCCCACGATGGAATTGTAAAACAGTCATGAATCCGTCGCTAAATTTGCGACGAAAATAATGCCATCGCTGAATTTAGTTGCTAATTGACAATTTTTTTGTAGTGTTCATCAGCTGTTTTGAGCATGTTGATTAACTCAGGAATGGTTACTTGGATCTTGTTCATGTTGAAGTTAAGCATGAAAGGTGCATAACTTGGAGCCAACGGGTATAAGATTAAATCTATGTATAGATCATTATCCATTACATAGCCAAGTCTACTCAAATGCTCAATATACCAATACATCTTAAATGCATGAGTAGCAGCCGAAGTGCCTTCCACCATTTTGCAACTAAATAAAGCTCGAGCAATCTCATATTGCTCAGTTCTAGCCTAAGAAGAATAAAGCTCCTCTTGATGCAGAATGATGGTTCTAGCATCCATCATCTCATGTTGCTTTTGAAGCTCTGGGGACATAGCACCCAACATCAGACATGCTGCTGCTTCACTATCCTTTATGTATTTTCGATAAGCGTCCTTGATCTCATCAATGGCATCATCTAATGGAAGTGGTGGTGGATCTTTATCCAAGACATAAGGGATCTTTTCAGCTCTGAGAACAATTCCTACTTGCCTGATCTAGTCAGAATAGTTGCTGCTAACCAGCTTGTTATCCAAGATTGATTGTATATTAATATTTGATGTGCTCATAATGATGACCTAGATGTGAAAAAGAAAACATATAAGAGTATGTTCATATATATGTATGCATTAATTAGGTCTTTAATTAATCCATTTACTCCCACTATTTTATTGCGAATCAATAGCCCTCACTATTTTATCCGAGAATACCTTATGGTTTTCTTACTAGGTGAATATCCAATCCTTGATATGAAATTTGACCTTGACTGTGGTCAACAAATCAAACTCCATACCTTTTAAATGTAGGTATCTCTATACCAATTGTGTTTCTATACAACTATTGAATCATTAGGTTATCAACTCTTGATACATGCATATCATATATGCATTCCCCATTCTTGCCTTTAGAACCATTACCTTTGACTGTTGTCAACAAACTAATGGACTAGCTAAGATGACCCATTTAATTAGATTCAAACATATTCGATATAATGTGAGCTTGACTTTGGTCAACAACCCACACTATAAAGAACTCTTATTCTCCTCAAATTAATTGAAGGCTTATATACCTTAGTATTAGTTAATTAAGTCTCATCATACATGGTTGGCATACATTTGGTATGCTTCCTATATCTATCTAATAAATATAAGCATACAAATATGGTATAGTTATGGACTTTACTACATTGATTTCCTCGAGCCAAAAGGAAATTCAAAAGGTCAAACCTAGGTAATATGCATGATTCAAACATGTAAAAAATAATTACATTATCTTCAAACTTGTTGGAACTCCATCCGGCCCATCTTGCTCCTTAATAGTGGTCTCCATCTCTATCTCTAATTCTAATCTAAGTAATCTAATTATATATTACAATTTGAAAAAGAAATACAAACCAAAAACAAGTGGCTGGGATATGAAAGTCCTCATTGGGCCGAAACATGCATTATGCTCAATCACATTGGGCCTTGTCCATAACTATCCATCATGCCAATCATACACCCTCATATGCATTTCTAATGCATGAAGTAAAACATATAATGAATTACTAACTTTGTTTCAACTCTTGAAACATACGTTAGAGTTATTTTAATAATGTGATCAAATTAGGAAACTTTTTCCATTTTGGAAACTTTTATTTTAGGAAACCTTTTTGCATGCATGTGTTTTTCCCTAATTATCAATCTAATTGATTATTAATTAATTATCATTTGATTATTTAATTAATTAATCATATTAAATAATTAAAAAATCAATTTTAGGCTTAAAATAAAGGTAGGCCGAAACCCACACAATAAACCTTAAGATGTGTTCACACACAAACTATTTTTGTATCTATTGTACTATTTGAGCCTTTTTGGAATGAGCCAAGCCCACTCCTTGGGCCCACCAAGTCATTCACTAATTTAAACCAAGTCCGTAAACATAATTAAGCCCATTAAGTGGTTTTAATGAATTAAAATTAATCTAATTAATTTAAGGACCATTTTGATTAATTCAATTAATTAAAAACGCATTAATATATCAGATATATCTAATTTAGAAGATTAAAAATTGTTCTAAACATGAACAAACCAAGAACATACCAAGAACACACGAAGAACACCAATTGATCGAACTTTTCGACTAAACTAGTTTTCATGCAAAACTTGTTTGATTTTAATTTTGTTTGATCCTATGGCTTAATATAACATATTAAATACATAAATTATCATCAAAATGATCTTAGAGTGGATCAATAAAAAATTAATTTAGAATAGCCCCTAAACTTTATTGAAAAATAAAACCTTACAAGCCATTCTTAATTATTCAATTCTCAAAAGAATCATTTTTATTTTTCATTTTATATATTTGATCACATACATCCAGAAATCAATATTTCTCATTCATGAACAATCAAATTTGATATTTTAAAGTTCATGAAATAAATAACTCAAAAATAAAAACTATTCCGTAAAATATAGAATTGTAGATTCATGGCAAAACCATGGCTTTGATACCATATTGGGAATTATCGGTTACATGCATCTCATACATAAATGAAATTTAAAATTTTTAACCAATATATCTGATCTTGCCATTAATTTACAATATACATATTAATGAGAATAAGAAAAATCACCTTTGCTTTTGTTGAACAGTTAATTTTCCTTCTCACCGGGTTGTCGTAAACCACAGTGTCAAAAATTAAACACCTTCAATGAGTAATCCACGCTAGAGAAGGATTAAATGAACCAATAAATGAAGTGGGATTGAGCATAAAATGCACCCACAAAATTGTTAAGATAATAAAAAATTTATAAGTGTCTAACAATGCCATAAGAATTGTGAGTTAATGTGTGAGCTTTCCTTGTGATAATAGCTATGGTTGTTCTTGAATTTCTAAGTTTAAAGATTGTCCATCCTAGTTGAATAGTTTGGTTGGATTATTGACTCTATGTTCTTAATTTTAATTTTAATAACTTGAGATAGTAGGTTAAATTTATTACCTATGCTATATAACTTGTCTACTCTATCATTGTTGAGCATTAGGAACTAGTTATTTGGCTATCTTATTCTAAGCATTTTCTCATGCTGAGGATGATTCTTAGGGAAACTCTTTTCTAACTTGGAAGACAAAAGATTTTGTCAGTTCTCTCGCTTAGATTTTTGTATTCTTGCTTGAGGGCAAGTAAAGTTTAAGTGTGGGGGAATTTGATGTCATGCAATTTAGCATAGTCATTTTATGTGTTATTGTATAATTTCTTTAGTTTAATATATGTATTTTGTTATGTTTTAGGTTACTTTTTATGTCTTCTTTGTTTTGTAGGCTAAATGTGCCTAATTAAATGAAATAAAGTATGAATAAGGGGAATTTTGTTGAAGCATAGAAGAAAAAGGCCTTTAAGAAGTTCAAGAGCCTGTGTTGACTCGTAGCAAGGTGTGCCAACTCATCATAGGGACTCAGCATGCTGACTCATGCCATGTTGAACTAAGTCATGAAGCAATTAAGGGTGTGCTAACTCATTCTAGTGGTGATGACTCATTGTAGAGCCAAGTTGTACCAACTTGTCTAACTTGGCACAAGTGTGCCAACTCATCACAAAGGCCAACAATTGCAACGTTTCATATATCTCTTCAGATTTGCAATCCTTTTCAAAAAAAACACCAATTAGGACACATTTTGGTCTATAAATTTATAAGGATAACCATATTATAGATATAGAAAAACCACATTTTAACTTTAAAATCAATTAAAAAAGATTATAAGGAAAAAGAATACTCTAAAGAAGAGGAGAGACAAAAAAAAAGATCAATTAACACTCAACTATTTTTCTGAAAAAGCATTAAGGAGTCTCCAACCATTCTTTCTTCTCTTTTCTCTTTAGATTTTACTTGAAATTAGTTCTTTTCCTTGTGTATTTTTTTTCCCAACATGTATCTAGGCTAACTTTATTTTGTTAGAATTACAAGTATGAATTGATATTCATTAATATAATTATCTTGTTTTAATTATGAATGATTTAAGTTTGATTGGGTACTTAATTTATTATGTAGGCTTAAGCACCATATGTAATATGTTAATCAATTTGCTCACAATGAGAATTGGGATAATTTGGTGGAAAGTTCATTAAACTTACTTAAAGTTAGAAATCATTTAGAAGATAAGGATTTCACTTTGAGGGACTTAAGAATAGGCATAAAACTTCATGGTTCTAATCTATCTCCATAATGACATGAGAGTGCTTATGGACTCTAGATGAGGATGCCCTTATTTGATAATAAGAATTGCATCTAGGGATAGTAGGCCTTATTCTCCATTCATTTCATGCTTGTGTGTTTGTTTGCATCTTTATAAGATCACTTAATGTCTTGTAATTCTAATGCTTATATTGATTATTTGAAGCCATAATTTAGATTAAATAATTAGATTGGTAAGTAAGAATTTAGTACAACCAACCTTATTTTATTTATCAATGCCTATCCATCTTAATGTCTAATTGATTAATACAAGACAACACTTAAATTAATTCCTAGAGTTCGACACCCTTCTCACCTACCTAAGTCCTAAAAACTAGGGTAATAAGAAAATACATCGCAACATGCCTAATAGATGCCCTTGTTGGTTGATTACCAAAAAATGAATGGGAATGCCCCGAGATGTTATCTAATGCCTTTTTGAGGCTTGAGGCATTGTGCATTGGGTTGAATCCCTATCCATTATAAAGCAACCAACCTCTATAAGTTAAATGAACCTTAATCCTGTCTTAAGCCCTAAAAGTGAGTTTTTAAGAGTACACTGGATGCCTACGGGGTTCTGCAAATGTCACATTGGCAACTCCACTAGGGATTACAAGATTTTGCTCTAAAAGTTACTTGGTTTATTTGATATAAATAAGTGTTTATGGTTAATCATATTGATCTTCTTCTAACTTAGGTTGCATTAGAACATGCTACGACCTTAGAATTAGTTTAGGCATCCCCATTGAACCAACATTGTGTTCTCAAAGTACAAACTAAATATAGGGAAGTGTTAGGAAATAATCACCAGCCTAAGCCTCATACCATGTAGTATATTAAATGGTGACCCGATTGGTTGTTATGCTCATGATAGGCTAGACTTACTGGTAGGAATCATGCTTGGGTAGCCTTAAAGTTGTGCTACCAAACTAAAGCCTCATGTAATGCCATAGATACTTTCCTTAGGTATCATGTATCATAATACTATACTTGCTATACGAATACCTATAAACTTGGTCAAATTTTGATAAATTAAGGTGAATACTAATCAAAAGTTGTCATGTGCCTGTGGGCCTACCTTTGTTTGTCTAAATTACCTAAGTATATAGTGATCAAAGGTGCATTTGTCTGCACTTTAAATATAGAGGGCTATGCTACCGATTTTCTATCGTGCACCATTTGTGTTGATCAAGTTCCCTATTAACCTATGAGCTATCTCTGCCCAGGTCCTATATAGGAGAAATAAGGTTGGAAGGTTTACTTTTGGCTTACACATATGTTGAGACCTCCATATGCTAGGAAGCCTATACAAAATGATGCATAGCATGCCTACACATTACATTCGTAAACATGCATCATACTAACAAATTCTCTTTTTAGCCATTATTAAGCCATCTAAGTGTTTTAGGGGTTCAACCTATCATGGAAAGATAAGTGTTTATTGGAAAAGCTTCGTGTTGGATTTTAACGCTTACATACATCACATACATGAGCGAAATTTTAAAATTTTTTTAACCATTAGATCTGATCTTGCCATGAATACACAATATAACTATATGAGAATAAGAAAAATCACCTTTGATTTTTATTGAACAATTGATTTTACTTCGCACCGGGTTGTCATAAACCACAGTATCCAAAATCGAACACCTCCAATGAGTAATCCACAATAGAGAGGGATAAATTGAACCAACAAAATTGGTGTTTAACTAGGACTGGCCGAAATTCCAAGAAGCTAGCTTGGAGTTGGCACAAAAAGGAGAGAGAGATTAGAGAAAAAGACTTTCTTTTTGTTTTAATCACTTAACCCTAATTCCTCATTAGTTAGCCTTTTATAGTTAGGTTAAAATTCCAACTCCTTAATGAGATTGGGCTCTTTAAAATTGCTGGAGAATTATTAATTGGGCCTTTGGAATTAATTATAATCATTTGGGCTTAATTAAATCCAATTTAAACCTTTTCATAAAAGACTATGCACAAAACCCACAAACTAGGCCCTTTGTGCAACTAATTGGATTTAAATACCCAAATGGATTCCAAATCCAACCAAATTAAATATGTGAGTTCCATAACACTTATGTAACATATATAAATTAATTTTTTGTATGAAATAGGCCATTAAGTCCTTTTGTTCTGGACTTGGCTTGTGGCTCTTACAGAAGGGCTTTTGCCAACTGCTTCATTCATCTGGCCCTTAATAATTCTTCCAATGGACTTATTAATTATTATACCAGTCCTATAACACTTATAGTAGTCCTATAACACTTATAAGACAATAATAATTAATCACAAAATACATTATTTCAATTAGGTTCAATTTACATAACATTTCTCAAACGTTCCGCGGACAATTTTATTTGATCATAATTAATCAAACTCTTTAATTAATTATTATCATATTCACTTCTCTACCTTAATAATAATATCAAATATTATTATCCTTGTCATTTTACCATTTTACCCTTTTCTCTATATGTGTGTGACCTATTGGGTTCCTGTCCATGTTGGAAGTATAATATGTAATTGTGAGTTCTATTCAAAACTCACATGATTTAAACTCCTTTAAATCATTTTATCAATCTCTTTTGATATTTTGATACATCATTATAAAAGTCATGATTGGCCTCTAGCTAGGCATCATGACTACCCAAATGTCAGGAAAGTCATATGGTTTGACTGTACCCTTCCATAGAAACAGTTACCGTACAATTACTCCTTTCACCACTCTTATCTCAATTAGATTCTGAGTATGGATTTCTGTCAACTCATATAAATCTAATTATGTATGTTCTATTAATTTAACCATTGTTTCCAAAATGCCCTCCATGGATCTCTATCCATCTTGGCATTTTACTCTGGACAGAGATTCTCTGAACAAGGTAATTATAGAATCATGCGAGATAACTTCCCTTATTAAATTTGGGATGGTGAATCCTTTGTCAATCACTCAACTATCTTCAAGTAGGTCATGATATACCCAATCTCCTAACTATGTTCACTCCCAGATGGAAGTAATCAGTTATGGAGTCAAAGTATACCACTTGGTACTTAAGATAACTTTGGTGATCTCAAGTCTAAGGATACTTGCACAACCGCTATGAAGAGATTCCTCACTGACATAGATTTAATATCCATGTGAGGATTCTCTTTACAGGTCTCCAATGAACTTATTCTTCTAACAAGCATCCACATGTTAGCTTTAATTATCTTCCATAATCACAGTTATGAGAACCACTGCTTGAACCATTCAAGAAGCATAACATGTGCTAGTCTATCCGAATTAACAATGTCATATCTTGTTAATTCTATGACTAGGGATATTTAGATATTAACACATTTGCATGTAATAGACATCTCATATCATGAACACCTTCATGATTGCCTTTGCACTGTGTTTATAATACTAGGACTTCATTTATTAATTTAAGATTTACAAACTCATGTATTTAAACATAGCATTAATAAATGAATGATGCCTTTTATTAAGAATATAAATTTTATACATATGAAAAACATCCCTATTACATGGGCTCTAGGGCATACTCTCTAACAATCTCCCACTTGCACTAGAGCCAATCACTCATATGTCTCAGACCCATGCCATTTATATGGTGATCATGCTTAATCTGGGAAAGTGCTTTAGTGAGGGGATCCACCACATTGTCATCTGTGGGAACCCTTTCTATTTTCACATCATTTCTAGCTACTATTTCCCTTATGAGATGGTAGCGTCTGAGAACATGCTTGGATCGCTGATGAGACCGTGGTTCCTTTGCTTGCATAATGGCTCCGTTGTTGTCACGATATAAAAGAATCGAATCAACAATGCTAGGCACCACTCCTAGTTCATTTATGAACTTTTTGATCCAGACTGCTTCTTTGGCTGCTTTTGAAGCAGCAATGTACTCAGCTTCCGTCGTGGAATCAGCAATTGTTTCTTATTTGGAACTTTTCCAACTAACTGCTCCTCCTCCCATTATGAACACATTACCAAAATGTGATTTACAATCATCTTTGTCAGATTGGAAGCTGGCATCTGTATACCTATTTACTTCCAAATTGCCCTCTCCATATACCAAGAATATATCCTTAGTCCTTCTCAAGTACTTAAGGATATTCTTGACAGCTGCCCAGTGTTCCTCTCCAAAATTGGATTGGAATCTACTTGTGACACTCAAAGCAAATGCTACATCTAAACGTGTACATAACATAGCATACATGATAGAACCAATTGCAGATGCATATGGCATTCTATTCATGCTCTCTCTATCCTCTAGTGTTTGCGGACACATAGACTTAGAAAGGTGTTTTCCATGCATCATGGGTATAAACCCTTTCTTAGAGAGATCCATATTGAACCTCTTCAATACTTTATCTATATATGTACTTTGAGAAAGACCTAGCAACCTATTGGATCTATCTCTATAGATCCTTATTCCTAGAATATAGGATGCTTCTCCAATGTCTTTCATGGAGAATTGCTTGGATAACCATATTTTAAGATATTGAAGAAGAGAAATGTCATTTCCCATGATCAATATGTCATCTACATATAGAACTAGGAAGACAATTGCACTCCCACTAACCCTTTTATACACACAAGGTTCATTTTCATTCTGTGAGAAACCAAACTCTTTGATTGTCTCATTAAATCGAATGTTCCAGCTCCTAGAGACTTACTTCAATCCATAAATGGATCTTTGAAGCTTGCATACCTTTTCGCCATTTCCTGATGTGAACCCTTCTGGTTGTGTCATATACACATCCTCAGTAAGATTTCCATTAAGGAAAGCTGTCTTCACATCCATTTGCCTAATCTCATAATCATAATGAGCTGCAATGGCTAAAAGTATTCTTATAGACTTAAGCATCGCTACAGGAGAAAAAGTTTTGTCATAGTAAATACCTTTTTTTTTACGATAACCTTTTGCTGCTAAGCGAGCTTTGTAGGTAACTATATTACCTTCCATGTCAGTCTTCTTTTTGAAGACCCATTTGCACCCTATGGGTTTTATCCCTTTAGGTGGTTGAGTTAAAGTCCATACTTTGTTCTCATACATGGAGTCCATTTCAGACTGTATAGCCTTAAGCCATAAATTACGTTCTGAACTGTTCAAAACTTCTTGATAGCTTGTAGGCTCATTGTCCTCTACTACAGTTATGCCTCTATCCGAATCAATGTGAAATCCATATCTCACATGAATAGAATGAATCCTAGTAGATCTTCTAGGATTTTGTGTATAATCAGGTTCAACTGCAATCTCATCATTATGAAATTCAGTTTCGTGTTCAATCGGTTGATCATCTTCTATTTATGGGTCTTGAACTTCACCAAGTTCAATTTTACTCCCACTGTCCTCTCGTAGGAGAAATTCTCTTTCCAAGAAGACAGCATGCCTTGAAACAAACACCTTTTGTTCAAAGCGATGATAGAAATAATATCCAAACATTTCTTTTGGATATCCCACAAATAAACATTTGTCAGACTTAACATCCAGTTTGTCTGACATTGTCCTCTTCACATAAGCAGGACAACCCCATACTTTCATATGAGAAAGCGTGGGTTTCTTGTTATTCCACATCTCATATGGAGTAAAATCAACCGATTTACTAGGAACTCTGTTTTACACATAAACAGCAGTTTCTAGTGCATATCCCCAAAAGGACTTAGGCAAGTCCGCTCAGCTCATCATTGATCAAACCATATCTAATAGTGTTCGATTTCTCCTTTCAGATACACCATTGTGTTGTGGTGTATATGGTGGAGTCCATTGAGATAAATTCCCATTATCTCTAAGATAATCTTGAAACTCTTGAATTAAGTATTCTCCACCTCGATCTGATCTAAGTGTTTTAATACTTTTGCCAAGTTGTTTCTCTACTTCATTTCTGAGCTCTTTAAACTTTTCAAATGCTTCAAATTTATATTTCATTAGATAGATGTATCCAAACCTGGAATAATCATCTATGAAAGTAATGAAGTAGGAGTATCCTCCTCTGGCATGTGTAGTCATTGGACCACATACATCTGAATGTATTAAGTCCAAAACCATTTTAGCTCGTTCTCCTTTACCAATAAAGGGAGCTTTTGTCATTTTTCCCAATAAGCAAGATTCACATGTATCAAATGATTCATAATCAAATGATTCCAAATCACCTGACTTGTGTAATGTGGTTATGCGTTTTTCATTTATATGGCCTAAACGACAATGCCATAAGTATGAGGTATTTAGATTATCATGTTTCATTCTCTTGGTATCCACATTATGTACTTCTTTAATTAAATCAAGAACAAATATACCATTCTCAATGATAGCTTTTGCATAAAACATATTGTTCTTAAAAATGTAACAACATTTTTCCTTTAAAGAAATATCATAATCGTTCATCAAATGACTGAAAGAAATAATACTTTTGGATAAAGCTGGAACATAATAACAATTATTTAATTCCAGTACTAATCCACTAGGAAGAGGCAAATAGTAAGTCCCCACAACTGTTGTAGAAATGTTTTGTCCAGTAGCTGACTGCAAACATATCTCTGCCTTTCCAACTCTTCTAAAGCTTCTAAGCCCCTGTAGATCATTACATAAATGAGATCCATATCCAGTATCTAATACCCAAGATTGTTTTGAAGCAATAGAGTAAGTATTAATTTCAATCATATGAATACCTGAAGTAGAAGCATCAGCTTGCTTCTTCTCCTTGAGAGAATCTAGATAGGCCTTGCAGTTACGCTTCCAATGACCATCCTTTCCACAATGGAAGCAAGTTCCTTTGGGATTCTCTTTCTTGGCAACCTTTTTCTTGGAGATCCCACCATTCTTTGGCTGTGCCTTGGTTATCTTCTTCTTCTGCTGCTTCTTGCCTTTAGCAGAAGTGACAACTATGACACTTTTTGGATCCTTCTTAAATGATCCATCAGCTGTCTTGAGCATATTGATTAACTCAGGAATGGATACTTGAATCTTGTTCATGTTGAAGTTAAGCACGAAAGGTGCATAACTTAGAGCCAACGAGTACAAGATTAAATCTATGTATAGATCATTATCCATAACATAGCCAAGTCTACTCAAATGCTCAATATACCCATACATCTTCAATGCATGAGCAGCAGCTGAAGTGCCTTCCACCATTTTGTAGCTAAATAGAGCTCGAGCAATCTCATATTGCTTAGTTCTAGCTTCAGAAGAATAAAGCTCCTCTAGATGCAAAACGATGGTTCTAGCATCCATCATCTCATGTTACTTCTGAAGCTCCAAGGACATAGCACCCAGCATCAGACATGCTGTTACTTCACTATCCTCCATGTATTTTCGATAAATGCCTTTGATCTCATCAATGACATCATCTGATGGAAGTGGTGGTGGATCTTTATCCAAGACATAGTGGATCTTTTCAGCTCTGAGAACAATTCTCACTTGCCTGATCCAATCAGAATAGTTATTGCCAACCAGCTTGTTATCCAAGATTGATCGTATATTAATGTTTGATGTGCTCATGATGATGACCTAGATGTGAAAAAGAAAAGATATGAGAGTATGTTTATATATATGTATGCATTAATAAGGTCTTTAATTAATCCATTTACTCCCACTATTTTATTGCGAATTAATAGCCCTTACTATATAATTCGAGAAAATCCAATGGTTTTCTTAGTGGGTCAATATCCAATCCTTGATATGTAATATGACCTTGACTGTGGTCAACAAGCCAAATTCCATATCCTTGAAAGGTAGGTATCTATATACCAATTGTGTCTCTACACAACTATTGGATCAATAGGTTATCAACTTTTGATGCATGCATATCGTATATGTATTCCCTAATCTTGCCTCTAAAACTATTAGCCTTGACTGTGGTCAATAAGCTAATGGGCTAGCTAAGATGACCCATTTAATTAGATTTGAACATATTCGATACAATGTGAGCTTAACTGTGGTCAACAACCCACACTATAAAGAACTCTGGTTCTCCTCAAATTAATGGAAGGCTTATATACCTTAGTATTTGTTTGAGGGTTTTAGTTAATTAAGTCTCATCATACATGGTTGGCATACATTGGTATGCATCCTATATCTATCACATAAATATAAGCATACAAATATGGTATAGTTATGGACTTCACTACATTGATTTCCCCGAGCCAAGAAGGAAATCAAAAGGTCACACCTAGGTAGTTACGATGTTTCAAACAAGAAAAATAATTACATTATCTTCAAGCTTGTTGGATCTCCATCCAGCCCATCTTGCTCCTTGATAGTGGTCTCCATCTCTATTTCTAATTCTAATCTAAGTAATCTAATTACATATTACAACTTGGAAAGAAATACAAACCAAAAACAAGTGGCCGAGACATAAAAGTCCTTATTAGGCCAAAACATGCATAATGCTCAATAACATTGGGCTTTGTCCATAACTATCCATCATGCCAATCATACACCCTTATATACCTTTTTAATGCATAAAGAAATGGATTACTAACTTTGTTTCAACCTTTGAAACAATATTTTGAGTTATTTTAATGATGTGATCAAATTAGGAAACTTTTTCAATTTTGGAAACTTTCATTTTAGGAAACCTTTTTGCATGCATGTGTTCTCGCCTTAATAATCAATCTAATTGATTATTAATTAATTATAAATTGATTATTTAATTAATTAATCATATTAAATAATTAAAAGAGTCAATTTTGGGCTTATAATCAAGTGTAGGCCGAGACCCACAAAAGAAAACCCTAAATGTGTTAACACACAAACTAGTTTTGTGTCTTTTGGACTATTTGGGCCTTTTGGAATGATCCAAGCCCACTCCAGCCCTCAAAACCCATTAATAAACTTAATTAATATTTATAATATTTAATTTAAATTAGCTCCTTGGGCCCACCAAGTCATTCACTAATTTAAACCAAGTTCGTAAACATAATTAAGCCTATTAAGTGGTTTTAAAGAATTAAAATTAATCAAATTAATTTAAGGCCTATTTTAATTAATCCAATTAATTAAAAACACTTTAATATATCATATATATCAGATTTAGAAGATTAAAAATCGTTCTAACCAAGAACACATCAAGAACATATGAAGAACACCAATTTATCGAACTTTTCGACTACACTAGTTTTCATGTAAAACTTGTTCGATTTTAATTTCATTCGATCTTACGGCTTAATATCACATATTAAACACATAAAATATCATCTAAATGATGTCTTAATGGATCGATACGAAATTAAATTAGAACAGCCCCTTAAATCACCTAGGGTTTCATGCCAAACCCTAATGGGTTTAACGCCAAACCCTAATCACAATCCTTCAAAAGTTTCGTTTTTGTTTCCACCAAATTTATTTGATCACACATACAACCAGAAATCAATATTTCTCATTCATGAACAATCAAATCTAATATTTTAATGCTCATGAAATAAATAACTCAAAACAAAACAAAATTTATTCCGCAGAAAAATATAGAATTGTATATCCATGGCAAAATCGAGGCTCTGATACCATGTTGGATTTTAACGGTTACATGCATCACATACATGAGCGGAATTTTAAAATTTTTTTAACCATTGGATCTGATCTTGCCATGAATACACAATATGACTATATGAGAATAAGAAAAATTACCTTTGATTTTTGTTGAACAGTTGATTTTACTTCGCACCGGGTTGTCACAAACCACAGTGTCCAAAATCGAACACCTCCAATGAGTAATCCACACTAGAGAGGGATAAATTGAACCAAAAAATTGGTGTTTAACTAGGGCTGGCCGAAATTCCAAGAAGCTAGCTTGGAGTTGGCGCAAAAAGGAGAGAGAGATTAGAGAAAAAGACTTTCTTTTTGTTTTAATCACTTAACCCTAATTCCTTATTAGTTGGCCTTTTATAGTTAGGTTAAAATTCTAACTCCTTAATGAGATTGGTCTCTTTAAAATTGCTGGAGAATTATTAATTGGGCCTCTGGAATTAATTATAATCATTTGGGCTTAATTAAATCCAATTTAAACCTTTTCATAAAAGACTATGCACAAAACCCACAAACTAGGCCCTTTGTGCAACTAATTGGATTTAAATACCCAAATGGATTCCAAATCCAACCAAATTAAATATGTGAGTTCCATAACACTTATGTAACATATATAAATTAATTTGGTGCATGAAATAGGCCATTAAGTCCTTCTATTCTAGACTTGGCGTGTGGCCCGTACAGAAGGGCTTTCGCCAACTGCTTCATTCCTCTAGCCCTTAATAATTCTTCCAATGGACTTATTAATTATTATACCAGTCCTATAACACTTATAGTAGTCCTATAACACTTATAAAACAATAATAATTAATCATGAAATACATTATTTCAATTAGGTCCAATTTACAGAAAATTTCTCAAAAGTTCCGCGGACAATTTTATTTGATCATAATTAATCAAACTCTTTAATTAATTAGTATCATATTCACTTCTCTACCTTCATAATAATATCAAATATTATTATCCTTGTCATTTTACCATTTTACCCTTTTCTCTATATGTGTGTGACCTATTGGGTTCCTGTCCATGTTGGCAGTATAATATGTAATTATGAGTTCTATTCAAAACTCACATGATTTAAATTCCTTTAAATCATTTTATCAATCTCTATTGATATTTTAATACATCATTATACAAGTCATGATTGGCCTCTAGCTAGGCATCATGACTACCCAAATGTCAGGAAAGTCATGTGGTTTGACTGTACCCTTCCATAGAAATAGTTACCGTGCAATTAATCCTTTCACCACTCTTATCTCAATTAGATTCTGAGTATGGATTTCTGTCAACTCATATAAATCTAATTATGTATGTTCTATTAATTTAACCATTGTTTCCAAAATGCCCTCCATGGATCTCTATCCATCTTGGCATTTTACTCTGGCCAGAGATTCTCTGAACAAGGTAATTATAAAATCATACGAGATAACTTCCCTTATTAAATTTGGGATGGTGAATCCTTTGTCAATCACTCAACTATCTTCAAGTAGGTCATGATATACCCAATCTCCTAACTATGTTCACTCCCAGTTGGAAGTAATCGGTTATGGAGTCAAAGTATACCACTTGCTACTTAAGATAACTTTGGTGATCTCAAATCTAAGGATACTTGCACAACCGCTATGAAGAGATTCCTCACTGACATAGATTTAATATCCATGTGAGGATTCTCTTTATAGGTCTCCAATGAACTTGTTCTTCTAACAAGCATCCACATGTTAGCTTTGATTATCTTCCATAATCACAGTTATGAGAACCACTGCTTGAACCATTCAAGAAGCATAACATGTGCTAGTCTGTCCGAATTAACAATGTCCTATCTTGTTAATTCTATGACTAGGGATATTTAGATATTAACACATTTGCATGCAATAGACATCTCACATCATGAACACCTTCATGATTGCCTTTGCACTGTGTTTATAATATCTAGGACTTCATTTATTAATTTAAGATTTACAAACTCATGTATTTAAACATAGCATTAATAAATGAATGATGCCTTTTATTAAGAATATAAATTTTATACATATGGAAAACATCCCTATTACATGGGCTCTAGGGCATACTCTCTAACACTTTAAGCCTAAATTTCTCTAGGAATTCACTTTGAGTGAGGCTATAAGGGCATTGTTTGAAATGTACCTGTAGGAAGTGACTCTTTTAGCTGAGCTGGTGGATTTAACTCTTACTAGAGGATTGTTTTAGACTATTAGAGTCACTATAAAGCTGACAGGGTGGTTCAGGAACCTGAACAAACGTCTGGTTAGGGGATAATTATCAAAGTCATTTTAATCAGCATCAAAAATTGATTTGGGTTTAGCTAAAGTCTTTGAGCTAACTTTAAAAAACACAGTAATGGCAGATCCAACACAGATTAAGGCTATTGATAGTTAGAAGCTAGATAGAAGACTAAACGAGTTTGAAAGGGGAATAAAGGCTATGATGACTGACATGATGAGTTCTATAACATAGCTTACTGTCTAGCAAACTCTGATAGCCGCTGCTGCACATAGAGAACCTATAGTTGTTAGAGGTACTTGAACTACTATCGTTGTAAGACCTTCTGTAATAGCTAAATCAAGAGGTACTAGGTTAAGAGCTTCACTTATTGAATAGCAAAAGGATAAGGGTGCTAATTCTGAGGAGGATTTCATTCCTAAAGAGGAGGAAGAGTCGGCAGTAACACAAGTCCCGAGGAGTAAACCGCCTAGAATGGAAGATCCAATCTTGAGGAAAATGAAAGAGAAAGTAAAAGTAATGGCCCAAGTTTTGTTAGTTGAAAAGGGGGTTAGTTTAGAAGATAGAGACGTAAAGAGTAAAGATGTACTTCCTTAATGGTTTAAGATGTTTGATCTACTTATTGAAGGTCATGAGCACAATCGTCCTTTGTATATAAAGGCCCCAATTAATGGGAAACACACAGCATGTGTGATGGTGGGCGATGGATCTTCTATCAATGAATGTTCACTAGTAGCACTTCTAGCTTTTAGATTGAATGAGTCCATGTTGTGTAAGTCTGATCTAGTAGTCATAGCCGATAATAATTCTCGAAGACAATTAACAGGTACTTTTAAGGCTGATGTAAAGATTGGGATAATTAACACCGAAGAATAATTTACAGTGCTGCCAATACCGGCTAACTTTTTTGTATTATTGGGAAGACTTTGGTTTCACAAGTTTGGAGGAGTTCCATCTACTCTTGACCAAATGATTAAGATTACCTATGAAGGTAAAGTAGTTACCATAAAGGCTACTAGGGAGAATCAAGTTTCTGTCTTGGGAATAGTGAATCAACCATTTAGTAGGTTTCATTTAACTACTATTAAAGCTAATGATTGAAGTGAGTAGGAGTCTACTCCTCAAGTGGTGAATATGATGAAGAGAATGAATTTGCTGCTAGGAGTTAGATTGGGCAAAGATTCCCAGAGTCCTTCTAAAGCTATTGCTACACCAAGATAGACAAGCCAAAAGGTTTTGGGCTATAGAAAATCTTATGCTAAGAAAAAGAGTCTGTCAAAGCCAAAAGGCATCCCACACATTTTGGACAACTTTGTGCCTACACTTGTTGTACCTCAGTACTGTGGTGAAATTGAGCCTATGCTGGTTAGAGGAAAAGTTATTCCTAGGTTTGATATATTCAATGATGTTTTTGACTAGGTCAACAGAACCATCAAGCTTGTCATAGGATTTTAGGATGAAAAAATTCTAATCAAGTTGTCTGATTAGGATGATGATGTTCCTGAGGAGGTTGTAACTCTAGAACTATTGGCTTCCAGGGTTAAGGGAAAAGAAAAAGTTAAATTTGAAACCCCTATACTTGAGTTGAGGGAGGATATTATAGAAGCTATCGCAAAAGTAGACCAAGAGGCTCCACTGAATGTAGGAAATGGAACAGACACATCTGAAGCATCGAACTCACAGGAGGTAGATGAGGATGTTTTTATAGATATACTTTTTGTACTTAAACTTTTTAACAATGATGTATATAGTTCCTCTTATATTAATAATATGAATAACTTTGTTTACTTGTGTGACATTCGCATAATTTCATTTCGCATAATCATTATCATAAAGCATTTATGTTTGACATTAATTTAATAAATACTACTTCATTCAACCTTGGTACTCTTGAAAATTCGAGAGAAATCTTGATAGCATCCAATGTTATCCCTAAAGAAAGAAAAGAATTTTAGAGAATATTTAAAAAAATATGAAAGAGTCTTTGTCTGGACCTATGAAGACATGACTAGAATTGATCGTGCAGTCACTAAGCATGCCATCCCCACCTATCTTAGGCATAAGCCTGTCAAGCAGAAGTTCAAAAGGCTCAAACCAAAATGGGCAGAGAAAGTTAAAGAAGAAGTAAGAAAACAGATAGAGGCTAAGTTTCTGGTGGAAGTTCGGTATCCCACTTGGTTAGCAAATGTACTTCCAGTGGCTAAGAAAGATGGAAGGGTTCGAGTCTATATGGACTGCTGATATCTAAAAAAGGCCTATCAAAAGGATAATTTTTTGCTTCCTTATATAAAAATCTTAGTAGACAGTGCAATTGCCTATGCAATGTACAGTTTTATGGATAGGTATGCCAGATACAATCAGATTTTGAACAAGATTGTAGATAAAATCAAGATGGCATTTACCACCAAATGGGGCACATATGCTTATTGAGTCATGTTGTTCAGGCTAAAAAATATAGGTACTACTTATTAGAGAATGGCTACAAAAATTTTGGATGATTTAATCCATAAAAAAGTGGAGGTATACATTAATGAAGATTGTATGTCTAATTTTTAATTGATAAATTACTCTAGAGTCACTCAATTATTCCTTAAAAAATTTCAATAATAATGAGCCATGTAAACTATAGTATGTGGAATTAGCAAAAAGTTGTTTAAGGCAAATTAGCATCACTTTAATAGAGGTATAATTCACATTAGCTAAGTAGCTTAAACCTACCAAATAGAGTGCATCTCCTAGATGGAGGGAGTGTTCACCTAGATAGAGGGACAATTTTCCTCAGCCAAGGGATTCAGTTTTTCCAAGCAATGTGTATCTCCTCGGTGGAGGGAGTACTCACCTCGGTGGAGAGAGCATTCTCCTCTACCAAGGAGTTCATCCCCAAATCATGACCTTTATCAATTCAACCCAGAAATTTACTTACATCCAAACTATAACTCAATGATAATTGATTTCCAGCAAATGCACCTTTAAGACCTTTATATTTCCACACTTTTTAGAACCATAAAATCCCAATTTCCACTTGTTAAGGAAATTAAATCCATAAATTTTTTTTGTAAACAGAGCAACATGTTCTAAAAGTAAAATAAGAACTAATCTTTTATCTTTACATGCTTTTCTTTATCTCATTTAGCATAAATTCAAATTTAAACATTTTGAACAATGAACTTATTTGATTCCTCTCCATTATACCTAACTTATTTGAAAATCAAAAGTAAAATTTCTAAGAATTAATCCATTGTATTCAAATATAGCCTCTAATATTCACATGCAAAGTTGATATTCTACTATCAATGCCATCTCTAAAACATCATCTTAATTCATTCACAAAATCAAGCTTATGCAAAACTAGATTTAATCATAATTCCCATACCTTTGTTGAAATCCAAATTCCCACTTCACTCCTTCAATACCTCCTTCCCTTTATCCTTATTTATTCCATCTTCAACAAAAAACAATTATAAGCATAAATATCTAGTAATTCCTCCCCATACAAATCCTTTAAATTATTAAAGTAGAACATGATGGAGATGAAGAAGAACTTATTACCTTAGAACTTCCAACTTCTTAACTCTTTTACTCAATAACTATAGCAGAATTTTGAGAGAAACCTAGAGAGAGATTGTCTAGTCTTTAGAAAAAGATGAAGAGAAAAATGAAATATGCATTTCCCCCTTACTCTTGCCGACCCACTCTTTACTAAACACACTTTTGCTCATTCTCTCTCACATGAAAGTTCCAGAGAGAGAGTAAGTAAAGATAAATTCCTCACTTAACTCCTCCTACCACTTTTCGCTCAAAATTATTATCCACTAATTCCTTTTTTAATAAAAGTTATCCCCCAACTTTTATTACTCTTCAATTATAGCCCTAATTCATAATTATGCTTTAATTAATATATGCATAACTTATAATAAAAATTACCAATTAGCCCTTAAGTCATAACTTAATTAATCAATTAATTAACACTCAGACTATAATAATCATTAACCATTTATATAATCTTCCAAGACCTTTATTGGGGTCTCATAATTCTCTCCCCCTAAAAGGAATTTAGTCCTCAAAATTCATACCTGTATTGAACAAATAAGGATATTGAGTTCTAATAACTTCTTCAGGTTCCCAAGTTACTTTTTGTACACTATGATGTTACCATAGCACTTTAATAAGAGGAATCTGGTTGTTCCTTAATTGTCTGATTTCTCTAGTAAAAATCTCTTTCGGTTCTTCATCATATGAGAAATTTGGCTAAACTTGAATATCTTATATTGATAGCACGTGGGATTCATCCAAACGATATCTTCAAAGCATAGAAATTTGAAACACATCATACAGTTTAGCTAATTCTATAGGAAGAGCCAATATGTATGCTACCAATCCAACTCTTTGAAGAATTTCATATGGACCAATATATCTTGGACTAAGTTTACCTTTCTTCCCAAACCTTAGTACTTTCCTCTAAAGAGATACTTTTAAGAATACTTTATAACCAACTTGATACTCAATATCTTTTCTCTTTAAATCTACATAAAACTTATATCTGTCACTAGCTGCTTTCATTCTTTATTTAATAACCTGTACTTTCTCTTTTGTGTCCTTAACAATGTCTGGATAAATCATTTTACATTAATCTAACTCAAACCAACACACTGGAGTTCTACATTTTTTATCATAAAAAGCCTCATACAATGCCATACCAATGTTAGTCTAATAACTATTAATATATGCAAACTCCATTAGAGCAAGATATATGTCCCAACTTTTTAGAAAATCCAAAACACATACTCTCAACATATCTTCTTATACTTGTATAACCCGTTCTGATTGCCCATCTATTTGAATGAAAAGCAGTGCTAGAATAGATGTGTTCTTAAAGCTTGCTATAAACTTTATCGAGATCTAGATGTAAACCTTAAATCTCGATCCAATATTATAGATACCGGTATTCCATGTAATCGAACAATCTCATTTACATAAGGTTCAGCCAATTTATCCATAGGATAATCTGGTCAAACCAATATGAAATGAGCTATTTTAGTAAATCTAGCCATAATCACCCATATTACATCATGCTTTCTCTGTGTGAGAGGCAAACCTATAATGAAATCCATAGTGATATCTTCCCATTTCTAATATGGGATTGGGATGGGGTTCAGTAATCCCAAGGGAAGTTGGTATTCGGTTTTCACCTTTTAACAAGTTAAACACTTAAAAACATATTATGCCACCAATAATATTACTCCAAGTCTTGATACATCTTATTACCTCTATGATGCATAGTGAACACGGTGTTGCGCACTTCATGTAACAATATTCTTCTCATTTCTTTATCATCTAGAACACATAGCCTATTTTGATAATACACACTCCCATATTCCTTTACTGTATACTCAAATTGGTTCCCTTCATACAATGATTACACAATCTATTGCAACCTCCCATCATTTTTCTGAGCTATTAATGCACCATCCAATGCAAATTTCCATCTACACTACTATAATATCATAGTTGTCATCGTCTTTCAACTTAAGGCATCAGCCACAACATTTGCTTTAGCCAGGTGGTAATCAACTATATAGTCATAATCTTTAAATAACTCTAACCATCTATGATATCTCAAGTTGAGTTCCTTCCAATTGAGAAAATAGTTAAGACTCTTATGATATGTATAAATTCTGCATCTTTCTCCGTACAAGTAATGCCGCCATATCTTTAAAGAAAACACTACTACAGCCAACTCTAAATCATGTGTAGGGTAGTTTTACTCATCCAATTTCAATTGTCTAGATGCATAAGCTACCACCTTGCCATCTTGCATCAATAGACAACCTAAACCAACTCTAAAAGCATCACTATATGCATAATACTATTTACCCAAAATTATTAGAATTAGAGCTTATGTTAACATCTTTTTTAATTGTTCAAACTGGCTTGACATCAATCAATCTACTCAAACTTGATACCGTTCCTTAGTAACTTAGTGAGTGGAGAAACAATGGCTGAAAATCCTTTCACAAAACGATAATAATACCCTGTTAAATCCTGAAAACTTCTCACTTTAGATACATTTTGAGGAAATCTCCAATTCACGATAGCCTTCACTTTAGTTGGGTCCACTCTAATACCTTCAGAAGATAATATATGTCCAAGGAAAGAAACTTTATTAAGCCAAAAATTACACTTGCTTAGCTTAGCAAATAACTGATTCTCTCTCCATGTCTATAACACAATCCTCAAATGTTCAGTATGCTCAGCTTCATTTCTAGAATAGACCAATATATCATTAATAAACACTACAATAAATTGGTCTAAATAGGATCTAAACACCCTATTCATTAAATCCATAAAAGTAGCTGGTGTATTTGTTAGCCAAAAGGCATCACTAGAAATTAATAATGACCATACCGAGTTCTAAAAGATGTTTTCATAATATCCCCACCTTTAACTCAAAGTTGGTAATATCTAGATCACAATCAATCTTTAAAAATACACTAATACCTTTCAACTGGTCAAACAATTCTTCTATTCATGGCAATGGATACTTGTTCTTCACTGTTACTTTATTTAACAATCTATAATCTATACATTCTCATAAAACCATCCTTCTTTTTAATAAACAGAACTGGTGCAACCCACGACAAGACATTAGGCCTAACGAAGCCTTTATCTAGCAACTCTTGTAATTGAACCTCTAACTCCTTTAGTTATGATCAAGCCATTCTATATGGTGCCTTAGAAATGGGAACCATACCAGGTAAAATTTCTACAAACAACTCCACTTCCCCTTTAGGTGGAAGATTAGGTAAATCTTTTGGAAATACATCAGGAAACTCATTTACTATCGGTATATGTTAAAACTTTATTTTATCCCATTTTGAATCAAGTACCAAGGATAAAAATGCTTCACACCCCTTTCTAAGAAATCACCTAGCTTGCATGGAAAATATTACATTTTTTAAGGGTTTAGCTCGAATGCCTTGAAGTACTACTTCTCCACCATCAACATCTCTAAGTTTACTATCTTTGCTCCATAATTAACCACTGCATGATGTTTTGATAGCAAATCCATGCCCAATATTACATCAAATTCCTGAAATGGCAACTTAATGAGATCAACTAAAAATTCCTTACCCTGAATCATAATGGGACACTATTTATATACTTTATTGACATAGACACTATGCTCGAATGGGTTAGTTACACAAATTTCAAAATCTAATTGATGCATAGTTGACATGTTTTTACCCATATCCCCAATGCAAACATAAGAATAGGTGGATCTCGAATCAATAAGTGTATAAACATTAAAGTTATAAAGAAAGAAAATACCCGCGATGACTTTTGGAGCATCTCGATCCACGCAAGCTTTCATTGCCTAAGCCCGACTAAGAACAATAGGAATTGGAGGTCAATCAATAGTCTTAGATACAAGGCTGGGATCCAAATTGGCATGATCAATCATGCCCTCGACCTCGACCTCTACCAATTGAAGATGCATTAAAAACTCCCCTAGTACCCTATTATATAAATCCTTACTCACATTGCAAAAGACAATTTGCCATGTAGTGGTCAGTGCCACCACACCTGAAACATACACCTCTCAACAATCTACAAATGCCCTAGTGCCATCTTAAACAATGAGAACACTCTAATGGCTAACCTCTACTCTGCCTTATTGGTGTTTCCCTATTAGATCTAAATACTGCAGTTGACCCTTAACAACTTCCCTTACTAGCAAGACTATTAATACACTAAGCTACCTGATTTCCCAACACTCCTATAAGTCTTTTCCTAGTTAAAGATCCACCTATAACACCACTCCTTCTCCATTCCATTAATCTCTTAGCCAGCTCATTCTTCTCTACTCGAATGGCTACTTGAACAAGTTGATAAAAATCCACCAGTTGCAAAGAAGTAGGTTTAATTAACCTTTCTTTGATTTAGTCATTCTATCCATCTTTAAACTATCGACACTTAAAAGCTCCCATCAACATCGATTTCGGAACATATTTATACAGAGGGCTAAACTCTTTCTCATAATCTGCCATAGTCATAACTCTCTATTTCAAACCCAAAAACTACCTCAATTTCTCTTTTTATATGTTTCAGTAACATACTTTTTAGAAATTTTTCTTTAAAAAACCCCCATGTAAGTGGATATGGTAATTAAGGCTGCCTTAGCACCAGTTTTCACCAATCATATGCTGCTACTTGTAGTAAGGATAAAGCACAAGATATCTTCTGATTGGCTGGATATTGAATTTCATTGAATATTCTTTTGAGTTTCTCTAACAAAAATTTTACTTCTTCAGATTGCTCTAAAATAGTGACGAAGAATTCTACCGCACCATGCTTTCTAATCTTAGCTATTGGAGCTTTAGGTACAACCATCCTTTGTAAAATTTGAGTTATTTCTTGAGAAATTTTCAACAACACTACTCGAGGAATGGTCGTAAGTATATCATCTTAATTAGAGGCTAAAGATCTTGGATTAGAGGGATTCATTCAAATAGGTAAATTACTTTTGGCTGATTCTTTAATAGCATCCCTAGATCCCTCTATCCATTGTCTATAAGAAAAACAGGGACATTTGCATTAGGCCAACACCAAACTTCACCATTTAACATAATCCTAGACTCTTATTGACCAACAACAACTAAACCTTTGCTCTGATACCAAATTCTAACACCTTCATACTAATAACCTATATCTATTCTCATTCATTCATATTAATCTAGCTTTATTCAATTTTCATAACCTTTTTAACCAATTTTCACATATCTACACTTGTTACTATGTGTATGCATTAACTCATTATACACTACCATACATATACATATACTATAGAAGTTATTTTAGATTGTGCGTACATGCATATTCTATTATTAATTACAAAAGTGAGCCTATTACAACACAAAATTACCATTTTAGATACATCCTTACATACATACTTTCTTTGATACAAAATATTAAATAAGGATATCATACATCAAGCTCCTCTTTCAAATTTGTGTTGACCTTCTTGATGCAAAATTTTGTCCCTGAGAAAAAATCCTAACTACAGAACCTACACAGATAAACAACTCGTGCTAAGCCATAAAGTTTAGTGGAGAACAATACATTATGGATAACCACTCACACCATTCTTCAAACCAACACTCCACAAATATAAATTATAATATATCATTCTAAATAATAATAACAATAATAATAATAATAATAATAATAATAACAACAATAATAACAACAACAACAACAACAACAACAACAACAGAGTTCATGATTAAAAGACAAATAATATTGAATGAATGAATGAATATATATATATATATATATACATAAGTTTATTAATAAATATATACATTTAAGCTTTTGCTACATTTCTTATAATTCACCTACCTAAGTGTTATAAGAGTGGATAATGGGAACTGCAGATACCCATAGCATCAATTAATTAAATAGATGTATGTATTAAGGTTTGTGGATATTCAAGGATATCAAATCTGTGGACCCAAATAAGGTCGAGTTGTGGTCCCAAATAAGGATGACTATAGACCTAAACGGGGTCATACTATAACAGAAGCAACTTTAAACTTATAAACATGCCTATCTATCCACAACGGAACTTTATTCGTAGGCATCAACCTAAATTTACATACATTTTAATTACCATGATTATGTTTTTACTATATAATCTTACTCATACAAATATAGATGTGTATATATATATATATACGCGCACACACACACACAATCTCATGTATTTGTACAATGTCTGTAAATTTACAAATACTATAACTATAAGATATAAGCATACATGTATACATATACTATTTCAAGTAAATAATCAAAATCATATATATTCGTAAGCCTATTAGTGAACATGGTATTTGGGTTCATTGATGGTTTGATTTAACATTCTTTCATGTGTTTATAGAAGATTGTATGTCTAATTTTTCATTAATAAATTACTTTAGAGTCACTTAATTACTCCCTAAAAAATTTCAATAATAATGAGCCATGTAAACTATATTATATGGGATTAGTAGGAAGCTATTTAAGGAAAATTAACATCACTTCAATGGAGGTGAAATTCACATCAGCTAAGGAGCTTAAACTAGCCAAGCAGAGTGCATCTCCATGGTGGAGGGAGTCTTCACCTTGGTAAAAAAAGAATTTCCCTCAACCGAGGGACTCACTTCTGCTAAGCAGTGTGTATCTCCTCGATGTAAGGACAATCCCCTCGATAGAGGGAGTACTTACCTTATTGGAGGGAGTATTCTATTATACCTAGGAGTTTATCCCTAAATCACGGCCCTCATCAGTTCAACCCAAAAATTTACCTACATGTAAACTACAACTCAATAATAATCGATTTTCAGCAAATGCACCTTTAAGATCTTTATATTTCCACACTTTTAAGCACCATAAATTCCTAATTTCAACTTGTTAAGGAAACTAAATCCACTAATTTTCTGTAAAATGAGCAATATGTTATAAAAGTAAAATAAAAACTAATCTTTGATCTTTACATGCTTTTATTTATGTCACTAAGCATAAACTCAAATTTAAACATTCTGAACAATTAATTTCTTTGATTCCTGTCCAATATACCTAACTCATTTGAAATTCAAGAGTAAAATTTCTAAGAATTAATCCATTGTATTCAAATACAGCCTATAATATTCATATATAGAGTTGATATACTACTATCAGTACCATCTCTAAAACATCATCTTAATTCATTCACAAAATCAAGCTTATGCAAAATTAGATTTAATCATAATTACCATACCTTTGTTGAAATCTAAATTCCTACTTCACTCCTTCAATACCTCCTTCCCTTTATCCTTATTTACTACATCTTTAACAAAGAACAATTACAAGCATAAATATCCAGTAATTCCTCCCTATGCAAATCCTTTAAATAATAAAAATAAAAGATGATGATGATGAAGAACTTATTACCTTAGAACTTCCAACTTTTTAACTCTTCTACTCAATAACTATAGCAGAATTTAGAGAGAAACCTAAGGAGAGATTGTCTTCTCTTTAGCAAGATTTGAAGAGAAAAATGAAATTTACATTTCCCCGTTACTGTTGCCAACCCACTCTCCACTAAACACACTTTTGCTCATTCTCTCTCACGTAAAAGTTCTAAAGAGAAAGAGAGTAAGTAAAGATAAATCCTCACTTAACTCCTCTTAGCACTTTCCACTCTAAATTCTGCCCAATTAATTCCTCTTCTAATAAAAGTTATCTCCTAACTCTTATTACTCTTCAATTACATCCCTAATTCATAATTATACTTTAATTAATATATACATAACTTATAATAACAATTACCAATTACCCCTTAAGTCATAACTTAATTAATCAATTAATTAACACTCATAGAATATAATAACACTCATACCAATTAGTCATTTATATAATCTTTTAAGACCTATATTGGGGTCTCACGTATGATGATTAAATTCGCAACTCGAGAAGGCCATTTTAAAACTTTAGAAACATTCTTTCAAAGGATTGATAGTTATAACCTTTATCTGAACCCAAAGAACTGAGTGTTCGGAGTGACTTTAGAGAAGCTCCTAGGACATGTTGTGAGTCAGAGAGGGATAGAGGTAGATCCTGATAAAGTAAAAGGCTATCAGAGAGATGCTTATGCCATAGAAAGAAAAAGAAGTTTAAGGGTTTTTGGGCAAACTTTAGTACATCGGTTCATAGTAAAGTTAACTTCAATATGTGAGCTTATTTTCAAGTTTCTTAAAAAAGATCAACTAGTAGTATAGAATAATGATTGTAAGGTAGCGTTTGACACAATCAGGGAATATCTTTTGTATCCACTAGGGTTGAGACCACCATAAGCTAGGAAGCCTTTGCTTTTGTATCTAGCTATAAAAGATAGTTCGCTAGGATCCATGATGGCTTAAGAAGATGATTTCAAGATTGAATATGCCATATATAATCTTAGTAAGAATTTTATGCCATATGAAGTTAAGTATGTGGAGGTAGAGAAGATTTACTTGTCAATCATTTGGGCCTCTAAGAAGCTAAGACATTACTTTTATTCATACAGGGTACAGGCAGTGGCCAAGCAAAATCCTTTTAAATACTTATAATAAGTGCCCTCATTGTTAGGAAAATTGGATAGGTTGCTGATTCACTTACAGGAGTTTCATATTAACTATATTACTCAAAAAACCATTAAGGGAATGGCTGTAGTAGAATTTTTAGCATACCAACCATTAGAAAGGGAAGAAATATCCTATGAGTTCCCCGATGAGAACATTGTAGCTATAGCGATTTGAGGATGGCAGATTTTTTTAGGGAGTCGTGAACAACAAAGGCACAGAATAGGAGTAATTCTAGTAAACCCTAAAGGAGAAAACCTACCCCTAGCTAAGAAACTTAGATATAGGGCTATGAATAATGAGGCTAAATACAAGGCATACATCTTTGGATTGGAAGTTTCATTAGCCCTAGAGGCAAGAAATGTAGAAGTTTATGGTGAGTCATCTTTGGTGGTCTACCAAGCAAAAGGTGAATGGACTATGAAAGAAGTATGATTGATGCCTTATATGAAATGTTTGAAGGCCTTAGAGCAATCAATTTGAGGTTTGTACTTTTGGATATGTTCCTCAGGATGAAAATCAGTTAGCTAATGCTTTAGTGACTTTGGTACCGATGTGGGGTAACCTAAAAGGGGTATGCATGAATACTATACTCATTTTTAGCTATGATAAGCCATGTTTCAAAGCTAAATAAGTGGTGGATATTGAGGAAAATAATGGGATGCCTTGGTATTTTGATATTCATAATTACCTTGAGAAGATTGTGTTTCTAAAAGAAGCTACAAAAAAAGATCAAAAGATGTTACGCAAGTTATCTACTCAGTTCATCACTATATGAGGGGTACTCTACAAGAAACAATCAGATGGTCTACAATTAAGATGTATATATGAGAAAAAAAGCCAAGAAAGTTATGAAAGAAGTACACACTGGAGTTTATGGTGCTCACATAAATAGGCTAGCTTTGGCTAAAAATATAATGTGTCAGGGGTTCTTTTGGCTTACTATGGATACAAATTATTCCAGATATGTAAAAGAATGTTAACTATGCCTGCAGTATGCTAATTTAAGACATGTGCATGTGTCAAAACTGTGTAACCTTACTTCACCCTAGCCCTTTGCTGCTTGGGGCATTAATATCATGGGAATGATTTATCCACCACCATTAAATAGATTTAGGTTCATTATGGTGGATATTGATTACTTTTTAAAGTGGATAAAATCGGAGTCATTCAAGAATTTAAGTGCGAAGGAAATGGCAAGGTTCATTGAAAAGAATTTGATATGTAGATATGGGCTTTCACACCATATTATGTATGAAAATTGGTCTCATGAGGAGAAACTGAATGAATGCTTAGAAGATATGGAGTTCAACATCATAAATCCTTGCCATATCGTCCTCAGGCAAGTGGAGTGGCTAAGGCAGCTAATAAGAATGTTAAGAGAATTTTAGCCAAGATGGTTAGAACCTATAAAAACTAGGCTAAAAAGTTACCTTTTACATTATAGGGGTATAAAACCACATACAGGACTTCAATGGGAGCCACTCATTTATCGTTTACTTATGAAATAGAAGTTGTACTACTAGTAAAGATTAAACACCATTCACTGAGGGTGGTTTTATAAGCCAAATTGCTAGAAATGGAATGGGCTAGGTAGAGGCTGCTTCAACTTAACCTGTGAGATAGAGATAGGATGCAAGCCTATTATCATAACCAGGTTTATCAAAAAAGGCTAGCATGATTTTTTAGAAAGAAAGTCACGAAGGATCACCTGAAGGAAGAAGATTTAGTCTTCAAGTAGATAAGACCATGCACTTTCGATATCAAAGGCAAGTTCAAACCAACATAGGGAAAGCCCATTTGTATTAAAAAAGCTATTGTCTAAAGGAGATGCAATCCTAAGTGATAGTGATGGAAATGAGTTCAAAGAACCAGTCAACATTGATAAGCTAAAGAGATTCCATGGCTATATTCTGAAAAAAATAATAATAATAAAATAAAAGAGAAAAATAAGAGCATATAGCCCTACAGGTTAAATATTGAAAAATGATGACCTCACTAAAATATGGCACTTTGCCAAGGTGAAAACTAAAAAAAAGTCATCCTAGGCAAAAGTTAGAGGAAGAATGAAAATGTTCAATCAAAAAAACCCAAGAGGGCTGATATAACAGGGGAGAGAAACTTTTAAGGTTTAATCCTGAGAATGAATAGAGTCTTCTACTTTTTGAACTTAATGTTAAAGTAGTGATCATGTGCGGTGAAAATGTGTAGAAATATTTTCCACTACAAGAAAATTTTGAATTAGAAACAAAAAATTAGCTACAAAATTTATTTTCCTTGCTAAAATTGGTGCAAGTTTTTAGCTTTAGCAACGAAAATGGAAAATGGTTGTCTTTCGTTGCTAAAAATAGAGGAAACTTTTAGTGCTAAAATTTTATGATGGAATTTAGCAATGGATTTGCATTTCCATTACTAAATAAGGTGCCAGCAAAAATTTACATTGAAATCACCAACAAAAACAAATTTCATTGGTAATTTAGTAACCAAAATGCAATTTTATTGCTAAAATAGCAACGGAATGTGTTTTCAATTGCTAAAATAGCAATGAAATGTGTTTTCGGTTGCTAAAATAGCAACGGAATGTGTTTTCAATTGCTAAAATAGCAATGAAATGTGTTTTCGGTTGCTAAAATAGCAACGAAATGTGTTTTAGGTTGCTATTTTTGCAACAGAATGTATTTTTGGTTGCTATTTTAGCAACAAAAAACATAGTCCGTTGCAATTTATTAATGGAAAAAATATCGTGTTGTTATTTTCATTTTTTCCCTAAGTATAAATACTTCCCTTTGCAGCCAAAATTTTTCCCCTATTCATTTTTTCCTCCTCCTCGTTCTCTCCCTACCTCACTGTCTTGCTTCTTCCTCCCCTACCCTCGCCCTTGCCCTTGCACTCTAGAGAGACTACAAAGATGAATGTTTTATTAGTGAGTTTAAATAGAATGCTACCCAATAATTTTATTTTATACAAATAAATTGGTTTCATCATTGTACAATTTTGAGTTGTATCTTGAACTTGAAGCATAACCTCTAGTAGAGCCATAAACAGAAATAAAGAGAAAAAATTGCTTATAAACTAAACCCAACGATGGCTTCAGCCACAAACACAAACAGCGATTTCCTTCTCAAGAGCTTCTTCACTGAAGTTAGCTAAGTCGAAAGAGATAACGACGTTCTCAGGTCTCTTTCTCTTTCTAACGCTTTGAATTTCAACTTTATACTGTTCTTTTACCTAATCAATCTTATATATCCCTAATATCATTGACAGTTTTAGGAATTGGTTCCATTGTTAAGGTTACCATCCACCACTATTACGCTCGTTCGTGCACTGCTACTAAGCAGAAGGCAAAAGCTTTAATCAAGTATCACTATCTCCTTCAAACCTTATCTATGGCATCTACTTCCACATTTGTTATAGTATCAAAACCTTTCTCTGTCACCAAAACCACTTTTCTTTTTCTCTCAATGCAGACTTATGGGTCTGTTCTTTTCCTTATACACTTCAGGTTCCTTTTTTTAAATTGTTCGCTTTTTTAAATTAATTTTTATTTTTGGCTTTTTAGGATTAAGGAGGAATTATGTCAAAATCAATGCAATTGCTAAAAAATGGGAGCCTACTAAGGTAATCAACTTTGCACTTTCAAAATTTATTGTTTAGTCTAAAGTATGTATTTTAGATTTAATGAATTTTTAGGTCATACTTATATTGGAATATAACTTTGAGGTTGCAGGTTGTTCCCTAAGTTGATAGAGTCCTTATCCATCTGGATCAGCTACCTGAGGTAGGTTTTATTGCTTCTGCTCTATCTACAATATGTTCATTATGTGTTAAACTAATCTCATATCTAATGTCTTTCACATATTGTTCAATTCCTTGTTTAATTTGAACTTTTTTATTTTTAACTAATTGAGTTATTTCACGTTTTTTAATGGGAATAGTTTATATAAAACTAGGTTGCATTTCCAAATAATTCATCAAAATATTTCATCAATAATTGTGCAAGTAATTTTACTTTTCTAGCCATGGTCTAGAAAATTCAAATTCAACTGACCAGGGTAACTAATTTGAATGAATTCTTAGAGGTAATCTCATGACATTTGTGATTTGGATTCTTCTTATAGCCAGTAATTCTCTGGTGGCATTTATCTATGTTTATTTTTATGAAATTAATCATTGTTTGAATTTTTTAATGTTCTGTTAAAGCTTTTATGGTTGAACTAATGCTTTCCCTACCATATACTAATATTATAAATCCATACCCAACATATTTGCTCTTTTCCTTTTGGCATGTTATCAAATTTATGCTAATAGAAATTTGCTTGCTTACCTTTATGCAATGCTCAAGCTATTTTATTTTCTTCATCTCTTTTTCTTGTTATTTTCTATTTCTCGAAACTTTTTGCTGATAATAAACAACCAATAGGTGTCATTTGTTATCTCAACTTTCTATTTCTAAGAGATTACTTACTTTTTTATGGAATGGTGCACTTTTTATTTTGTATTTTGCAGGAGATTGAATTTTATAAGGAAGACATCTCATGTTCCTTATTGAGACTCAAAACTTACCCATCTTTTGTAGTCTTCCTTGAGTGGCCATGGATATGTTTTGGTAAGTTCTAGTTAATTATTGTGTATCAATTAAAAAATGGCTCAATGGAATGCAGTCTTTATTTTTTTTAATACGTAATACATTCAGTTGATTGAGATTGTAGATTGGATTTTATTAGCATAATTTTCATTTTCTCATGAAGTGCAAAAAGTAAACTCTTTTGATTTCTTATTAAGAGTATGAAGTAAATGCCTTGTATCCCAGTTAATTGACCTTTTTGTACCAGAACAAATACAAATTAACAAATATAATTTCTCTTAAATTGTTATACAGCTTATTTGTTATCTCAACTTAGAAAAGAGATGCTCGTGGGTGTCAGTTATGAGGAGATTTTGAGCTTAAAGCAAAAGGTTTTATTTTTCCCTCTTTTCTTTGAATACATGTTACTTCTTTTTCATTTTTCTAGTTGTTTTATATGGCTCCATGATTTTTTTTACAAGTTCTTCCTGTTGTTGATTGGATAGCTAAAAGAGGGTCAGGTAAATATTGCTTTCATATGTATTCTACATAGAAAAAAATAAAAAATATAATAAGTTTTAGTGATGGAATGGCAACCAATAGCACCGTCGTAAATTTTTTTTATTGGTGGGTTAATTTAGCAACGAAAATTGTAATTCAATTGCTAATTTTAGCAATGAAAATCAATTTCATTTCTAAAAAATAGAAACCATTAAATCTACAACCACTCTTTCCATTGCTAATTTTTATTAGCAACAAAAACTCAATAATTTTCATTGCTAATTGAGTATTTTCTTCTAGTGTTCGTATGTAATGCAAACTCATACATTAATATAAATAAGAGCGATTTGTTATACATACTCCGAGTTGTCTTGTTCAATACGAAAAGCAGTACATAGTTTTTTACATTGCACGTTTAAATCTAAAAATAATCCTCTACTAATCTCGTTTGAGTTTTGTCTCAGCAAGTTTGCTCTGTTGTCAAATACGGGGCTGGATACCCATCTTTTGTATGTAGCAAAAGTGATAAAATCACAATTAATTAGTCTCCAAATATCAACCTTTACATATAGTTGAGCTTAGAGGCGATGGCAACCAAAAAAAGCAACAGATAAGGTACCTCATTCAAATGACAATAGGCGTCGTATGATATCTTATCACTCCCTAAGTTGGCAAGCACAATGAGAAACTACACAAAAGGAGGCTCTGTAAAAGCCATATAGTACTACGCATCCAAACTGTCCATCTTGAGTTACATAATCAGGTATTAGCCATGCATACATGTAATTAAAGTCATTGTCGCCAGCCATATGAAGCCTTCCTATAGTAAGTCAAAATTAGAAAATCACCTTCTAGGAAGGTAGTGCCTCAAAAAGTATATGTTGATTAGCCATACCCAAAAAAAAGGAAAAATAAAAAAGTGAAAAAATAATAAAATAATAAAAAATGGTGAAATAAAAGTCACTGGGTTGAAGTTGGATTCATCTCAGGCAAAAATAGGGTTACGTGAAAATCTGAAAGGACACATTTTCCACTAAGAAAAGCTAGTGTCATAACGCACAAGGGGCACACTATCTTTTAAAATAATGACCATACCTAGAGTAACAAAAGGCTTTCAGAAAAGGCCACAGTAGGATCAATATAGATGGTGTCTAAGACGAAGATGGTTTCTGCTAAGATGACAAGAAAGGCAATTGACCGTTGAATATGCCTTCAATGATGTTGAGCAGTCCATAATTACCAATTGGTTCCCTTGAGTTAATTGTTAAATATTAAGTAAAGCAAATCAATAGAATAATGCCGACATAGAAAATGGGTATCTCGAAGAAGTTGTTTAGTGCATCAAGTAGTAGTTTCAAAGGAATAGGTCTTTATCAAGGCACCAATTTCACAATCTCAGAGGGAAGGAATCCCAGGACTTGACTTGCATCTCTTGGATAATCTTATACACAACTTAGAACACAGGGTAAGGTTCCAAGAATGAAGTTAGAATTCTAGCAAGTTCTTTAGATAAGGTACACAACTCCTGATGTGTAAACCTAACGACATGGAATTTAGGGTCCTAATATCGGGCAACTACTAGCAAAAGACTCATGTCAAGTTGGGTTCTTCTTAGAAACCTCAAGCTTAAATATGGAGTTAAGATTAGGTTTTCCCAGGTTCTAAGGGCATCAAGCAACTTGTACACCCTAATAAGGAAGGTGGTGGCCATGTAAATTGATGAAATCTGTGAAAATGGAGAATATATATAGATAATAAAGGTTTTATATATGTTAAATTAGATGTGGTAATAATTAATCTAACAATAATAATAAAGTTCCATTGTAAAACATGCAAGTATGTGAAATAACAATAATCAAATGTGATAAGTGGAGTATGTATAAAGATAATTATAATAACATAAGTAAATATAATAAATAAATACAAATAATGATAGTATCAATGACAATAGTGGAGTAATAGCGCTAAAAATGAAAAAAATGATAATGAGTAATGTAATAAATAGTATGAAAAAATGAAAAAATGAAAAGATAAGAATAAATGAAAATAAATGAATGAAAATGGAAAATTAAAAAAAAATGAAAGAAAGTAAAATCAAATAAATAAAGAATATTTAATAATAATAAAAATAATTAATAAAAGCAAAAGGAAAAGGAAAAGAGCACATTCCTGGAAAAAAAAAAAGCCCACCTGAAGAAGTCCAACAAGCAAATGAGGAGGTCTGAAGAGTATTTATAGGCCAAGGGTGAGTCACTCCCTTGACTCACACATTTGGGCCTTAAGTCACCTCTAACGCACTTAGGTGGTGTATTTTACATAGGACATACATGTATTATTTAACTCATTTTGTAAGTTTCTTGAATTTTACAGGGAAACTTTGCAAAAGTCGCATAGAAAATTAGGAACATCACTTGATTCAATGAGTAAATTAGTAATATTATATGTGTGTTAATAAATAATTAATAATAATGATTAATAGTTGCAATAATAATAGTGGTGGGAGTAAATAATTTGACATCACGTAGATAATTAAATCAATATTAAAATTTGAGTTTAATTAATTAATTAATTAGTTAATTAGAGTTTAATGGTAGTTTAATTAATATTTATTAGTATTTATTGCTACTCACAATTGTGAGTGGGTTTTTTGACTGTTTTGGCTAAATCAGGCGCCAAGGTCGTGACTCATTCCTTTTGAGTGATATTGCACTATTTTATTTACGAGTCATGCCCCAAGGCCATGACTCACCAAGTAACTCATGGCCTTCAGCTATGACTCACCAAAAATCATTTAAAGCAGAACCGTTATCTTCCTTCTTCCTCTTCTTTCTTTTCTACCTCTTCTAGAACGTGACTCACAGTCTCTAAGTGGCTTTTTTTGCCATTTTTTATGGTTCCAAACTCCTTTTTGCACACCATATGTACTGTTGGATTCACAATCGCATCACACACGTGTGGGTACCACTTTTGTCAAGTTTCCCCTTATAAATTTTGCTTTGCCATTAAAGGATCAAGGTTAGTTTTCTTTGCTTTTCTTTATTTTTCCTTACATTTTATTATTTTATTTATGTTACTTGTCTCTTTTCCTTGTTTATTTTTTTAAATTAGTGCTAAATTTGTTCCTGTATTTTTGTTTGGATGATTAGTTATTTTTTATACCTTTACTGTAAATGCCTTTTTTCTTAGTTATCATTAATTGTTAATTTTAGTTAGAGGGATTTAACAATTAGAAATCTATATCATGTATAAAAAATGAGAAACAAGTAGTAGTTGAAAGAAAAGAAGGAAAATAAAAAAAAATTAATAGTAGAAACAGTAAAGAGAAAATGAAAAAAAAATGGAAAGGAAAAAAGGAAAATAAATAGGCAAAGTTAACTAAATTAGTGTAAGGTTTTTGTAAATATATTTGAACATGTTTTCTATTTTAGTCATTAGACTATGGTCTTTGATGTGCTTAAATCTTAAAACAAGTTAATAATTATATATACCAATTAGATAAAAGCTAGTTTATTAACAATGTTGTAAATAAGAATAATAATTGCAAATAACTTAGATGTTTGCGTATACATGTATGGTGTATGTCCATCAAGACAAAGAGGTTAACAAAAATAAAATATTAACTCAACATTATGCTTGAATTAGCATGTGAACATGCATGTATGCCTAAATTATGACTCGATGTGATTGATTATGTATGGGAATACTTGTGGATTGTTGTGGGCATTGTTTACACCATTTTTTGTGCAGGGGACCTCTAATGCTTAGCCATTATGCTGCCCAATTTTTGTTAAAAATCTTGTCATTTTTTAAGTTTGTGTGTAATTTATGCTCAAAGCATTGATACAAATTGTTTGATATTAAATTAAGTCTTGATATAATTGTAGAGTTGTTTTTTTAATTTAGATTTTAAAAGCGAAATGTGCATGTGCCCTTTCCCGTACAAATTGTTTCATGATAGTTAAACAAGCATATTGCTAAAATTGAATAGATTTAAGTTTATACGTTTATGTGATTGTTGCTATCAATACTTTTAATTTTTTATCCTGAACAATTTTATTAAAGCTTATACACTTTAATCTTAATGATTTACTATAATATGCCTTCATCTCCGTATTTTTTTCCTAATATTTTTTATATTTAAGCTAGCAATTGTGCTATTGTTCAAATTTATTACTTTTTTGGCAAATTATTGTCATATTTTTTCGTGATATAATATCTCAATCATAATTGGCTTCCAATTAAAAATTATAACTAATGTCATGTTTGTCTTATCAAATATATTGATTTATTTTATGTTCATGTAGATTGCTCGTCGCAGACGCACACAGCCACAGCTGGATGTTCCGGCACCTGACTGGATGATAGCAGAGCAAGTTGCTAGGTATTGAGCTTTACGTCGTGTAAATATCTAGGCAAGCAATTTTATTAGTCAACATTTTTTGAAGACGATGGGTATCTAGCATGAAGTGCCAGAGTTATTAGCATATACCGATTGGCTAGACTTTTATGGACCAATTTTTGCCACGTATCTTGAGGTGGTACGACACTTCCTCACTACTTTCTAGTATAGAGGGTACCAGCACCCTAATATCAAGGTAGGAGTTGTCAAGTACTAGGTTTTTGGTATCCCATTCAGTTTATCGCGAGCACAAGTATTGTAGCACCCTTATTCCATACATAGCTATAAGTACTATATCATATTTCATTAAGCATGCTAACCATATTCTAATGCTCGAAAAACTTTATTGCATCCTTAAGAGTACCTTTAAGCAATACAATATTTACTTTTATGAATCATCTGTACATCACATCCATGTCAAAGTAAATAAGAATCTTGTAATCAAATTGCATTTAACATTAGACTATACTTTCAATCTCTCTCTTGAATTGGCCATCCCACTGCAGATATCATCCTAGTGAAAAATCCTTACTTGCAACCTACATGGATGAAACACCCGTGCTAAGCTATAAAGCTTAGTGGGGAACAAAAACATGTGGACGACCCCTTTTTAAAGGTCATCAAGATGAAAACCCATATATATATACATCTTAAAGCAAATAAACCAATCATTATAAACAATATTCACAATAATCTCCCATAATTATATTATCTTTTGCTATACTTATAACCAATATCAAGCTTACTTTCTGAATTTCTATAAGTTAGTATTGAGCAATTACTTTGAATTATTAGTTGTCAAACATTGATGACTATATTATTCATGTATTAATATCAATTGCCAAACATTTTAATAACTATGCCATATTTTTATCACTTATTTACAAACATTTATATATACTTCATCTATACTTTATAAGTTCCCACATTTTGATTTTAGTGATCACTTTGATATACTTAACTATCTTAGAAGCATGGTACTGTATTCAGATAAATTATATTTCTTGTACCTCTGTATAATATATTCCATGTGTAAAATGCCATATTTCTCATTCGTTTGAATACTTACTATTTTTATTAAACTATTATATCTTTACCTTATATATATATATATATATATATATATATATATATATATATATATATATATATATATATATATATATATATATATATATATATATATATTTAAAGCATTTTGATATTAACATTACTTCATCAGTAATCACACTCAGCACACTTTATACATATACATTTATTTAACATGTAATCAATAGATTAAAAAATCTTGACAAATCTATCAACCTCACGTAGTGAACAATAAAAACATTTAAAAAACTTAACAGTTAACTTAGCATGCTGGTATTGTATATTGACTGAGAATTCTTCATGCATTTAACTCATTTAAGCAATTTCGAACATTTGGAACCAACTATAAATAGCATACATATCATGTGTTACTTGGTAACCTCTATTTATTTAAACTTATGAAATAATACAAGCAAATCATGTCAGACATGTAATCAAGCAATATCCTTAACTTTTATATGATGCTTGCTTAATACTTTACACTTTAATGTCTGTACTGTACTTATAGTTTAGCCTGCCTTATTTCTATCAGTGGATAACGGGAACTATCGATACACTTCAGTATCAAAATGGGGGATATCCGAAGATATCAGATCTATAAACCCAAACAGGACCAAATTATACTTTAGACCGGTCAAGCAGACCCAAATGGGGTCGCCTAACAACCCAAACGGGGTTGTTCATGATCCAAACGAAATTAAACATACTTTAGACCAAATTAGGCCAAACTATGGCAGCTGCAAATTTCCCAATAGGTGCTTATCTATCCACAATTGAACTCTAGTAGCAGGCAAATATAATCTCTCACTTTATCTTTCTTTAGTTTACTTTTACTCTATTCAATCATATTCGTATATGCAAATATATACCCTTGTATAACTGTGAATAAAATAATCATGTACATGCTCATGTATGGCTATTAAGCAATGTTATTCTTTACTTTGCTCTATTCATCATATACATATAGGTATCTATATATATATATATATATATATATATATATATATATTCCTTTATAACTATGAGCAAAATATCATATACATGTATATGCATAACTTTATGTAAACCTTTGAACATGCTCACTATTGGGTATTACTATTCTGTGCTTGTAATCTTATTCAATCATGTAACTATTTCGTATAACAAGATTATACATATATTCTACTGTTTGCACCCGTGTATAATCATGTACAAATATATATCTTCTCTAGTACATAAACATATATGCATAATTCATAAAATAATTTATACAATTTGCTCATGTAACAATCACATGACAAGATACTCCTTCTTTAATGCATACACTTGTATACATAGTCACATATAACATTGCCATTATATACTTTAATAAGATTTCTATAATTGAGCCTATTGCTCTATAGATCTGTATTTTAGCATGCTAACATGTGACATCACAAATGCTTAATCATGTCATTTCAATTAAGCAAAGACATATTCATGCATTTCACTTTAAACATATTCTCTAAATCATTACTCTAAACATCTTTCGAACCCAATCATGTAAGATTATACTATGTATATATATATATATATGTTTATATATATACATATATTCTACAAATCATATTACTTCTTTATACAAGTAAAATTGACATTTCAAACTATAAGTATCATAGTAATCTTCAAGAGATCAATAAAAATCATGTATAATCATTTAGACGTTTACATATATATACATTTATGTATATTACATTCATGTAATCATATGATAGTTGTACATTAAAAACCTTCATTTATCATATTTAAACATATCTTAACTTCATAGTATACATGCATGCATCAAATAAACATTTACTCCATCATTAAAAATATGTACATGAAAGCATAATTGCACATAACAACCATGTACATAAGTTTGATCACATATAAATATTTGATATCTTTATCATATATCTTTACCTATGTACATATATGAATATATATATATATATAGACCTTTGTTAATAAGTATATCACATACCACATCCAATTCATTGTTTATTCATATAGACACATATTTAACTTAACTATATAAGAAAAACCATAATGTAAGACACATTAAAATTCTGCACAGGGCAGCATTCTAGACCCAAATTGTGAGCCACATATGATTTGGAAAACATAATTTTTAGGCCAAATGAGCTACAATCTTATTCCCCTATGTGTCTAGTTTCCAAATCATCAAAATTCACATTAATATCTTATCTATAGCTTGAGATATTTAAGAAAAACTATAGGCTGTTCATAGAACTGAAACAGTGTTGGTTGTCACTTATAAAACTTCATAGCATAAAATTAAGAGGGATTTAGACCAACATTTCTTCATCAAAGTTATACTTTAATGTCTCTAGTTTTACCAGAATTTTACTTTCTAAAACTTTAACAAATCTACAAAAAGATATACCCAATTTACTATGTTTGTCCCCTAACAATACATTCAGTCCCTACAAATTTTCAAGTCAATATTTGACATGCTTGTATACATTTTTAGGTCATACTTCCTTCATATAAAATGTGCATTTAGGAGTCCATTTTGCATATGAATTAATCTCATGCCATTCTGATCATTTTACACACAGAAATATCAATTTTTCTACAAACTGTTCCAGAACCCAAATTTACAGTTCACCTAAATTTCAATAAATCATAGAAATTATTTAGAGGCAGAATTAAAGCTAGGTTACTTCTAAAATTTTGTTCTCCTATGTTTCTAGTTTTCATAACATTAATAATAATCTCAATATCACTTCTAAATTGAAAGATATTGTCCAAATACTGAGGACTGTTCATGAGGACGGGACTGTACACTTATCCGATATTAAAGCTAGGTTATGACCCATTTAGAGGCAGGATTAGAATGTGATTTCTTATTATGAAATATTTGTCTGGAAGTCTATTTTAAAACCCAATTTGAATCATCTACTTATCTTTTCTATAACTCAAAATATTACCAAAAGAATGCAACTAGGTCAAGTGAACCCAAACCCAGAATTTTAAAACTTACATGCATGTCCATTTAAACATAAAAGATTGATGTTTTACTTCAAGTTACTTGTCAAAATGCAGCCATGTCATAATGTAATCACATATTTCACTCAAGGAAAAACACATGCAAGAAGATTAAGTTCCCAAACCTGTTTTTGTAACTTTAAATCAATCCTTCAATCTTTTCACCATTTCATTCCTTTTTGCTCTCAATCCCTTCCAATTCTTCATAAATCCATGTACTCTTGCATTAAACCCTTACAAATCTCCTTCAAAAACTTCTAATTCAAATAACATGCAGCAGGATTTCCTCTTGAAAATTATAGAGATAAGAGAAAGATGAGAGATGAGTAAAAATGAGGAAGATAAAAGGAGAAATCATATTTTTCCTTGGTGTGGCTGACCAACCCACTATATATACTCCTATAAACAATGCTTGCATGGTGACTTAAGTGAAAAATGACATCAGCATGTCCCACACAAATATCTCTTTTAATCCTCTAACTAATTGCATGTTACATAAATTTCTCTCATTTATTTGCATGTCACACAATATTCCACTCATTTTTTTCTTTTCTTAAATCAACCTCTCCTTTATATCCCTTTTTCATAATTTACCCTTCAAGTTTCATATTAACAAATTGACCCCTAAATTTTCATCCTCTTTTAAATTAGCCTTCAAACTATATTATCACTTGACTATTGTATCCTCTATCATAGGCAGTTTTCTGAATTCGACTTGTATGTAATTTTTGACCTTCCAAAAACCATTTTTAGCAAATGTTATCTTCTACAAACTTATTAAAATATGTTTCTAGTTTCTAAAACGTCAAGAATCATCTCCATAGCATTTGTATATTTTAAGATATTAACAAAATACTGAGGTCTGTTCCTAGTGACTAGGCTGCAAACTATTCTAAAATTTATGATTAAATATAGCCTAGTTAAAGACATATTTCGAACTTGGTTTCTTCATATGAAATCTTAGTATGGTTGTATATTTTCAAACCTAATTTGAATCATCTAATTTTATGCTCTATAACTCGAGATATAGTCAAAAGAGTGCCGAAAGGTCAAGAAAAACATAATAATTCATCCAATAATGTTTAATTATACTTTAATAACATAAAATTGCCCTTGAATTCTACTAGGGCCTATTTTGGTTCCTTACAATTATATGGTATTTTAGGCTTGCCTATGGGTGAAGACGTTGTCATTACCAGGAGGAATTCTAGGCCAGATTAATCGGCTGCCATTGCTAGACCAAGCATCCCTTATAATCCTTCAACTTTAAAGGCCATTATGCTTATTTCATAGGTTTTGAGGTATCAGCAGTGGGTTTGATCATATTCTTATATGGGATGCTTGAGCAATCTGGGTTTCTTTAATGTGGTTGACATATGGAGTTTGTGTGCTATGACTATTGGTCAATGCCTCAACATTAAGCTTGACATTTTGCAAAATATCAGCAGGGTAACCTGAACACCAAGCACGTTAGTGGCTATAGGAGGAGTAGTCACTCAGTTACTGATGGCATTTGGGGTCCTCAAGTCAGAGATGAGTCCACAGGTTGAGGACAGCATACTAGTGAGTTTTGATATGGCCTTGGATATGCACATGATCAGGCACGTACCTAATGGATATAAACCACTCTAAGTTAAGAAGGTAGAAGGAGACTTAGGAATCAATAGAAAACATCCTGCAGCATAGCATAAGGATGATCAATTATATGATATCATATCTAGTGGCCACTCTCCCCCTCACCAGGCACATTCAGATGAGACTTAGGTTTTTAGTATGAGATCCAGTTTGGGTCACTCTGTAGGACAACAACCCACATCGCCTTAGAGTTTCAATAGGTTATAGGTACTAGCTCTACATAAGGCTTATAGATTTCACCCTCATGATGATCGTAGTGCATCTTCCTCTTGAAGGCCTACACCACGTGCTCTCGCTTCCTCAGCTTCGCTTGGTACAGATTTGGAGAGAAGGTTAGCCCATTTAGAGACTACCATCAAGCTCATAGGGCAAGACATGCATAGTGTGCAGGGGATGATTGCTACATCCACATGCCATGCTGATCATAACTATTAGACCCTGGGCACATCGATGGCTACTGTAGGCCAGACGACACAAAGGCTTGAAACTGAGGTTATTGGTCTTAGAAATAGTATGAGAGAGGGTTGCAAGCACCATACTGCATGACTTGCATGGATAGATATAATGGTGCATCAATAAGAGTTAGCCATTAGACAAGTACACGAGTGTGTGGTCTACCTGGCAAGCCTTATAGGTTAGATTTTGACTCCTTTAGCCCAGGCCATAGGATTCAAGTTTGAGGTTCTTCAGCCACCGCTGTCGCCTGCACATCCATCTCAGGTAAGGCCTTCACGGCCTTCACAATTGCCACCAGGTCCTTTAGCCAGACCATCGGGTCCCTCCGAATTAAGGCATCACTGGTGATCTTCAAGGAGATGTGTATTATTATTATTATTATAATGATTGACTATCTGGATTATTATTTATCTTCAGTTGTATTTACATTTATGGTTTTGAAATTTCACTTTTATTTTGTTTGAATGATACGTGGATAATGTTTCCCTTTTCTTGTAATGTTTATTTAGGCATGTATGCATTGATGTCTTCAAAAATGTTAACATAATATTCTACATGATAAAAAGTGAAAAGGAAAAATAGTTGCCTATATAATCTTAATAAATTTAATAATAAAACCAAATTTATGAATTAATAAACAAAAATAAAATGTATAATGAAATGATTTAAGCAGTATGTCATTATCTAATTTATCATACTTCACCTGAATAAGAGAAATCCTAATGCATGGGTACATCATAAGAATTTTGCACCATCGATAAATCACGCATTACAAATGCTGAACAATCATATCAAAATGAAGCTTTCTTACACCTAGACTATGTGAACGTTAAGTCCATGCTAAAAGACACCCTGTTGAAGGATGGCCTTCTTCCTTCAAAGTTGAACTTATATGAAAGCAATCATGCAAATCCATAAAAAGATACATATTTCTTTTTATTATAACAATGTTCTGACATTAAAATCCTTTTACAGGTGCCAATGTCCACTCAAAAGATGGTTTACCCTTAAAAGGTAAAGTCCTTTCATAAGGAATTTAATATAGTATTCTCCCTGATCTTATGTGTTGATGAATTAGCACTGATCAGATGTCTTGACTAAGGGTTAAAATGTTGATAAGCTGACAGCAATCACCTAGTCAACCAAGGGTTAAAACATTAACAAAATAATGGTAACTAGCCTAGCACGATCAAGAGTTAAAATATCGACAAGCTGATGGTAATCACTCATTTGATCCAAGGTTAAAACGTCAACAAGCTAATAAAAATCACCTAAATGAAGGTAAAACATCAATAAACTGATGGTAATCACTTATTCAAGAGTTAAAATGTCGATAAATTAATGGTAATTACTCAAGCCAAAGTTAACGTGCCGATAAATTGGCGATAATTACTTAATCAGAAATTCACTACTGTAAGTGGTACGTGTTTACATTTTGAAATTCACTGCCTTAGGTACGTGTATTTTATCGCTTCTTTCTGAACTTTGGCAAACATAAACACTAATGCACTAGTTTTCCCAAATTTAGGGGCAAACTATAGACACTAGACCAGAGTTAGCCTTTGTCAGGGTTACTTAATGAGGATAATGTTATTTCAGAAACAACCAAGAAGTAGTAGCACTCTATTCTTCTCCGGCAATGCTTTTTTGAAAATATTCTATCACAAGTTTTTAGCGTAAAAAATGGTGTTTTATCAGCATGCATATGTTTCTCTCTCTAGAATGGTTGAAATGAGCACATCTGTAGACTTTGGATTGACTCAAAAATGAGTCACAACCTTGACTCACGGGTTAAGATCGTAACTCGCTTCTGAGTTACAGCCTGAAAGGGTGACTCACTCCCCCTTCCCTTAGTCTGTGATTTGAGTTACTGGACTTGACTCTAACAAGTGATGGCCTAGGACCGTGACTCACCTTTTTTTACCAATAAACTAATTTTTTGGACTTTTCTGAGGAGCCTATATCTAAGTTAAAGCCATCACTAGATTTTTTTCTATCCAAAATTCCAAGTTTTTCCTACAAAATAGAGGATTATTTTTAAGATAAAAATCTTTTGCTTTCTTTAGTCCTAATCTAAGGCATTTAAAGGCAATGATTTCACTTAAATGAAAAAAAATGAGAAACACACCAAGGAATCTAGAGAGAGAATGAAGAAAAGACTCTGGTTTTATATCTAATTTTCTTGGAAAACAAAAGAGGCAGAAAGAGGAGATAGAGGTGCTCTCATTGGATTATTGAAGTAGCTCTACTGAAGGTAATGTAAGAGGAAAACTTATAGCTCTTGGGTAGATTTAGGACATTTGTTCTTGTAAATTGTGATTTTAAGTTTTCTGTAAATTCTTCATGCTCTTTTTCTTGTCTTTTCTCTCTATGTAAAATGTTATTCTCGGTTTTATTGTGTAAATAATGCTTTAGATGTATGTTTGTGTGTAATATTGCATTTTATGCATGAATATCTTACTTATATCTAAATTTACACAAGTTTGATACCTGTTAATGTTCATTTTCTCTCTCTAAAGCATGTTTCTCTCACATGGTATTTTTGTACAAACAATGTTATTTTGTGTTTTAGTACTTATTTTGAGCATATGAGTTGATTTTAGGAAGTTTGAGAGTCTCTTTATGTGTTTTGGGGCCTTAAAAGGTAAATAAGAAAGTTTAAAATTGGTTATGGCATCATTCCAATAGCCACTGGGCTTATTAGAGGTGACTTACAGCCTTGAGCCGTGAGCAAGTCATAGCTCTAGGCTATGACTCACTTTGGAATGGGCTGTAACTCACTTAGTGGGGCATAACTCGCCCCACTCAAGGTCGTGACTCACTTTTTTAGGGTTGTGACTCGCTCCCCACCTTCTAAGTGAGTCTGTGACTCACTCTAGGACCTTTTCCCTTATTTTTTATGTGTTTTTTCCTTTCTTTTCTTATTTTTTCCCTTTGCCTAATTTAATATGATTTTTTTCCTTTTATTTGTTCTCCACTGTGTTTTAACTTTATTTTTTCCTTTTTGGCTTAAATTCTGTCATTTTGGTTAATTTTCTCTTCCTTTAAAATTTAAGTTTATTCTTTAACTAATTTTGATTTTTTAATTTATTTTCTCGATAAAATGCATTATGAGTTTGCATGGAAGGGGTTGGGAGTTGGAGATTGAGCCCATCCGGTTTGATATCATTTTTTTAGTTTTTATTTATTTATTCATTCATTTATTTTATATTTTATTATTTAGTTTATTTTTGGATGATGATTTGTAATAATTAGTAAAAAGGTGTCTTTCACTGATAATTAAGGAAATTCATATTAAATATTTTTCTACTTAATTAATTAGTTTTTATAAAATGGACCAATGTTTGTTTTATCGTAAAAATCAAATAAAAAAATTTTTAAAATATACACGAGGAACCAATATTTCCAATTCAATAAATTACCCAATTTATGTATGTCTTTTTTCTCTTGCATTATTATTCTTTATGCCTTTCTTATTTATTGCAAATAAAGGGTTTTTTGAGCGTTTAACTAGAAATTCACAAATGATTTTATAGAATTTTGAGTGGGATTTCTCTATAATAAAAGGGACCAATGTCCAAATATTCATTTATAAAATAATATATAAAAATAAGATTTTTTCCTTTATCGATAAAAATGATTATTTTACCATAAAATTAATTAACACATTTCTTTTCCTAAAAGTCGCATAGGCCCAGTGCCCCTCTTTTTTATCTAAACTACACACAAAACTCTCTTTTTTTGTAAATATACGTGCAAAGACCAATGTTCTCGCTAAAAGTGAGATTAATCAATTCCCCAATTTATGTATAATTTATTTAAATATATTATACAGATTATCGCTTTCTATATGCTTGCAATGTGCCATTTAATTTCTTTATCTTGTAATGTGTGAGGAGAGGATCGGAATAATTAACCATAAATGATTATTTATGCAAACATCAACCAAATATGTAAATAAGAGTAAAGTCTAAAATATCTTTTGTTTTGTCTTTATAAGGTAAGAATCAATTTTTCAATATTTTACTGGGTGGTGACTCCATGATACTTGCCTTGTGGTGCCTAGCAGATGCCCTCGTAGGTTGATCGCCAGCAAATGAACGGGAATACTCTAAAATGCTGTCTCATGCCTTTTTGAGACCAGAAGCATTGTAAATTGGGTTAAATCCCTATCCATTACAAAGTGACCAACCTCCACAAGTTAAATGAACCTTGATCTGGTCTCAAGCCCCTAAAAGTGAGTTTTTGAGAGTACATCAAATGCGTACGGGGTTCAACGTGCATCATAGTTATCTAGATGGGTAGCTAATCAATAATCCAACTAGTGATGGCATCAAAAGTATATGCTAGAAGGTTATATTAAAGGAATCCCAGAATGGAAGATACCGATGACAAAAGCTACTCGACAATTATTCGAAAGATGTATAAAAAGAAAATATATTGGAGAAAAAAAAAAGGGGATACAATTTAGTGTAACTAGACCCCTCCGAAGAAAAAAAAAAGATAAAAAGTTCAAGATGTAGCTAAAAATTATGATATAATGAACAATGTAATAAAGTAGGATTAAACCTCTATAAAAACCCATTATAAATTCAAAGAAAGGCATGGCTTATCTTACAACTTATCTTTCACTTGAGAAATTTCTAGCTTATTCTATCTTTTTTAATTTTAGAAAAGAAGTAAAATCTATGGGTTTCTAAATCTATTTCTATTTTTTCTGAGTAACCCAAGTATTAGAATTTAAATCCTATAAGAAATATAGGAAACTAAGAGCGATAAATAAAAAGGGTTAGATTACTCAAAGTCCTTAAAAAATTTTCTCTATCTAAAACATCCATGAAGAATTTTGTGTTTGTTGAAATTTATTTCAGAAGTGGATCTTAAAGTTACCAAGCCCTTGTTTGGATTGAAAGGGTTGATGGTATTAAAGCTGGAGCACTCAAATTATCTAAGAACATCTCTATCTAAAGGTTAACAGTTAGCAAAAATCGTTACTAACTAGATTCAGCAACAGAAAGGAAACATGTTGGACCAAAATAGAAAAATCTAAAAGGTAGTTTAAAAACACTAATTCCTATTTTTTGTGGTATTAGTTTTCAATTATATTTCTTGTATGGATGCATATGCTAATGAAAAGATAAAAGGAAAGAATATTTCAAAAATGAAATATTTATATCTTAAACTGAACAATGTTTTAAAAATTAGGAAAAATTTAAAATAAGATAAATTTTGCATTTCCATTTATCAGCTAAGTGGTATCATAGCCTAAATCTAAAAGAAAAATAAAGTGTTAAGTTTAATATTAAGAGAAACTTGTGATAAAATATTTAAAACTTGTTTAAAATTAATTGGAAAAAAATAAAAAAAAATAAAGATAAATTGAGAGATATGGAAAATGAGTGTATATTTATAGAATTAAATAATATGGTTGAAGAATATAGAATACCTGGACTAAAACAAATAAAAGAAGAATTAATAATATCAAAAACAACTTAGAAAGAGAAGTAAAAAATATTATAAATGAAATAAATAATTCTAGCAGAAATATAAGAGAAAATTAAATAGATCAAGAATAAGAAGCAGTACAATAGAAAATAACTAAACAACTAATTGAAAGAAAAAAATCATATGAAATATTTAAGATACAAAATTAATTACTTAAAATTTATGAATATACCAAAAAGTGCTATTGACCTACTAAAACATGATCTTGATTATAATGAAAATGAGTTACAAAAATTGTTATATATTAAATATAATATTTAAAATTTTTAAAAATAATAAAGATAAAAACTACAATTTAGATATTAGCCAAATATAAATGTTAAGTAATTTTGATGCAAAATTTTGGTATGAATCTCCATAAGTTAATAAAATAAGAATAAGCATTATACAAAATTTTGGACAAAATTTAAGTCTATTATATCTAAGTTATATAGAAAATATAGATTGAATAATAAGAGAAATAAATGGATAATAAAAACTTTATATGAAAATGAATCAATATATAAAACCCAAAAAACTTTAGCAGAAACTAAAAGAACATCTATTTTAATTATATATATATATATATATATATATATATATATATATATATATATATATATATATATATATAAGAACTATATTAGTTAATATAAAAATAGATTTAATAACTAACTAAAAAGAGTAAAAATGAGAAAAAAGGATATAATTGAAAGTAGAGAAAATTTTAAGTGCATAAAAGGAAATTTAGAAACTGAAAAAGTTATGATAAGGGCATTTTTCACCTAAAAACAAAATTTAAATGGTAAAATTTTAGAAAAAATAAGTTTAAGGGCATATCTACACCATAAAAGAAAATTTGATGGCAAAAATACGCCCTAACGTTTTCAATAATATAGTGATAACAAAAGATAACATAATAGATCCTCAATTTTTTTAAACAAAAATTAATTTAAAGTAATAAAAATAATACAAAAATTATTTGGTGGAAAGAGTTCAAAAAGGCTTTAGCCCTTAAAAAGCTAACTCGCTGTCAATCATAAGTAGAATTACTTTTCTCAATTCTTTTTTATGGCTATTTCTACATATGTCATTCAATTTTGTGTTCTTCCTAGTACCATTTGTTATCAGAATGAGAAGCTGTGTTGAGATTTCATTTTAGTTTTTTCTACTTCAGACCACAAAATTCATTTTATTAATTAGGATATAGCTTGCCATCCCAAAAGTCATGGAGGTCTAGGCGTGAAAAGCTTGCACAATTTTAATTTGGCCTTTATAGCTAAATTAGGGTAGCATTGTCATGTGCATCCTTAAGTTATGGACGAGACAAGATCATTTTATTTGGACTAGTCCCACTTTTAGGGATGGTTAGGTGAAGGTTTCTCATTTTTCAAGACTGGTAACTTCTCAATGGTCGAATAGTTTGATCCATTACTGGAAATTGAATGTTATCGCCACCTAATAGAATATTGAGAATGGTGGTCTGACCTTATGATAGTAAACAAAGAGAAGGGTTTGGAACCCCACTCTTATTCATACCCTTAGTTAATATAGCATTTACTTACACCTTTATATTAATGATTTTATCTCTCTTCTCATGCAAATAGTATGGCAATAGAAAGTAAAGTGCACTCTTTCAAGTTAGAATGCATTAAAGCATGGTTTATAACTCAAATATAAATATAGGCTAACTTGCCATACACAAAATAAGTTCATTTATTAAAATCTAATTAGGTAAGGACATTGGTCCTCCCATGTAATTGTAAAAAGGCATTTATTATGAATTTTTATTGGTAGAAAGCATGGACATTGGCACCATTTTATTAATAAAATCCCAAATTGATTAATTGTGTACAATTTCTCATACACTTATTAAAGAATTATATTTTTTAATGTAATTTTTAGGCACAAAATAAGACATTGGTCCAATTATATTAATAAAATATCCCAATTACTAAATATAAATATTTTTGCATGACAATTTCATGAATCATTACACTAGATATGCATAAAAGCAGTAAATAAAAGAAAGAAAATAAATCTAAATCTACTTCGGCACATAAATAGCACACTTAGCACATAAGATAACACGAGAATGCATGCAAGAAAGTTAAAAACATACACAAAATAAAGAGAACAAAAAAGAGATTAAAAATAGAAGAGAAATACTGAGTTCACACCTATGACTAGTGAGTGACGACTATGTCTCAAATCACACCCATGATTGGTGAGTCACAGGCATAAACTAATGCTTACACCCGTGACTAGCTAGTCATAGTAGTAACTCGGCCAAGCCCCTAGAAAGGAGGAAGGACATTAAGTTACGGTCATGACTTAGATAAAAGCTCTCATCATTTCCTATTTTGTCTTGTTCATGGCCTCTTTATAGGTTAAGACCCAAACAAACCAGCGTACAAGAAGAACTTAACCAATCACACAAACTCTTTAAGACTCTCTTTAGATTTGAAAGATGCTACTTTTTTCTTTTTAAGTTAGAAAAAACTACACGAAGACCAAACTTAACACTTGTACCTAGTATGATTTTACCACACATCAAATACACACAAGTGGGTTTCACACCCTAAATCTAGGAAAGCAATAAAACTAATTATGCATGCTTTTTTCAAAATAGTTTAGTTCACCCCATTCAGAAATGAATGGATGAAAAAACTAGGCTAAGAAAAGGAGAGATTTTATAATATTACCTTTAGTTTGCTAATCTATTAGTGATATTAAAGCTTCAAGGTTTAAAGAATTCCTTTTAGTTTTGATGAACAAAAACCAAGCATGAAGAGGATTTTTTTATTATTTATAGGAGCAGAAATCTGGGTTTCTTAGAGAGAAGAAAGGCCCAAAAAGTCCTTTTTCCTTCAAAATGAGAACTATTTATAGTTTTATGGAAAAAAGGTCGATCACAGCCGTGACTTAATGAGTTATTATTGTAACTGGACTCAACACCTTATTTTGTGTGCGTGTGAATTTTAATTACAAGCATAAAATCAATTAAAAATTAATTCACGACCATAACTTACTAAAGCTAATCAAACACACATTATCATCAAATCATAAAACATATCACAATTAAACAACACATTCTCAGCACACGTACACAAAATCAAAGCATTAAGGTTTCCATTGTTAGTGTTATACCCTAGAGCCCATTTATATTTTGGGATGATTTCATATACATTATAACTTTGGTTATTTGTAAAAGGCATTATTTATTATATTGTGTTATTTTCATTACATATCTTTGATTAAATCTTAAACTTTATAATAAAGTCAATGTAAAAAAAATCATGAAAGTGTTTATAATGTGAGATTCCTATTACATACAATTATTTTAATACCTAAAAAATCCCTTGTCATAATATTAACAAGATAGGGCAGTGTTACGACAGATAGACCAACATATGTCGTAATTCTTAACTATGTCAAGTAATAGTTCTCACAAACTATAAGTATTGTGATATTTGAAGTAAACATATGGATGCTTATTTCTAGGAACAAGTTCATTAGAGACTTAACTAGAGAATCTTAACATGGATCCTTGTTCTATGTTAAGTTAAGAATCTCTGCGTATTAATGGTGTAACTATCCTTAGAATTGAGGTCATCGAGGTAATCTCAAGTGGGAATTAGTATGCTTTGACTCCTATACTTTTACTCCTTTTAAGGGGTATACATAGCTTGGTGATTGGATATAGAATGAACTACCTAGAGATAGTTGAAAGACCAATATAAACTTCACCACTCCAGATTTGAATGGGAAACTTAGCTCATTATTCTTATGCATCTTTATTTAAGAATCTTTATGGCCAAAGTGAAAACATTATGTGATTGTGATCACAAAGATATTTTAGGAATAAAGATTATAAGTATTAGAATGACTATGTTTAAGTTAGAAGACTTTGACATTCATCCATACTCTAAAATTAAATAAGATATAAGAATGGTGAAAAGAGTAAGTACATAAAAACTGAATATAGAAGTGTTAAAGTCAAACCATATAACTTTTTTATACTCTTACATAGTTATCATGCTTGGCTAGAAACCTCTGATGATTTATAAATGAATACATGATAATATCAATGTGTAATTGATATAATAATTCAAATGAGTTTGAATTATACAATCTTAATTGAACTAGGATTTGCAATTGCATTTTGTACTGCTAAGCTGCACAAAAACCCAAAAGGTCACAAACATAATAAAGAAAGGGCATTAAGGTAAAAAAAAGGTCTACTATATTTTTAATAATAATGATGATGATTGATAACAAAGAGATAAGTGAATTTGGGCTTAAAAGTCCAAATAGATGCGCAAAGAGATTTTCACCATGCTCTGTGGGCATAAAAGATTGAAAATGAACTGTTGGGCTATAAAGCCTATCCAAATGGGTTGGAGAATAACTATAATGGACTATAAATATTATTAAGACCGTTATAATTCTTATTAGGCCAAGTTAAAGTAATTGAGTCTATAAGAGAAAAATTAGCTGCGCATAAAAGGGCCAAACCTTTCCTACGCATAGAGCTAATATTAGGCCTATTTAAATGGAATATGAACCCACTTATTTAAGTAAATTACTAAAGCCCATAAAAGAGTAACCTAAGCCTATTATGATTAGGGTTTATGTGCGACATTTATGTATTTAATTATAATCAAAGTAGGCTAATGAGTTTTACACATATAAAATTCTTCTTTTTCTCTCCTCCCCTTTATGTATCTAAAATTTCACTAGTAGCCCATGTGAAATTTCATGATTGTGTTTCCCATAATATTCTTGATCCCTCTTTTTAGGTTTGTCATGCTTTGGAGGTATTTTGGTTTGGATATTGTGGTTTACTAAAACCCAGTATGGTATAATTCAACTAATCAAAAGTTTTATAGGCTAAAAGGTATTTCTTTATACTATTATTTAGCTTGCATGATTTTAAATGGCAAAGTCATCCTTTTGGCACAAAATTTCTTTTTTTCCACCTTACATATGATGTATGAACCACCAAGATGCAAAAACTTAAAATTGAAGCATCTTAAACACTTTCTTTACACCTTACCCTCACTTTTTTCTTATTTCACCTCATCACCTTCTCTTGAAAACCTAAAGCAATTTTCCTCAAATCACTTGGTTTACTCGATTATTGCTAGCTTCTACATATAATTATATTCCTTAATTAAATCTTCATATTGATTCCTTGTCTCTTTATTTGAATTTTAGTGTGAATAAAGAAAAAAAATTAGAGAAAGTGTAAGGAAGAAAGTAAGCTGACAAAAATCAATAAAAATGAGAGTTTTGTGTCTTCTTTCTACTCTTCACTATTATTTTATTGCATGTGACATATGAGGTGTCATTTGCTTATGATGGTAAATGTTAAAAGAGATTGACAAATGTCAAGCGTATTTGACTAAGATGAAATCTTAATTAATTAGTCTAATCCTTTGTTAAATAGTTTAATCATATCTTAAGAAATTGATGTAGAGATAATTTTAGAAATTTCACACATTTAGCTCAAAACTTTCAAATCTTCACAAATAAAGCCATACCTTGTTTTACAAATTTACAAGTTATCCCCACATTTACTTCTTTTTCATATTATTCTTATTTCTCATGTTTTATATGATTGCAATGTATTCATATCATATAATTTAGGGGCTTTACAATGCCAACCAAGGGAATAACAAAGCAAAAATAAATGGTAAAAACATTATTAATAATGGAAATGATACCACTGGACACATCAATATGTTTTAAATTTTGCCCCATTGGCAACCAAAAAGTCTGCACTTGAATAAGGCTAAAATTTTATTCTAACCATTAGGCAGCTGTTAAACTAATGAAGTTATGTGTACTACAGAGTCTACCAAACCTAGAAATGCATAGTAGCTTCTACATGACTGCTTTTACTTGTATAATTCTCACATTCTTTTAACCCATGTTGGCATACAAGGAAATTATAGGTTCTTGCTCTATTCAACTACTGATTCTATGTCATTTGAATCCCTTAATTCCATCTAAAATTGCTTTTAACATTGATGCCCTACCATATACTAAGTCCTTATTAGTATTATAATGCTCTAAAGCCTATGTATTTCTTATTAGTGTATTTTTCATTTTATATTATTGTGTTATTTGCACTTGTTTGAACATTCTCTTAAAATTTAAAATAAAGTCCCAAATGTATAAATATAGTGCAAATAATCATAAAGTGTATATGATATGAGATTCCTATTGCATGCAAATATGTTAATACCCAAATAGGACACTATTAGTATGAATAGACTAGCATATGTTATACTCCTTGACTAGGTCAAGCAATAATTCTCATAAGTTAAAATTATAGATATATTTGAAGTTAGCATATGGATACTTGTTTAAGAAGCAAGTAAATTGGAGACCTGAGAAGAGAGTCTTAACATTGATACTCATTCTATGTTAGTTAAGAATCTTTGCATATCAGTGGTGCGAGTATCCTTAGACTTGAGGTCATCATGGTATTTCAAGTAGAAAGTCATGTGCTTTGACTCTTATGGTTTTACTCCTTCTAAGGGGATTCATAGCTAGCTAATTAGGTATAGCAGAATTACTTGGAGGTAGTTGAATGATCAACATAAGATTCACCATCCTAAATACGAGTGGGGAATTTACCTCACCATTCATATATGCTTTTTATTTGGAAAACTTTGGCTAAAGTGAAATGCAATATGAGTAAGATTCACAAAGGCATTTTAAGAATGAAGATAAAAGTATAAGAATAAACATGTTTAGGTTAAAAGAATTTAACATTCATCCATATTTTAAACCAAAAGGATGATGAAATGAGTTATTGCATGGTAATTGTATATGGAAGGGAGCACTCAATAGCACCAACTTATTCTGTTATTTGGGTAGTTATGATACTTGACTATAAGCCTCCCCTGACTTGTACTGAGATGTAAAAAATATCAATACGGATTGATATAATAGTTTAAAGATTTTAAATTATACAAATTATGAATTGTAAATGCATCTTGTACTGCCAACATGTATAGAATTTCAAAGGGTTACACACATAACAAAATTAAAGTTTGAGATAAAATGTGATGCATTAGTTGGAGATACGATGTTAAAAGGAACTTATTATATCAAATAAAATAATTTTTAGGGCTTAAATATAAACACTGTAAAATATATAAGGTTTTATTTTAATTAAAAAGGCTAAGTTGGAATTCTGCAAATCCAATGGTCGTTCATATCAATGAACAGTCATTGCACATGAGAACCAATGACTGATTCATCAAGATGAACAGGCATTGGATGTTCTAATTTAATATGATTGAATTAAAATAGAACCAATGACCATTAGTTATGTTGAACAACCATTAAGGCAGAACCTACAGCTTTTGAGATGTGTCAATGGCCATTGAGCTTGTCTAATAAGCATTGGAAAGTTTAAACACCTATTAAGAATGCATGAATCGCGATCTTATATGGAACATGAACTGGCCATGCAATCCAATTAAAATAAGTCATTTTAAACCTAAATCTAGTCTGACTTAAAAGGAGTATAACCCCCCCCCCCCCTTAAGTTAGAATTAGGTTATGTGATTTTTCACAATTACAAGCTTCTAGAAAGAGACAGTATTTTCTCTCTACTTTTTTTACAGAATTAATTATACTAGTCTCATTACAAATCCTTTAGAAGGTTCTTGCACTACAATTATGGTGTGGATATCGAGGAGGTGTCCAAGACTTAAACACTGGTGGTTTATGACAACTTAATAAGAAGTATAAATCAATTAATTGACAAAAATCTATGGTAAAATGTTTTAAACTTAGCCTAGGCTTTTTCTTAATTCTTTTGACAAGATCTTTCTCCCTCTAGAATATGCAAGTTTTTAATTTTCTATTACATAAACATTTGATGTATGTTACTCGTGAATTCCAATAGTTCTGTCATTTATGTGCTTGATAATTTTTTTTCAAAAATGGGTAGATGAACTTATTGATTTTTCTTAAATAGCTTTTTCTAATACAATAGTTCCCTTAGAAAGTTGGGGTGCTAGAGATATTATATTGAAAGAATAATTACTCTTGTTGTGTTGCCAAGCCCCTTTCCACGTAACACCCATATACCCCTTAAAAGGACATAAGGGTGCACACAAGACTAGTAATTCTATTACTAAAAATTTGAATCCATTTAAAATTTTCCCATATTGTAATATTACATATGCCATTTCCATAACATGTTCATACATTCACTAAATTATAACTAGAATATCACTAGCATCTTACATACAGATCTTGTTACATACATATTTTACATAAAGCTTCATTCCAAAAATATCATTATTACATACATTACGTAAGTTTTAATACAAAATTTGTGACTACACACTATTTACAATTGCAAGGTTCCTAATGTTATAATCTTCAAAAAGTCTAAAAATCAAACTGGGGCCATCTGCAATTGTCCAGACTCTAGGCTTGCTCCATAATACCTATATAGGGAAAATAAAATCCATCGTGCTAAGCATAAAGCTTATTGGAGAGAAAATATGCAAATGATAAATACTCACAGCAGTTGTCAACAAATAACATACATATGAGGCATATATAATAAAGAAAATAGGTATGATGTAAACAAATACATAAATAAATAAATGATTAAATTAAGTAAATAAATAAAGTTAGGAGATATTGTCAATTTCATTATGGCCAAATACATAATCATTCAAAAATAAAAAACAGATAACAAAAGACAAAAAACAAAAAAATATATCAGACACTGGATAGCCTACTAACTCTTATACGAATGAGTAGAAGATACTCAAATTAAGTATCAAACAGAAATACTAATAAAGTATAAATAGAAGAGGTAATAACCTCAAATATATCTTATATCAAAAAGTGTCGTAGCACTAATAGTAGAAGACACCATATTGTTACGAAAGCAGTTACAGACCCTTTTAGGCATGCCTATTTATCCATAACTAAGACTCAATAGGTCGGAACCAACCATTTAAGCAATAAAATCATATCACAAAAGAACAAAGTTCTTTATGCAAAAATTTATTCGAATGCATTTATCATATAGTACATAGTATGGTTTTGCATAAAATTGATCAAACATGTGCTATAATCATATTTATAATATTTTATGTACAAGATTCATAAGCATATGTATTGAAAGACATGTAATTTTTTCCATTCAAACCTTTCAAGAGTGTTTATAAAGTTCCATAAACTTCTAGTCAAGTTCAGGTAGCATTCAATTAGTAAAACCTATATATAGACCTAAAACAAGAGGCATATGGCTAGATTGAGGTTCAATTTAATCATCTAGGTAGCATTCTAGACTGGAAGAAGACATGTAACATGAATGGATTGGTTCCAATCCAGTCGTGTAGATGTTCCAGCCCTAAAATTTATACAGATAGTTTTTTATCCAAATTGTATAGGGATTCAGGCATAAAAAACATATTTTTTTAGGAAAAATACCCTCCATAAAAATTTTCTAATGTGTCTCTAGGTTCCATGGCCATAAAAATTAGGTTATTTGGACTTCTACACCAAAAGATATCCCTAAAACACCACACGTTGCTTTAAATGATAGGGCAGCAGCCATAACTCCATTTCAAGCTAATTTTCATTGGTCTTAAAGGAAAAACCACATTTTGGTTCCCTTAATACAAATTATATGTTGTGTTTCTAGTTTAATTTCCTATTGGTCTCGTTCAATTTGAAGACCTACAACTTAAGATATACGCAAAACAAACACTGCAAGTCCTAAGGATCATACACCAAAATTTGTCCAATAAATCTTTACACTTATAACTTACTCTTTTATACCCACTTTAACATCAAATTCACATCCTTATAGCTTTTATGCAATCCCAACAATATTTCTAGCAACCATTGACAACATACACATAAATAAACAATTAATTCCATGCCTTTTTCAACACTTGTTAATTATTACTTCAAGCTTCCTTGGCACTTCAAATCTTCTCCTTCCCTTTATCTACCACCTTTTCTCTAGCTATTAACACAAAATACTACTCAAATTAACATTTACAATCTAAGCATATCTTTAATTTACATAATAAGTGAGCCAAGAAGATAAAGGAGATCATTTTCTACTTAATACAATAAATTTACTTAGCTTGCACCCTTAAATACTATAAGTTTTTCTCTCTTGATTCATCCCCCAACAAGGGCAAATTTTGAATATAGTTATATAGACATTATGACTTAAAGGAGCCCAGATCAGGATTACCTGATGATGAAGAAATGCCTATATTTCACATTGAAAGCATAAATCTCGAGTTTTGTCCTTGGTTTCCATGATTTTCTTAAATGTTTTTTTATGGATTTTAATTGTGTATCTCTTAGAGTTTTGAAAAAGGTCAGAAAATCTTAAATTTTGATCCTTGTTTGTGACAAATGACTATCTGTCATAGATGGACGGCTATTTGTGGCCATTTTCTTTAGTACCGTCTCTTGGCAAAAGGCCTATTCTGGCCTTTAGACTTGTCTATGGCTCAGTGATAGATGACCGTCAGCCACCAAGTTATGGCCAAAAGTCATTAGGTCAGGTTCAAAGGACATTTTTTTGATTTTTAAAACTTTCCTTCAACATCGGCCATCTATGCGAATTTTCCAACAGATTCCCATATTTTCCAACTCAATCAAAATCCATTTTAAAAGGGTAAGATTTCAAATGGATTTCTAAGAGATTAAGGAAGATTTTTGGGGTTTTCAAAGTTTGAATTTATTTTCGATTTTGAACATCATATTAGGGTTTTGAAAAGGAGATCCTATTCTCGAAAAAGGAAGGCAACATTCATGAGGAGAGAAAATCATTCTCTGTTCTTAGGAATCTCAAACCTCTGACATTATTTTCTTAACACACAAATACATTCCACTTTTAAAAGCACGAAAAACATTGGATTTAGGGCTGGGAAAGCAATTTTCAGAGTTATAAAAATCATCTCCTGAGAGTAATATTCTAGATAGTGTTATTAAAATTGAACTAGACTGCCCAGTTAGACCGATTTAACCATAAACCGCCAGCATATCTGATTGGTTCAATGTATTAAAATCGGACTGGCTAAAAATCGTAAGGAATCGATATGAACCGGCCAAAAATTGGATAAACCGATGAAAATCAGCCTGAAACCAGATAAACCGAATGAAACCAGGGAAAATCTGTTTGAATCAGAAAAAACCATTTTTTATCCAAAATATCTATATAACATTGTTATTTGATAGAAAAAATAAAATATAAATATAAATACAAAATAACTGAAATTTAAGCAATTTTAATGAATTTCTTATGAATAAAATAAAAATTATAATTTATAATTGATGAATATTTTTGAATATTTGTAATTTTTTACTATATCTATCTTAAATATTTGTTATAAATATTGAATAACTTGAAAATATTGTTTTATAATTTATGTTTGATGATAAATGTGTTTTTTAAGTACTTTTTTATTTTTTTATATAGTTATATTCTCATAATATTTATAGAAAATTTTAAAAATAATATTATTTTGAAAAAAAGTAAAAAACCCGATTGAACCCTATTGAACCGGTTGAACTAGGAACCTTTTGTCTCTCTAGTTCTTTATCCGGTCCGATTTTAATAACATTGATTCTGGGCCTTCTTTCTCTCTTTAAAATCATGCCATGATTATGTCGCTTTTATTATTTCTTTGAATTTATAATGCCATGATAGTTATTTAATTCGTTAGTTATTGCTTCTGTGCTTTCTCTATTATGCCATAACGATTTAATTATGATTTAATGTGTTAGATTGGCATGTTTTAGGTTTTTTTAATCTCCTATTAATGCTAATTTTCTTGATTTAAATTCTATTTTTGTATATTATATACTGTTCTAATATGATTTAGATGTATGTTTTAATGTTATAGTTAATTTTGGCATGTTTTAAAACCTAGAATATGTTTGTTTAGGCTTGAAGTAATTTTCCTTTGATTTTTGCTGCATTCTGCCTATTTTTGTCTATGCATTGCGTGATAGATGGAAAGAAGGCCTAACAGATGGCCGTCAGTTACAATAACCAACAAGACCTCATGGAGCCTTCCTTCCATCCCGTCTCTCCAAGTTTCAAGGCCGCCTATAATTGGTTTTGGCCGTCCGTGGCCTGTTTTAGGCTATCAATTGATTGTTTTATGTGTTATTTTTCTCATTTGATGTATTGGCATGTTCATTTATATTTTTGATGTCATTTTTTATTATGTTCATGTATATTTTATATTCTATTTATTTAATTCTTATTATGGAATACATGTTCATGTTATTTTAATGTTAGCATTTGATTTATTATACTTTCACATGCTAATTGTTTATTTTCTTTGTTTTGTTTGAGTGATTATTTTTATGAGTCTTAAGGAGTTCTTTTTTAGCCTTGAGGAATCAACTCGGATGGTTCTATTTTCTATCTTTTTACCTTTTATTTATTGCATTTATTTATGTTTTATCATTTATTTAGTTATTTATTCATTTTGTTATTTTTATTATTCATTTTTTGGATGTATTAATTTTTAGGGATCTAATAGGTAGTAAAAAATGATTTTTACACATTAAATGAAAAATTCACTTAAAATCATTTTTTTAATTAATTGGATTTTCTATAAATAAAAATGGATCAATGTCCAATTTTTAGTCCAAATCCACACAATAACAAAAATGACCTTTTTGTAAAATGTGTATGAGGGAACCAATATTCCCAAATTAAATAAATGCCTCGACTTTTGTATGATGATTTATATTTCCTGTTGGACAATTTGCCTATGTAATAAATTTAAGTGGTCTATTTTGTTTATTTATTGCTTTTACTTGTTGCTTTCTTATATGAATGTTTTGTTTATTTATTTACTTTGGCTTATGCATCGTGTGAGAAGGAATGTAATGGCTAATACTAGAAACTCAATTATAAAAATACCTAATCAAGGTATAAGTAAGAGTGATGTCCCGAACATCATCTCTATTTGGGCATCAAATGTTAGATTCACTTTCTTAACATTTTATTGGGTGGCGACTCTATGATACCTACCTCTTAAGTTTAGTTAGACATCATTGTAGGTTGACCATCAATAATAGGATTGGGCCAAAACTCTCTTCTATTGTTAAGTGGCCAATTTATGAACGTTATGAATCTCATCCGGCCTTAAATCCTAAAAGCGGGCCTCCAAAAACGAATCCGGACACAAGTGGGGTTCGATGTGTCACAAGTTATAATGGTAAGAACAAGATAAAAATATGGAGACTTTCTTGCCATAGATGGCTAGCCTACCCTACTCTTTCCACCATATTTTTTTTATGCTTCATTAATGTATAATTTCTTCTAGAAAGGCTAGCTGTTGAATTCCCATTAGCCAAAATTTTTAGTCCTTGCCTAATTTTCATTTAATCCCTCTTCTAAATTTTTAATTATTAACCACATGAATTATTATTTCATTGATCAATTTAGTCTCCAATTACACTCAACATACATGCAATTTATAATTTATGAATTGAAGAATTTACCCTTAACTTATATGTTAATACCGATTATGTCCCAATTGACTAGTCAATATTCAAAATCACTAGAACTCATGCCAAACACATGCATAAATATATTCTAGTCATACCAGAATATTATTTGGGGATTTAGGGCCCTACATTCCATGTCATTGCTTCCCTTATCACCATCTTCTTTTTTTCTTTTTCAAATGCTTTAGCCAAATTCCTGGCATAAGTTAAATACGATGGATTATGTAATTCCACATCAATTTAAGTTGAACAAGTTAACCCAGCAATAAACAAGCTAATGTGCTAGTCAACTAGAACTAGGGATGATCACAGGACGAGGGCGGGGAATGAACCACCACTCACTGCCCCGCAATAGGCTAGGACATGCCCCCGAATAAACGGGGAGGAAATTTCCCCCATCTCCGCCCCACATGGATCCCCGACCCCCGCAGGGAACCCCGATCCTGTGAAAAAATAATTTTTTTAATTTAAAATATAATATTTTACAAATAATTAAAATTAAAATATAACATTTAATAAATAAAATATATAAAATCAATCGCGAATTAAATTAACACAAATTTTAACAATTGACAAATCCAAAATTAAATATGATTTAAAACTCAATAATCCTAAAATTAAATACAAATAACCAAAAGTTAATCAAGTTACAATAATACAAGAAATAAATACATAATTATTTACAAATTTTCGATTCAATTATTTCAGTTGGACCACTTCTAATATCAACCTGAAATATCAATTAATTAAAAATAAAAATATTAGTTATATATTAATACATAGATTGAAAGTAAATTAAAGTTGCCACCACCATATTGCCACGTGATATCATCGATAGATAAATTAATGTTTGCAAAAAGAGAAGTAAACAATATATATATATATATATATATATATATATATATATATATATATATATATATATATATATATATAGTAACACGCATATTCCCAGAGACTAAGTAGCCATTGTATGTAGAATAAGTTCAAATATTGCTTGTGGAGTCAAATTTGCTATAATATTATTTTCAGTTATGTTGAATTTTTAAACATTTGCTTTAATACAATCTCTCTCAAATAGTCAATATAAATTGAATTGAAAAAAAGATAGTTTAGAGACGTAATATATAAAAATAAACAGGTTAGGAAAGCTTAAAGATAAAGCAATCAAACCCAATACAGCAACGAAGAAAAAAAAGTATCAAAGATCCCCTTTTGATCTTAGATAACTCAAAGCTAATTTCGAGTTAGAATAGGTAATTAACTTAAACCTTGGTTTGAGATTTATTAAACAAAAGAATCTTGATAAATATTAAATAGAAAGAACAAGAAATCAAACCTTGATTGTTTGTGTTAAGAAGGATATAACTCCAAATGCCTACCACATAAACTACAAAAGAACTTCCTTTTGATCTTGTAATAGAGAGATATAAAGCATAAACACAGAGATCTGGACATGAAAAAACCAAAACAGTTATTTAAGTTTTACACAGAGATCTGGACAAAGATAATAAGCAAATCGAGGGCGGCAAAACAACAACTTCTTTAGAAAAAAAAAAAGAAAAAGAGAAAGAGAACCGACTAACCCGTCAACAAGCAGAAGTAGACACCGGTGAGGACTTGCAATGAGGAAGAGTTGTACTTGTGCCTTCGAAGTTGGTCTTCTTTGTTAGAGAGAGAGAGAGAGAAGCGCTTGTGTCTGTGAGGGAGAAGAGAAGAAACCGCAAATGACATGATATAGGGTTTCAATTAGGGAATTTATAATAAATGGCACAAACGTAAATAATTAGAAAATTAGGGATAATATAGTAATAATACACGGGGCAGAGATCCCCACGAGGTGGATATCCCATTTCCCGCTCCTGTCCCCATAATCTGGATCAAGGATTTTTTTATCCCCATCCACGCCCCCACGGGGGAAAAATTGGGAATTTTCCACCCTGTTTAAGTCAGGTTCCTGCCGATAGCAGTTTTTCCTCACCTCGTGAGTATTCCTAACTAGAATGTAATTGCTTGTACTTGCCAAACATTTTTGGAACTGGCACTAGTATTTTTCAACTAAGCCCATTTGTTTCAAGTTGACTAGATCTCCCAAAAGATTGATATGGGTAGGCAGTTCGAAGCGAGGAGTACAATACTCCTTAATTTCAATCCAATCAATGGAAGGATTCTCAATCTCCAATTGATGGTACCACAATTGTGCCTCTCCAAGCATATGGAATGCAACCAATCCCACCTTGTTTACCTTTTGTGGTGTTGATTAAAGAAAAACTTTTCACATTGATGCAGCCAAATCAATGAACCTTTAGAACCATCAAGGGTCGAAAAATCCAATTTAGCATTGGGAACCATCCCACTCCCTGATTGCTCTCTTCCCTTGAGTGGCTAAAAATTTGCTTGGTTCTATTATTGTTGCTCCAGCTGATTGTTGTTGCATGCATTAAAATCCTTGCTTGTACTGCGATTAAACCCAAAAAGCAGCCTCTACATTTGGAGAGATAATTGGTGCGTCTAGCTACTTAGTCGTCTTTCCACTTCAGCATCTCTAGCATTCGTTTGCAACTTATGCCTCTTATAGTAGACACCACAATTTTTTATTCGTGTTGGAATCGCCCATCACATTAAGCTTTGATACCGATTTGTTAAGTCTATCACTGGATCAAGTCCCCCGGCGATTAACAAGAAAATCCCAATCAACTAACTTCCTTTTCCCTTTCACTTATTCTGATTCCTTGAACGAACTATTTTTCACATGACTCGAGCTCATTAAAGGAAACTTGACAGTTGAAACCCTTGAACTCATTATAAGAGAGCTCTAGACCTTGAGAGCTCTAGACCTTCATTGATAAAAATCGGCTTGGGGTCTTATTATTCATGTCATCCTTTTAAATATGACTAGTCTTATTACAAGAATAAAAAAACACCCGCTTATAATTTCATTATCCATATCATCCTTTTAAATAGGACTAGTCTTATTACAAGAATAGAAAACCTATTATTTATGCTTCTCTTAATAACAAAAGCAGGTAATAAAATGGGAAGCCTAAGCCTCTTAAACTGCTGAAAATCAATTATCACGTCTAGAATAAAAGCGTCCCACAAAAGAGTCCAAACATAAAATCATGCCCACTCAAAAACTTGACTAAAAATAAAACAATATTGAGGCAGACTATTTCTGTCTTATTTGGGCAGGATCATGTACAGTAATGTTTTCATTTCCAATCTGCTAACATACAATTGACCACGCCACACACATCGAAATACGATATACATGTGTACCCACCAAACATCTATAATACAGTTATATAAGTTGATTCTGCAGTTCTCCCTCCTATAACTCATTGTCTTGCTTGCTCCCTATAACCATATTAGGGTCTCACATTGCCTCTGAAAATCGGAGATCTGCTGGGCCCGGACCCAATATTCCCTTCTGTTCACTTATCTTTCCCAGTCCAAGAGGCGGGGCTGGCAGTGGTGGCAGTTCTGTTGTAGTCTTTTCATCATCTCTCCAAATAGTTGCCTGCCATTCTCTCTGCAACATCAAAAGCAACCCAACTAAATCAAATGAGCACAATCCACAGAAACACCATCAATCTTCTTGTTTGCATTTAGAGAAGAGGTAAATCTGCAAGAGCTTAATCATATTTAACACAAGGAGTTCACTGGATTAACCCTAAGAAAATGCTGCATACCGTCACAATGTTTCCATTATGGACCAAGAAAACCAAAAATACTTGCCTCTTCAGGATTGTAAATATCTTCCTGCAGTAGTGGAGTTGCAAGGGGGGGTGCAATGTCAGGATCTGGCTTTTGAAATATAAACGTACTATATAAACCTGCAAAGGGAAATGCAAAACGGAGGGAAAGATGTCCATGAACTGCCAAAGCTAGCAATTATATTAACAGGTCAATGTGAATAAGCTTAAAAATCCGACCTAATATATCAAATGATTTAGGAAGGAGTCTCCCTCTGGGATCCACTAAGTTTGGACCAGCATTCATCAACATGCCTGCAATATGCATCCTTTAGGGATTCCAAGAGGGGATATCAGTACTGCTCAAGGAAAAAGAAATAACAAATAACAAAAAGGGAACAGAAAATTATATGGTATAAACTAGCCAACCACTGAGCCCATGCTAAATCAGCACATGGACCCAAAAAGGAAGAAAATAAAAAGTTTCAGGAATATATACTTGCTGCTATATTATTGTCAGTGTTATAATAATGAAATTCAATCCACAATTAAATACCTGTTGTCATCATAGAATTCTGTCAAATTCTGAATTTCTACATACTCCAAGCCAGCTTCCCGGGCCAACCTAGTTGTACAATCATCAGAACACTTGTATGGTCAACCATACAAAATACGTAACAAATATGCTTAAGAATTATAAATTTTCTTACTCCTCTGATCAATATGGCAACTATGATGACCACAGGACTCGAATCCACCAAATTTAACTTTTTTATATTTTCATAAATTCATTTTGGACTTTTTCCAAAGAAAAGCTAACTCCTTTAGATCCATATTCATTAGTGGCGTTTTATTCATTTCCCTCATCAGCCCACTTGCATGACCAAGTTCTGAAAATTAAAAAAAGGCAGGATATATGTTGTTAATACTTTAGCAGACTAAGTTTTACACTCAATAAAGACGATCAAATTTCACTGAAACCATTCCTGTTTATTTCAGACAAATTCTAGAATCTAAATGCACTAGATGTAAATACTAGCTCAAAGAGATTGGAAAGGAAAATCTATTTGCGCTTTTTTTCAGTGCACCATGTCAAACAGCCATCACGTTGAGATTTAAAAATTACAGCTTAAAGTCTTAGTTTCACCATCACGTTGAGATTTAAAAATTACAGCTTAAAGTCTTAGTTTCAACAAAAATATCTGTAACCAGGCTTCAACTTTAATTCATCTAGGATATGCATCTTTGTTCAATTATGGTCAATAAACAGAGCATGAACATTAACAATTTAAGTTTCAACAGTAATTGAACAATAATTGTATTCATTGGTGGTTACTCAACTTTTGCCTTAATAACGTTGTGGCCAATATTTTCTGATTCATAACAATACTATCAGCCAAATATAATCAATTACCAATAAAGTCAAATTGATGGAAAACCAGAAATTCGATCAATGGTGCATGATCAAGTAGCTGAGTCAGCCTATTGAAATTAAAAACAGCATCGTCAGCATACACATGTTTCAGACATGGTAGAAGAAGACAGGAAAAAAATCTCAGAATTTTATCTTTCTAAAACTAGAATGCATTTGCTCTCTCCATGATTCTTACTCTATGCTCACTCTCTCTCAACCCCTTCTCTCTACTAACAGAAAACCACTTTTATGGAGGAAGAAGGTGAGCAGAAACTTTCCCGCCTGTCACTTTGGGAACAAAACTCCAATTTTTTTCTCTTAAATTCTATTCTATCCGGTTGGCGAGTGAAGTTAAGATTCTCTTAAACTCCAGGTCCCTGTAATCTTTGTAAATTATGTGGCTTATCTTCTCTGTGAATAGTAGATAGTAGATTTTTTTTTTCTAAACTAAATTGAAAACTTCCTATTACCATAACAACTAGCATAAGAAATCAAAACTAAAATAGACTATTTTACACCTGACTTTTTAAGACTCTTTTCCCGCATATAAAGGATCCGTCCTAGTATAAGCATCCCCAAGCCTATTACTGTGATCGAAGACAATAATTGGAAATCCAAGAGAGACAATAAGAAACCATTGTTTAAAATCGAAATCCAAGAGACACAATAAATCATGTATAAATTGAAGACATCAAATTCATACAATATATTATAAAGAATTTGTAATAAACTTCAATAATACTGGCACCTTGCTGTCTCTACAACCCAGAAACAATTGAGCTGATAAAAAATATAGCAACGGAAATGAGGTATGGGTATCTCTTTCTTCAGTGTAGACAATTTTTGATGAAGAAGCCATTGTATTTAATTTCTGCTATAAATTTGAAGATGGGGATGAAAGATTTAGATTTTTAATGCAACAGATAAAAGGGGGGTTTGGTTTGAAACCACGAAGAAGACAAGTACAGAGAAAGTCTATTGAGGGAGAGAGAAAAATTTTGCTGAAGTGACATTTTTTGACCTTTTCTGCCACATGTCGACTACATGTTCAATGAGCTGGAAGTTTTTTGATGATCAATGCTGAATAGGCGGCTCCCTCACGTGCAGGTGAACGATAAAAGAAAATTTCCTTCAATTTTGACTTTATTGATACTTAATTGTACTTATATGATATTATTGTTAACCAGAACGTAACTAGAGCTATACGGATGAAATTAATCCGGAAAAACAAGGGATGACATAAAAAATCACAAAGCATTAATAATATGAAAGTAAAGAGTACAGCATAATAGATAGAATTAGGAAATGTAAATTGAATAAGATGGATAGTCTTACCTGATCAAACTTGGAAAATGAACCAAACAATGGGTTTCAGCTGAGAGATCATGGGCAAATTTTAACTGATATTTCTTTCCAAATAAGGGAAACCTGAATAAATTAAGAAAATAGAAGAAACTCAGAAAACTAAAGAAAAACTGAAAAAAAAAAAAGAAAAGAAAAGAAAAGCATATCTTCCCAATAAATTAAATACTTAAATACTTCTCTTCAACTTCAAAGATGATCATGTAGCTCTCTGATCGAATGCAATTGGGAACTATGTTTGGCTTCATGCTGGCACTTCTATTGTGGTATGCTTCAACATTCTTCTGATACTTTGCCCTGCATAATTATTGTTGCATAAATACTATTTACATTTTTCAGTTTCCTTTTTTAAAGGAAAAATCTCATAAGACCCAATATCAAAAGCAGAAATTGAAATGGAAACTAAATTATGAAAAAGATTATACATGAAAAGACTGAAATGCCTCTTAGAGCAATAAGTAATACATACTGAGAAATAGGAAATCTTTCCCTTTTTTATTTTATTATGTTCTCTCTCTCTCTCTCTCTCTCACACACACACTCTCTTTTCCCAAAAAGGATCTCGCTGTTCCACTGCTTCTGAACAGCAAGTGATAACAAGAAATTGACATTAGAGTTTCAGATGCTTCACCCATGAAACTTTATCATGCAAATTGCAAATCAATTGGGTACCTAACACATAGAAAGCAGGTTGCAGCACAAATATAGATCTGAGAAAGGAAAAATATAAAGAAAAAGAAAAAAAAATACTACATTGCAAGAAGTTTCTCTCGATATAACACCATCATGAACCTCCATAAACTTCACCTTCTTGCTATTACATCAAGCTGGATTAAAATGATAAACACATACTAGGAGTTTTTAGAACAATTAGCATGTAAGGAAGTATGATAGAGGTGGACAAATAGAGACATTGCAGTCAACAAGTAAGGCTTCCATGCTAATCCACTCTACTCTTTACCTAGAAAAATGGACACAAAGTACCATGCAGCATATGCTACTAGTGATACCCATGCAAATCATTTAGCAAATATTCTAACTTGTAATTGGGCCTGGTTAAAAAACTAACCGCACAGAGAACTGTCCATCAGGATAAAATGATGGGTGAAGTAATATGAAACTAATCTTTGAAAAGACCACAATTGGATTATGATATAAATTATCACCTCCATTTCAAATAAAAAAAGAAAAAAAAAAGAATCCAATAACTTGCTTGGATGATCATTATCCATACCATATGGTAGATGAGTCGGGAGTTATACCAAAAAAATAGCCTCCTGGTTTCAGCAAAGATGACACATTATGCAGAAGTTTCCTCGCACTTTCCTCAGTTTCAAAGGACAACTGTGAATAGAGTTAACTACACTTCAACACTCAAAAATGGAACATGTAAATATATGCGTCACCTCCATGTTTTCCCAAAAGGGCAACATAAATTATTAGAGAACGTACTACATAAATATGTGTTGTACCTGCAAATTCTGCAAGCAGCAAACTAAATCAGCCTGGTTAGCCTTCTCCTGCAGCTGCATTTCAAAATTTTCCTGCAAAATCAACAGATATCGAGTTAAAAAAAAAATGGTATATTCAACTAAAAGCAATCCAAATGCCCTTGAAGCATCACATGCTAGCCAGTTTAAAGAAGTATAAAAGCAATTACAAAGATTGTACAAAGTGGAAACTTAGGAAGCATACCCAAATTTGATAATGAAATGACCAACAAAAACATAAGACATTAAAAAATATATAATATATGATCTTTTTAAAAATAAAATTTTACAGTGCATGATATGTTGAAAATAAAGAAAATACGGTATATGATGTGTTCAAAACAAAAATAATACACTGTATGATGGTTTGTAAAAAAAATATACAGTGTATAATCTTTTATAAATAAATATACAGTGTATGATATTTTTAAAGATAAAAAAATGACAATTGTGATCCTTTTGAAAATAAAAAAAATGTAATGTATGATCTTTGGAAAAAAAGATATACAGTGTATGATCTTTGGAAAAAAATATTTACAGTGTATGATCTTTTCAAAATTCATAAAAGAAAATACAGTGTATGTTCTTTTACATATGAAGACTTTTTTTTTTGTTTTAATGTAATAGTTTTTAGCTTTTTGTGTAATCTACATATGAGTTTAATATACTTTATATTATTATGTGTTTTAAAGTTCATTTGCATTTTATGTGTTTTTGTGTGTGTGTTTTCATGTTATATATGTATGATTATACAGTGTGTTTTTTAATTTGGAAAAGATTATACACTATTTACATGTTTTCTTTCTTGTTTTGCAAAAGACAGTACACTATTTTTTACTTTGAAAAGATCATACAATATATTCTTTTTGTATACACAATATTTTTTACTTTGAAAAGATCATACACTATATTTTTTTTGTATACAAAAGATCATACATTGTATGTTTTTTAGAAAATATCATACAGTCTATCTTTTAATGTTGAAAAGATCATACAATGTAGTTTTTTTGTTTACAAAAGATCATATAACTTTTTTTTAAAAAAAAAGACCATATGTTGAAAATAAAGAAAATACGGTGTATGATGTTTTCAAAATAAAATCAATACACTGTATGATGTTTTGTAAAAAAAATCTACAGTGTATAATCTTTTCTAAAAAAAATATACAATGTATGATGTTTTTAAAAATAAAAAATGACAATTGTGATCCTTTTGAAAATAAAAAAAAATGCAATGTATGATCTTTGGAAAAAAAATATACGTTGTATGATCTTTGTAAAAAAATATTTACAGTGTATCATTTTTTCAGAATTCATAAAAGAAAATACAATGTGTGTTCTTTTACATATGAAGACTTTTTTTTTGTTTTAATGTAATGGTTTTTAGGTTTTTATGTACTCTGTACATGAGTTTAATATGCTTTTATATCCTTATGTGTTTTAAAGTTCATTTGCATTTTTATGTGTTTTTGTGTGTGTTTTCATGTTATATATGTATGATTTTTTTTCAGATAAACATACCATCTTTATCATATCGTCGATCTCGAAAGTCTTTTAGATCTCATAAGACAATAGGCGCTTCATAAATATTAAGGAAAATGAAGAAGCTAGCAGATCCAAGGAAGCCTGGTAATTCATTCATTGATCTAAATGACTATTGTAAAGGTAATATTAATTTTGCTTTGGTGAATGATGTACCTGGACTGATTGCTGGAGATTAGATAAGGGGCAAAAGAAAATTTTTAGAAATTCATGTTTTGGATATTTTTTGGAGATGCCAAGGATTATGATTCAAGGGCAAGTGGTACATTCACTACTATTGAGGGAGATATGCACAGTTAATGATGAAGAATTATCTGTAAATATAAATGGTAATATGTTGACATTTGATATAGCTCAGTTTGCTATGGTTACTGGATTAAAGTGCAGTGGAGATTTTGACTGGTCAAGCTTATCAAGTGACAGTGTTGATTATATTGATAAGTATTTTCCAGGAAATAGGAAAATTTCAAAAGATTTGATAAGCGAGCTTTTTTTGGGGCAAAGTTTGAATCAGATGAGGATAAAGTGAAAATGGCTATACTATATTTGGTTCATGCGTATTTGTTATTAGACATAGGGGCTAAAATTGTAAGTAAAGAGGAAATTGTTGTTGTTGATAGTGGTAGGTACAACGATTATCCATGGGGGAAAGAAGTTTTTGATATGACATTAAAAAGCCTTAGGAGAAGTTTGAAAAAAGGCATTGCTCAAAGATATACAAGCTAAAAGGATACCTATTGGCCTTTTTGTTGTGGTTCTATGAGTGTTGTAATACGATTGATGCACATTTTGAGGTATCAATTAACAATAGTTTTCCTCGCTTATTGAGGTGGAAGATTGACCACTTTCTCATTGGAAGTTTGTCGAGAGTCACCTTTTTAATGAGAAGGTAATTATTTTTTTCAAAGATTTTGTGGTTTTTAATATTGTGCGAAATTTTTGTTCATTAGATTAACAAAAATAAAATACATTATTTATTTTTATGTTCAGAGGTGAATTAATTTTTGCGTTTTTTTTTTATTTCTTTAGTTGAGGGTAGAAAATATTTGACCAACAAAGGAAGAGATTGAGTTGTATGACTTGAGGAATTTGGTTAGATATAGGAATGAAGTATTTGTTATTAATAATTTTGATGAGGATAAGGATGGTGATTCGGAGGGTGAAAGGGGTTTAAGTAGTATCCTAACACCTTCACCAGGTGGTAGTGGAAAGCATTCTCCTGAATTTGTATAATATACTGCTGGTGATCCATCATCATTTATCTGTATGTCTCAAGGGGAAAGTAGTCATGTTGAAAAGGATGTACCTCCTTATTGTTAGTGTAAGCCCTAGCCCTAATGCATTGTAATAAAATACTTTAATTAATAAAATGAGGCAATTGTTTTATCTATTGTATTCCTGTGCATGTCAATTGATAAAACTATCCAAGAATGTCGTTTCGATTTAAGTTATCATGTGTGAGGCACATGGTTGTAAGACCTTGAAACAAATGAGACTTCATTCTAAACATCCCTAGTCAGTCATTGTTATGGGAATAACAATGAATCAAGACTAGTATGCTCTCTCTGATATTATGAGTTTTGTCTTACGGGTCATTAGGACAAGAGTGTCAATCAGAGATCATAGATACATGTTAAAGAACATGGTATTTGGATACGATCCGCTCATGAGAACACTACATGGTACAAGTCATAAGTTTTTCTCATATGCAAGTTTTGTATCGGAGTTCTTAGACCTGAAATCTCTATGAAACTCTTTATGAATTACTGTGTACTTTGACATACACCTAACGTACTCATAACAGAGTGACAATTACGGGTATGATTGGGTATGCATTGATTCATGTTAGAGAGCATGAGAGAAGTGAAGGGATTACCCCTCTCATTAAAAGAGAAAATATCATCGGCCACTTGATTAGTGAACTGAGAAGTGTATGGGCATACCGAGATGAAATAATGAGTAATCATTATTTATCTGAGAGTTCAGTGTCACTGGAATATCAAGAAAGGAATTAATATATATAAGGATGACTAGTTTCATGCCTTATATTAATTCTGATATTTATGGGAAATGGACTATGCAAAATTGCATTAGGTCACTAAATGTCATATGCATTTTCATTTAATTTGGGATGCTATAATATCTTGCTAGAGAATATATATAGCCTTTGAATTAATTTATTAATTCATTGCCAACATTAAATGGACCTATAGGATCGCACACAAAGCATTGGACTTAAAATATTTAAATTAAGTATTGGGCATTAATTTGGGCTTTTAATTAAAGTCAAATTAATGTGTGTAATGGGTTATTAGATTGCTATTGGACCTTGGCCCATGAAAGAGAAAAATTCAGCCCACAAGGTTTAATTTCAATTAATTAAATGTCTTGTGTTAATTTAATTAATTGAGTATTAAAGCCTAAAGGATTTTAATTAAATTAATTCATTTGATAATTGGATGGTGTGGCCGAAATTCCAAGATAATGTCAATGGAATTTCGGCACATGATTAATTCTTTTATTAAGTGATTTAGTTAATTATTATGTCTTACATTTATCTTAGATTAAATCAAAAAGGATTATCTTTTATTAAATGTATTATGTTTTATTTCAAAGTTGAATTTTAAATTCAAAGGAGTTTAATTCAAAATATATTACTTATTTTTAGGAAGTGATTGAGGTTGAATTAATTATCTTGAGGTAGTAAATTCAGATCAAACACTTGCCAAAAAGATAATAATATATAAAGAAATAAAACCCTAGGAGAATGTGGTTGGTTTTGGCATGAAACCCTAATTCTCTCTAAGGTTGGCATGAACTTCATCTCTCTCTCTCTTAATTCTTTTGGTCCAATTTTTCACAAGGAGAAAGGATTGTTCCTCATTCTCTTGTGTTATTGGGTAGTAATAGCAATCTAAAGAAGTACAAAATCAAGTTTTGTAGCTTCAAACTATAGCCATTACACAATACCTTAAAAGAGAGCTAGCAATCTCGATTTTAAGCCGCCGGTGCAATTGTGTGTGTGAGAATAGAGGGAGAGGCGTAAAAGGTTGTTCCTTGGCATTGGTGATCGAGATCTAAGGTAGATAAAGTCATCTTAGTTGCTGGGCATCACCAAATTCAATTTTCAAAAGGCATCATAAGTTGTAAGTTCTACAACCCTAAAATTGCATATTTCGTTTCTTGCTATGGAATTGTATGGTATATATGATAAAAATTTTTGTTTTTCCGCTGTGCTATCATCACATTCATACCATGTCATATTCCATCAGTGGTATCAAAGCCTAAACATGATTATTTTAGTGCTTTAGATGCATGAAAAAATTAATTAAAAATCGTCATTATGAAAACATGCAAATCTGAAATTTTCTGTTTTGAGTTTTTTGCATTGTTTTGGTGAAAAAACGATTTTAATTGATTAGATAGGTATTCTAATTAATATGACATGTTAATATACTGTCCTAAGATGTTATTAGGGCTGGTAATGGTCGGATTTAATTATTTATACCTGATCGTACATATTAATTATGAAACTAGGTGCTAGTTGGCATGTAAATTGCTAGTTTAACAACTAGTTTTCAAAATTAAATGTAAAATTTATTTTGGCATGTTTGTAAGTGATTTTTAAAGATTAAATATCAGGTCTGGACATATTTTAAATTTAGTTTTAATTCTGGTCCATGACAATTTAATTGATTAATTTTAAAAATCACTTAAAACTATGACTAGTTTGTGTTTGTTACATGTTTAATCAAGGTTGTTTGTTTTGTTTTGATTAAAATGGTAAAAACACATTTAGATCAGATTGGTATAGAACATTAAATCAATATTTTTGGACTTATTTAGATTATTAAATGACTCATAAAATTGATTTAAATGTTTGTGCATTTTATGGCATTACATAAGCATTAAACAACTAGTTTTGTTGTTTGTTTGTTTTTGCATGAATGCCGTGTACTATATATGTGTTCTTCATGATTTTATATTTTTAATTCATGTTAGCACATATTATATGTATTTTTAATGTTTATGGGCTGTATGACATAAAATTAAAAATGGCAAAATTGGAAATTATACTAGAGTTGATTTATAGCACAAATCTAACTAGTTAGTGTTTTGGGTTTTTAAGAGAACTTATTCAATAAGAGGATTTAGTCCATTGGGCTTTGGCCCAGGCCCGTAATGGGGTCTTCTCTTAAAGGTTCAAGTACACAATTTTCATTAATGGGCTTGGCTAAATTAATTAAAATTGGACTTTGTTTTATCCATGAATGCTATGTATATTTATTTGCTAATTTGGTGTGATGAATGGATATGCATGGTGCATTCATGGGCCCTGGGTTTTATAATTAAATATGGCCTGCGAGCCATTATATTTTGTTGTAAAAGTTTTTCATTTATTTCTTAGAATGGAATATACTTGAAGACTTTGTAAATCAAGACGAAGCCCACTGGAGTGGAGAAGCCCAACTCGAAGATTCTTATGTAATAGTATAGAATCTTAGTTGTAGGTTTTTGGGCCCATGTTTGTCACACTTTACTTTATGCAATTATTTATATATGCATGCTATGTATGGATGACAAAGCGTATGCCATGTAAGCCGTAATAAAATTAATCCCTAAAATAGTAAGTCACAAAGTTGCCTTCCTAATTCGAAACATGTCAAGGCATCGATCATCGGTCACGTAGACTAGGAGTCCTAGATGCGCTCGATTATCTTTGTGAGGCATGAGTTGTGAATGTAGGTTGGACTTATCATGGAAAGGGATGCCCGTACCTAGGCAACAAATAAATGGGTTGTGCTATAACATCTTAAGATGTTAGCCCATTTGATCCAAGAGTCATGTACGAGATATGATTGGAGTTTTCCTACCTAAGTAACTTAACTTGTTAGGTGTACAAGCTCAGCTTGACTAATAAGTTGTTGTGAAAAGTGGATCTTGGCCCACATTAAATCACTAACGCGAATTATTTAAAGGGATATTAATTCGGTTTGTGGGATTATAATAAGACCTCATTTAATCTTGCTAAATTTATTGTAGATTGAAAATGGCATCTTTAAACAACAATTTCTCATTGCGATCGGTCCTTGAAAAGGACAAATTGAATGGCACCAATTTCATAGACTGGTCTCGAAACTTAAGAATAGTTCTTAAGCAAGAGAAGAAGTCGTATGTTTTGGATGCACCCTTACCTGAGGAATCTGCTAGAAACGCTTTTGTGGTTCAAAAGAAAACTTTTGAGACCAAGAAAAGTGACTCTAATGATGTGACCTGTTTGATGCTAGCCACTATGGTGCCTGAATTGTAAAAGCAATTTATGGACCAAGAGGCCTATGCGATCATGGTGCACCTCAAGGAGATGTTCCAAGAGCAAGCTCATCATGAGAGGTTCGTGACAACAAAGGCCTTAATTTCTTGCAAGATGGCTGAGGGTACTCCTGTTAGTACCCATGTACTCAAGATGAAAGGGTATCTTGATACTCTTGAGAAGCTTGAGGTACTAGTGCCAAAGGAATTGGCAACTGACTTGATCTTAGGATCATTGCCTGCTGCTTATGATCCATTTGTGATGAATTATAACATGCATGCAATGAACAAGTCAGTCACTGAGCTCCATGGGATGCTTAAGAATGCTGAAGAGAACATTCGAAAGACCAATCCCGTACTAATGGTTAAAAAGGGAATTAAGAAGGGACCCGCTAAGGGAAAGGAAAAGGGAAAGGGAAAACCCAAGTCAGTTGGGAGTGCACCTCAGGCCCAATCCAAGCCCAAGGCGCCAAAACTCAAAGAGAGTGAAAGCACTTGCTTCCATTGCAATAAGATAGGGCATTGGAGGAAGAATTACGCTCTCTTCAAGGAAGAATAAAAGAAGAATGGAGCCAAGGCATCCAGTTCTGGTATTTTTGTTGTTGAAATTAACCTTTCTATTTCTACCACTTGGGTATTGGATACCGGTTGTGGTTCTCACATTTGTTCAAATGTGCAGGGGCTAAGAAATAGGCGGTTACTTGGAAAGAATGAAGTGGACCTCCATGTGGGGAACGGAGCATGAGTTGCTGCCATGGAGATAGGCGACTATCACCTCACTTTACCTTCCGGACTTTGTATTGTTTTGAATAATTGTTATTATGTGCCTGCTATGAGCAAAAACATTATTTCAGTTTCATGTTTGGATAATGATGAATTTGATTTTGTTATTAAAAATGGCAATGCTCATATTCGTCGCCAAGGCATTTCTTATGGCAATGCCATGTTGCAAAATGGCCTTTATATCCTTGATTTACAAAACAAAGAGTCAATATACAACATTAATACAAAGAGGGTTAAATCAAATGAATTGAACCCTACTTACTTTTGGCATTGTCGTTTAGGACATGCAAACGAAAAATGCATATCAAGACTCCACAAAACTAGAGTGCTTGGGTCATTCGACTTAAAGTCTTATGACACATGCGAGCCATGTTTGCATGGAAAAATAACAAAGAGTCCTTTTAATAAAAAAGGTGAGAGGACTAATGGCTTATTGGAACTAATATATACCGATGTATGTGGACCTTTAAGTACACATGCTAGAGGTGGTTTTAGCTACTTCGTGACATTCACAGATGACTTCAGTAGATATGGCTATGTCTATCTAATGAAGTACAAGTCTGAAACTTTTGAGAAATTCAAAGAGTTTAAGAACGAAGTAGAAAACCAACTTGGCAAAAGTATAAAAGCCATTCGATCAGATCGAGGTGGCGAATACTTAAGCCAAGAGTTTGACAGTCATCTAAAGGAGTGTGGTATTATTTCACAGCTCACTCCTCTTGGAACACCTCAATGGAATGGTGTGTCCGAAAGGAGAAATCGAAATCTGTTGGATATGGTTTGATCTATGATGAGTCAAGCAAATCTTTTTATCTCTTTTTGGGGTTATGCATTAGAAACTGCTACGTTTCTATTGAATCGTACTCCAACTAAAGCAGTTGAGAAGACACCATACGAGGTGTGGACTGGGAAAGAACCCAATATGTCTTTTCTCAAGATTTGGGGTTGTGAAGCACATGTTAAGAAATTAACATTTGACAAACTAGAGTCCAAATCCAGTGTTTGCTTGTTTGTGGGGTATCCTAAAGAAACAAAGGGATACTACTTTTACTCACAAGCCGAGAACAAAGTATTTGTTGCTTGCAAGACTATTTTCTTGGAAAAGGAGTTCCTTCTCAAGAAAGACAGTGGGAGTAAAGTAGAACTTTGAGAAATTCAAGCGCCACAAACTCCTATAGAGGATGAGTTGGAAATGGGATCAAGTTCACAATCAGTTGTGGAACAAGAACCTAGAAGGTCCGGTAGGGTACGTCAGGAGATTGAGAGATATGGATTTCTAATCACTGACAGTGACACTATTGAGTTAGTAGATCGTGAGGATCCTACTACCTACAGAGAAGCTATTAAGAGCCCAGACTCGGAAAATTGGCTTGAAGCCATGAAATCTGAGATGCAATCAATGTATGATAACCAGGTTTGGACCTTGGTTAATCCACCGGAAGGTGCTAAGGTAATTGAATGCAAGTGGCTATTCAAACTCAAAGCTGATAAGACCTACAAAGGTAGACTAGTAGCAAAAGGTTTTCGACAAACTCATGGTGTAGACTATGACGATACCTTTTCGCCTGTAGTCATGCTCAAATCCATTAGGATCTTGTTTGCTATAGCTGCATATCATGATTATGAGATATGGAAAATAGATGTCAAAGCTGCTTTCCTCAACGAAAATTTACTTGAAGATGTGTATATGACATAGCCTGAAGGTTTTGTCAATCCCAAGCATCCTAAGAAGGTTTGCAAGCTTCAAAAATTCATTTATGGATTAAAGCAAGCATCCCGAAGTTGGAATCTTCATTTTGATGAGGCAGTCAAAGAATTTGGCTTCATCAAAAACGAAGATGAGCCTTATGTGTACAAGAAGGTTAGTGGGAGCATAGTAGTATTTCTGGTCCTATATGTGGACGACATCCTTCTCATTGGAAATGACATTCCAACATTGCAAAAGGTTAAGCAATGGTTGGAAAAATGTTTCTCAATGAAAGACTTAGGTGAAGCCCAGACAATACTTGGTATTCGAATCTATAGAGATAGATCGAATCGGCTCTTGGGACTAAGTCAAGAAAAGTACATAGACAAAGTACTAAAGCGTTTTAGTATGGGAGACTCAAAGAAAGGGTACATACCTTTGGCTTTGGGAGTTCCTTTGACTAAAGAATAGTGCCCTAAAACCAAAGAGGAAAGGGACAACATGAGTAGAATCCCATATGCATCTGCTATTGGATCTATCATGTACGCTATGTTATGTATTAGATTGGATGTTGCTCATGCACTGAGTATAACCAGTAGGTTTCAGCAAGACCCTGGTGAGAAGCACTGGTCTGCTGTAAAAGGGATTCTGAAGTACCTGCGAAGGACTAAGGATCACTTCTTCGTGTATGGTGGTCAAGAAGAGCTCGTCAATAGCTATTAATCAAGAACATGAAACTATTCAATTGTTATTAGAAAAAGCAATAAATGAACATAAGAAAAAAAATATAGATTTTTGCATATAGAATCAGTAAAGATAGCAAAAAAGACTTTATTTAGACTAAGGTTAGATACTCCATTTTTAATGTGTTTAAGAGATGTTAGACATACTAATTTCTCTAATTCCTTATTAGCAATGGCAGAAACTAACTTAGCTAATAGACCAATATATTTTAATTGTTTCCTAGGATTTACAATTAGTTTATATGATTCAAATATATTAAATACGTTAATTTTAACTATTAAAACAAAGAACTTAAATTTAAAAAAAATGTTAGAGCAATAGCAGTGATATATATAGTATATTATAAAACAATGTCTACAATCATAAATCCTAAAACTAGAAAGCCTTTTGAAAGAAATGAAACTTTATTATTTGAAGCCAATAAAGCATATTCTACTATTCAAATACCAAAAATACTTAAATGGGATGAAATAACTAGATTAAGAAACTATAAGTTAAAAGAAATATGTGAAACCAGATCAATTAATATTGACAATCAATTTTCAAGAATATTAGAACATAGTGATGGAACAATTCAAATAGATTTTTCTTCAGATAATAATCAGTCAAGTAATGTTTCTATTTATTCAAATAATAGACCTTTAATACCTAGATCTTTATCTGTAAAAAAATTAGAATTAAGAAGAGTAGATTTTAATACAAATATTCCAAGGCCATTATATACAGAGGAAAGAGAAAGTGAATATTATGTTAGTCCAACTATATCTCAAATGAAAGCCTTTTCTCAAATTAATCAATAAAAATAAAGATGACTAATTTTCAAATAGACAAAGAATTTTTAAGAAATGATTTAAAAGTAGAATATAATAAATAAAAAGTAGAATGGTATTTTAATAAATTTTCTCAGGAAAAATTAAATAATTTTAGAAGTATTTGGTACAAAGAAATTGAAGATAAGCAAGTAAATATTCATTTGTTTTTATGGTTAAAAAATTATTGTTATTATAATAATATAGATTATCCATTTCAAAAAGAAATAAATGTATCTTCTAATATAGGTAAACAATGGAACACTTTAGAAGGAAAATCAATAGTATCTATACATCCTTCATTAAAATGCATTCAAGTAAAAAATAAAGAAAAAACTTACTTTACTGAATTATTTAAAGAAATAAAAGTAGAAAATAAAGATGTAGGAAAAGATTTACAACATGTAATATTACAAAATAATTTTTCAAATCAAATATTAGATACTATAGCAAGTCAGCTAAATAGAGTAGAAGAAATAGTACAAATTCTTTAGTCACAAACAGAGATAGTTCAAACATCAAAACCATTAGCAGAAAAACCACCCATTAAATTAGAAACATCTTTTTTAAACCTTTTGAATTTTTTCCAAAAACAACTATAAATTTAAACGATGAAGATCCTGTATTAAGAAAAATTAGCAAAGTTAAGCATTAAAGATAAACAGATTATGACCATAGACTTAGAAGTTACATTAGAAATAGAAACTATATCAAAAATGGAAAACATATAAGAACAAATTAAATCAAATAATGAAGAAGAATATTCAATTAAAAAATTACATTTTAATACCTATACACCTAGACCAAAAACTCAAAATTACTATCCAAGACCTAATCCTCCAGATACTTAATATGAAGAACAAAGTTTTCAATAAGAGTATAAAGGTACTTCTTTATATGAATCGAATATAGATGGCTATACAAAATATCAAATATTGAATTTATTACAAGAAATAACCCTAGCAGTTAGTGCTTATAAATCAAAAAGAAAAAATGAAGCAGCTGTAACTCAAATGTTATTACCAGGATTTACTGGATAATAATATATATATATATATATGTATGTATGTATGTATGTATGTATGTATGTATGTATGTATGTATGTATATGTATGTATGTATGTATGTGTGTGTGTGTGTGTGTGTGTACATTTATATATGTATAGTTAAGATATATTTAGAAAGAATTTAAGACTCTGCTTGGAGCGATAAAACGTTGGTCAGCCCTGAAGGCCTAGTGTTGGTCAACCCTTAGTAGCCGAGAATGGCATGTTGTTGGTCCCATGATTCGCACGGGTTTCATTCTTAACTTATTTTTAAATTTAGCTTAATTAAACATACTTAGAAGAATAGATTTAATAGAATATTTTCTATTAAAGACTCTAGATCTAGTTCAATCAGCAAAGATAATATTAGAGAGATAGATGAAATAGATTCTATAGAAGTAAATATAGAAAAAGTAGAGAGTGATTTATTTGATTGGGTTATACCTAAACAAGATCTTTGAACAATATATTCAATAGGTACATTTGAAAATTTTCATGATTATTCTATAAAACAAACTGAGCAGACAATAGTTATTAATCAAGAACACGAAACTATTCAATTGTTATCAAAAAATGATAAATGAACATAAGAAGAAAGAATATAGATTTTTGCATATAGGATCAGTACAGATAGCAATAAAGCCTTTATTTAGATTAGGATTAGATACTCCAGTTTTAATGTATTTAAGACATGCTAGGCATACTAATTTCTCAAATTCCTTATTAGCAATGGCGAAAACTAACTTAGCTAATGGACCAATATATTTTAATTATTTCCCAAGATTTACAATTAGTTTATATGATTCAAACATATTAGATATTTTAACTTTAATTGTTAAAACAAAGAACTTAAATTTTAAAGAAAATGTTAGACGAATAGCAGTAATAGATAAAGTATATTATAAAGTAATATCTACAACCATAAATCCTAAAACTAGAAAATCTTTTAAAAGAAATGAAACTTTATTATCTGAAGCCAATAAAGCACATTCTAATATTCAAATACTGAAAATACTTAAATGGGATGAAATAACTAGATCAGAAAATTGGGAGTTAAAAGAAATAACCAAGACTGATTAATATTAATAATCAATTTTCAAGAATATTAGAACATAGTGATGGAACAATTCAAATAGATTTTTCTTCAGATAATAATTAGTCTAGTAATGTTTCTATCTATTTGAATAATAGACCTTCAATACCTAGATCAGTATCCGTAAAAAATTTAGAATTAAGAGGATTGGATTTTAATACAAATATTCCAAGACCATTATATATAGAAGAAAGAGAAAGCGAATATTATGTTCGTTTAACTACATCTCAAATGGAAGCCTTTTCTCAAATTAGTCAATAAAAAGAAAGATGATTAGTTTTCAAATAAATAAAAAATTTTAAGAAATGATTTCAAAGAAGAATATAATAAGGAAAAAGCAGAATGGTATTTTAATAACTTTTCTCAAACAGAATTAAATAATCTTAAGAGTATTTGGTATAAAGAAATAGAAGATAAGCAAGTAAATATTCCTTTGTTTTTATGGTTTGAAAATTATTGTTATTATAATAATATAGATTATCCATTTCAAAAAGAAATAAATGTATTATCAAAGATGGGTAAACAATCGCACACTTTAGAAGGAAAATTAGTAGTATCAATACATCCTCCGTTAGAATGCATTTAAGTAAAAAATAAAGAAAAAACTTACTTTGCTGAACCTTTTAAAGAAATAAAAGCATAAAATAAAAATGTAGGAAAAGATTTACAAAATCTAGTATTTGAAAATAATTTTTCAAATCAAATATTAGATATTATAGCAAGTCAGTTAAATAGAATAGAAGAAATAATACAAATGCCCAAGTCACAAACATAAATAGGTCAAACATCAAAACCATTGGCAAAAAAACCACCCATTAAATTAGAAATACCTTTGTTTAAACCTTTTGAATTTTTCCCAGAAACAACTATAAATTTAAAAGATTAAGATCTCATATTAAGAAAAGTAGAAGAAAAATTAGCAAAGTTAAGCATTAAAGATAAACAGATTATGATTATAGATGAAGAAGTTACATCAGAAGTAGAAACTACATCAGAAATAGAAAATATAGAAGAACAATTTAAATCAAATAATGAAGAAGAATATTCAATTAAAAAATTATATTTTAATGCCTGTACACTGAGACCAAAAACTCAAAATTATTATCCAAAACCTACACCTCCAAATACTCAATATGAAGAAAAAAGTTTTCAAGCAGGATATGACGGTACTTTGTTATATGAATGGAACATAGATGGCTTTATAGAATATCAAATATTTAATTTATTACAAGAAATGACCATGGAAACTAGTGCTTATAAATCAAAACAAAACAATGAAGCAACTGTAGCTTAAATGTTATTATAAGGATTTACTGGACAATTAAAAGGTTGGTGGGATCATTATGTAGCAGATGTCGATAAAGCTCATATATTGTCAGCTAGAAAAATGATTGTTAAAATAGAAAATAATATGCAAATAAAGACTGAATAGGACAATATAATAAATACTTTAATATTTGCTATTACTAAAAATTTCGTAGGAGATCCTTGATTATATCAGGAAAAAAGTTTAGAAATTCTTCAAAATTTAACATGTCCTAAATTACAAGACTTTAGATGGTATAAATATTTATTTTTAACTAAAGTAATGACTAGATCAGATTGTAATAATACCTATTAAAAAGAAAGATTTTTAGCAGGATTACCAAAGTTATTTGCAGAAAGAGTAAGGAATAGAATAAAAGGAGATAATAATGGTACTATATCTTATAATGATTTAACTTATAGACAATTAATAAATATTGTTAACATAAAAGGATTATCAATTTGTACTAATTTAAAACTAAAAGCAAAATTTAAAAGATATAGTATTGTAGGGAGAAAAAAATTAGGATCATTTTGTGAACAATATGGTTATTAACAGATTAGACCTCCATTAGCAACTAAAAAGAAACTAAAGCCCAAAAGAACATATATATAAAGCAGAAAAAGCTATAGAAATTATAAACCAAAACAAAATTATCAAAAAAAACCAATTAAGACAAAACCAAAATATAAAAAATTTAGACCTAAGACAAATAGAAAAGATATAGTAATTTGTTATAAATGTGGAAAACAAGGACATTATTCAAGAGATTGTAAAATAAGAAAATGAATCAATAATTTAGATATCTTAAAGGAGTTGAAAAATGAAATAGCTAAACTAATAATAAATGAAACCTCTAGTAGTGATGAAGAAATTACTGATTATTCAAAAAATGATTTAAATGCAATAGATGAGAAATTTGAGACTAATAGTTCGAAAAGTAATTCTGAAATGGAACGTAGTAGTTGTATAAGACCATGTCAATGTAACAATATAAATATGCTAAGTAATGAAAAAGAATTCTTATTAGACATAATAGATAAAATAGATGATTCGAAAATAAAAAAAAAATTATTTACTTAGGTTAAAAGAGCTAATAAGTTCAAAAGAAAAATTAGATTTTACATCTTATAATATAGCAGAATTATATAAAAGATTTGAAACTAAGAAAGAATCAACTATACAAGACCTTCAAGAGGAAATAAAATAAGAAGTAAACATTTTGAAAGGAAAAGTTCAAAATTTAGAAAAAGAAAATTTAAAAGTTAACCTTAGTAATTTAGTATAAGAAGATAAAAAAATGAAATGTATAATTATTAAGGAAACACAAAATGAATATATTAATAGTATATCTCAAATACATTATCAAAAGAAGTATGTAAAATTAGATATAGTTATTAATGATAAATTTCATTTAACTACTTTATCTCTAATAGATAGTGGACCAGATCAAAATTGTATTCAGGAAGGTTTTATCCCAGCTAAATACTATGAAAAAATTTCTGAGAGATTAGATACTGCTAGTGGATCTAAATTAATAATTAATTATAAATTATCAAGAATAAAGATTTTTAATAAGGGATATTGTTTTGAAACTCAACTAGTTTTAGTCAAAAATCTAAATTCTGGAGTTATATTAGGAACACCTTTTATTACTGTGTTATATCATTTTCAAGCATGTGATAATGGAATTAAAGAACAATATTAGATAAAGAAATTATATTTGAATTTGCATTTCATATAATATCTAGAGAAATAAATCATGTAAGAAAAAAATATTCAAGAAATCAATTTGTTAAAAAATAAACAAAAACATATTAAATTTCTTATTAAAGAAATAGACGAAAAATGAATAAAAAATAATTAGAAAGTCTAGAAATAAAAAAAAAGATCAAAGAATTTGATTTTCAAAGGAAATTTGTGCACCGGTTCTTAATGCTTTTGGAATAGGAAACAACATATAGTAAAATTACCTTACATAAAAGACTTTGATGAAAAGAAAATTCCAACAAAATTACAAGCTATCAAAATGATGCTAGACTTAGAAAATTTTGTAGAAAAGAAATACAAGATTTGAAAGATAAACGATTAATAAGAGATTCAAAATCCTTTTGGTCATGTTCAACCTTTTATGTTATAAATGCAACAGAAATAGAAAGGGGAACACCTAGGTTAGTAATAAACCTTTAAATGCAATTTACAATGGATAAGATACCCTATACCTTATAAAAGAGATTTATTAATGATGTACATTAATGATGTACATATTTTTTTTAATTCTATAAGTTAACACATAAAGCATTCGAAAAGATTTTTAAATTTAAAATTTACTAATAAATTTTTCAATATAGATCAAGGAACTATAAAACCGATAATGAGAAGTTTAGAATTTACTAATAAATTTTCATATGAGATAAAAGATAAGAATCAGTTACAAAGATTCTAATGATGTTTGAATTATGTTCATGATTTTTTTAAAAAATTTAGGAAAATTATGGAAACCTTTGTATAATAGATTAAAAAGAAACCTGAGTCTTGGACAGAAAAACATACTAGTATAGTAAAGGAAATCAAGAAAAAATTAAAAATCTTCCCTGTTTAAATATTCCACATCCAGAAGCTTTTTTGATAATAGAAACACATGCTAGTTATATAGGCTATGAAGGTATTTTAAAATAAAAGAAAAAATAGTTAAGTAGGGAAGAGTTAGTAAGATTTTATTCAGGAAGCTGGAATCAAACTTAGAAGAATTATTCTACAATTAAAAAAGAAATTTTAAGCATGATTTTATGCATTAAAATATTTGAAGATGATTTATACATGAAAAAGTTTTTATTACGCATTGATTTTTTATCATCAAAATATGGGTTAGAAAAAGATGTTAAGAATTTAATTTCGAAACAAATTTTTGCAAGGTGGCAAGCTTTACTAAGAAACTTCGATTTTGACATCAAATTCATTAAAAGCTAAAATAATAGTTTGCTTGATTTTTTTTCTCGTGAATTTCTACAAGAAAATTGAGTTCAAATAAAAAAGTTTTGAATAAAGTAACATTATCATTAGGAACTTCATTATCATCAGGAAATTATCAACAGAATCCTCTAGTCACACCTCCTCCTATTAGAACCTTACCTAGACCCTTTTATTCTCCATCACCATCCTTTTCTCCACTACAAAGACCTCAAACCTTTTCACCTTCTGCGATCATATTCATCAAATGTAGCTTGTCCTTCCTCTCCCTCTTCTCCTATTATACCTTCTCTGTCCATGTCTAAACCAAAAAATCCCTCTCCTTATTTCTTAAACCAAAAGAAATTATTTACCAAGATTCTCGAACCAGAAGAGCTTAACATATCGAAAACCCAAAGTTTTTATAGATTGATAAATTATGTATTCCCTAATAGTTGGCATTATCATGAAAAAGATCAAAGTAAGACTAGAGAATTTTATGAAGCTATATTAGTAGATAATGGATCTATAGAAATAGAGCATAATAATGATCAAAAGAAAAAAGATAGAACTAGTTATAGTAAAGTAAAAATTATCCATGTCATTACTCAATCAGAATGGGGTTCCAGACCATATCAAGTGAAGACGTTATTAGGATATTCTCCAAGATTGCTATACAGTTACTACGATTATCAAGAAGCTTGGTAAAGAGCAACTTAAGAAATTTTCAACATTCTTTGTTCTTGTATTTTTTGCACAAGTTTGGCGGTGTTCTTCCCAATTAGTTCATCAGATGGTTCAGTTATTTTGGATTAATACTTGAAGCAACTCCATTTCAAATAAAATATGCTTTTGTCAAGTTTACTACCTACTGCAACCCAGGCACATCCAATAATCTTTTAAAGTTTTATGCAATGTTTAAGGTTCCTTGGGTCGTTTCTTCGACATACCATATTTCCAAACAAATTAATCAGTTACCAATTTTATATAGAGAGTTCAGAGTAAAATGGTGGGATAGCTTTGATGTCAGTAAAGCAGATAGGCAAGTAGTTATTAATTATTTTGAGCTAAACACTTTATTAAAAAATTATCTTAGCGAAGTTGAATTAGATTAGATCTTTATTAGATAAATATTTTGTTTAAGACATCCATATGAGTGTATTTGGTTAAGATAAATTTTGAAAGAATTTGAGACTATACTTAGAGCGATCAAACATTGGTTAGACTTAGAGGCCTAGCGTTGGTTAGCCCTTGGTAGCCAAGATGGTGTGTTGGTGGTCTTGTTTAGTTGGGTGGTCCCGTAATTCACACAGATTTCATTCTTAACTTTTTTTTTAAATTTAGCTTAATTAAACATACTTAGATGGATAGATTAAATAAAATATTTTCTATTAAAGACTCTAGATCTGGTTCTACTAGTGAAGATAATATTAAAGAGATAGATGAAATAAATTCTATATAAGTAAATATAGAAAAAGTAGAGAATGATTTATTTGATTGGACTATACCTAAACAATATATTCAATAAGTACTTTTGAAATTTTCCATGATTATTCTATAAAACAAACAGAGCATATAATAGCTATTAATCAAGAATATGAAACTATTCAATTGTTATCAGAAAAAGCGATAAATGAATATAAGAAGAAAAAATATAGATTTTTGCGTATAGGATCAGTATAGATAGAAATAAAGCCTTTATTTAGATTAGGATTAGATAGTCCAATTTTAATGTGTTTAAAAGATACTAGACATACTAATTTTTCTAATTCCTTATTAGCAATGGCAAAAACTAACTTAGCTAATAGACCAATATATTTTAATTGTTTCCCAGGTTTTACTATTAGTTTATATGATTCAAATATATTAGATACTTTAACTTTAACTGTTAAAACAAAAAACTTAAATTGTAAAGAAAATGTTAAAGCAATAACAATAATATATAGAGTATATTATAAAGTAATGTCTACAACCATAAATCATAAAACTAGAAAACCTTTCAAATGAAATGAAACTTTATAATTTGAAGCCAATAAGCACATTTTAATATTCAAATACCGAAAAAACTCAAATGGGATGAAATTACTAGATTAGGAAATTGGGAGTTAAAAGAAATATGTGAACCCAGACTAATTAATATTAGTAATCATTTCAAGAATATTAGAACATAATGATGGATCAGTCTAAATAGATTTTTTTCAGACAATAATCAGTCTAGTAATGTTTCTACTTATACGAATATTAGACCTTCAATACCTTGATCATTATCTACAAAAAAATTTAGAATTAAGAGGAGCAGATTTTAATACAAATATTCCAAGACCATTATATACAGAAGAAAGATAAAGTAAATATTTTGTTAGTCTAACTAGATCTCAAATGGAAGCTTTTTCTCAAATTAATCAGTAAAAAGAAAGATGGCTAATTTTCAAATAAACAAAGAGTTTTTAAGAAATGATTTAAAAATATAATATAATAAGCAAAAAGCATAATTATATTTTAATAACTTTTCTCAAGCCGAATTAAGTAATTTTAGAAGTATATGGTATAAAGAAATAGAAGATAAACAAGTAAATATTCTTTTATTTTTATGGTTTGAGAATTATTGTTATTATAAAAAATATACATTATCCATTTCAAAAAGAAATAAATGTATCTTCTAATATAGGTAAACAATGGAACACTTTAGAAGGAAAATCAATAGTATCTATACATCCTCTATTAGATTGCATTCAAGTAAAAAATAAAGAAAAAAATTATTTTGCTGAACTTTTTTAAGGAAATAAAAGAAAAAAATAAAGATGTAGGAAAAGATTTACAACATGTAATATTGCAAAATAATTTTTCAAATTAAATATTAGATACAATAGCAAGCCAGTTGAATAGAGTAGAAGAAATAGTACAAATGCCCAAGTCACAAACAGAGATTGGTCAAACATCAAAATCAATAGCAAAAAAACCACCCATTAAATTAGAAATACCTTTGTTTAAACCTTTTGAATTTTTCCTAGAAACAACTATACATTTAAAAGATGAAGATCCCGTATTAAGAAAAATTAGCAAAGTTAAGCATTAGAGATAAACAAATTATAACTATAGACGAATAAGTTATATCAAAAATAGAAACTACATCAGAATTATAAAACATAGAAGAACAGTTTAAATCTAATAATGAAGAAGAATATTCAATTAAAAAATTACATTTTAGTACCTATAATCCTAAACTAAAAACTCTAAATTATTATCCAAGACCTACACCTCCAGATACTCAATATGAAGAAAGAAGTTTTCAAGTAGGGTAGGACTATACATCTTTATATGAATGGAATATAGATGGCTTAACAGAATATCAAATATTAAATTTATTACAAGAAATTACCATGGAAACTAGTGCTTATAAATGAAAAAGAAACAATGAACTAGTTGTAGCTCAGATGTTATTATCAAGATTTACTGGACAATTAAAAGGTTGGTGGGATCATTATGTATTAGATGTAGATAAAACTCATATATTATCAGCTAGAAAAAGGTATGTTAAGGTAGAAAATAACATGCAAGTAGAGACTAAACAGGATGATATAATAAATACTTTAATCTTTGCTATTACTAAAAACTTCATAAAAGATCATCGATTATATTAGGAAGAAAGTTCAGAAATTCTTCAAAATTTAACATGTCCTAAGTTACAAGACCTTAGATGGTATGAGGATTTATTTTTAACTAAAGTAATGACTAGATCAGATTGTAATAATACTTGTTGGAAAGAAAGATTTTTAGCAGGTTTACCAAAATTATTTGCAAAAAGAGTAAAAAATAGAATAAAAGGAGAAAATAACGGTACTATACCTTATAATGATTTAACTTGTGGAAAATTAATAAATATTGTTAATATAGAAGGGTTATCAATTTGTACTAATTTAAAACTAAAAAAAATTAAAAAGTGATAGTATTGTAGGAAGAAAAGAATTAGGATCATTTTGTGAACAATATGATTATCAACAGATTATGGCTCCATCAATAACTAAAAAGAAACTAAAGCCTAAAAGAAAATATATACAAAAGAGAAGAAGTTATAGAAGTTATAAACTAAAACAAAATTATCAAGAAAAACCTATTAAGAGAAAACCAAAATATAAAAAATTTAGACCTAAGGCAAATAGAAAAGACATAGTAATTTGTTATAAATATGGAAAACAACGATATTATTCAAGAGATTTTAAAATAAGAAGACGAATCAATAATTTAGATATCTCAAAAGAGTTAAAAAATGAAATAGCTAAAATAATAATAAATGAAACCTCTAGTAGTGATGAAGAAATTACTGATTATTCAGAAAATGATCTAAATGCAATAGATGAAAAATCTAATAGTTCGGAAAGTGATTATGAAATAGAACCTTGTAGTTGTATAGGACCATATCAATGTAATAATATAAATATGTTAAGTAATGAAAAATAATTCTTATTAGACATAATAGACAAAATAGATGATCCAAAAATAAAAAAGAATTATTTACTTAGGTTAAGAGAAATAATAAGTTCAAAAGAAAAAAAATAGATTTTACATCTTATAATCTAGCAGAAGTATATAAAAGATTTGAAATCAAGAAAGAATCAACTATATAAGGTCTTCAAGAGGAAGTTAAAATATTAAAACAACAAGTAAACATTTTAAAAGGAAAAATGCAAAATTTAGAAGAAGAAAATTTAAAAGTTAATCTTAGTAATCTAGTACAAGAAGATAAAATGTTGAAAGGTATAATTATTAAGGAAACGCAAGATGAATATATTAATAGTATATCTCAAATAAATTATCAAAAGTGGTATGTAAAATTAGACATAGTTATTAATGATGATTTTTATTTAACTACTTTAGTTCTAATAGATAGTGAAGTAGATCAAAATTGTATTCAAGAAGGTTTAATTCTAACGAAATACTATGAAAAAACTTTTGAAATATTAGATACCGTTAGTGGATCTAAGCTAATAATTAATTATAAATTATCAAGAGTAAAAATTTGTAATAAGTGATATTGTTTTAAAACTCAATTAATTTTAGTTAAAAATCTAAATTTCGGAGCTATATTAGGAACACCTTTTATCACCATGTTATATCCTTTTCTACTATGTGATAATGAAATTAAAATGACAATATTAGACAAAGAGATTCTTTTTGAATTTGCATTTCCTATAATATCTAGAGAAATAAGTCATGTAAGAAAAAATATTCAAGAAATCAATTTGTTAAAAAATAAACAAAAACAAATTAAATTTCTTATCAAAGAAATAGAAGGAAAACGAATAAAAGAATAATTAAGAAGTACAGAAATAAAAAGAAAAGATCAAAGAATTTGAAAACACATTTTCAAAAGAAATTTGTGCACCAATTTCCAATACTTTTTGGAATAGGAAACAACATATAGTCAAATTATCTTACATAAAAGACTTTGATGAAAAGAAGATTCCAACAAAATCACAAGCTATTAAAATGACACCAGACTTAGAAAAATTTTGTAGAAAAGAAATACAAGATTTAAAAGATAAAGGACTAATAAAAAATTTTAAATCACCTTGGTCATGTTCAGCTTTTTATTTTATGAATGCGACAAAAATAGAAAGAGGAACACCTAGGTTAGTAATAAATTATAAACCTTTAAATGTAGTTTTATAATGGATAAGATACCCTATACCATATAAAAGAGATTTATTAAAAAAGCTATATGATGCAAATATTTTTTCTAAATTTGATATAAAATTAGAATTTTGGCAAATACAAGTAGATGAAGAAGATAGGTATAAGATAGGATTTAATGTTCCCTTTGGACATTATGAGTGGAATGTAATGCCTTTTGGATTAAAAAAATACTCCTTTAGAATTTCAAAATATTATGAATGACATATTAAGACCAATACATGAATTTTCAATAGTATACATAGATGATGTACTTATTTTTTCTAATTCTATAAGTCAACACATAAACATTAGAAAAGATTTTTCAATTTAATTCATCAAAATGAATTAGCTATTTTTGCACCAAAAATGCAACTATTTTAAATAAAAGTTAGATTTCTAGAACATGATATAGATCAAAGAACTGTAAAATTGATAACAAGAAGTTTAGAATTTACTAATAAATTTCTAGATGAAATAAAAGATAAGAATAAATTACAAAGATTCTTAGGATGTTTAAATTATGTTCATAAATTTTTCAAGGATTTAGAAAAATTATATAAATCTTTGCATAATAGATTAAAAAAGAAACCTGAGCCTTGGACATAAAAACATACTAGTATAGTAAAAGAAATCAAAGAAAAAAGTTAAAAGTCTTCCATGTTTAAATATTCCACATCCAGAAGCTTTTTTGATAATAGAAACAGATGCTAGTAATATAGGCTATGGAGGTATTTTAAAACAAAGGAGAAAAAAGTCAAATAAGAAAAAGTTAGTAAGATTTTATTCAGGAAGCTAGAATCAAACTCAAAAGAATTATTTTACAATTAAGAAAGAAATTTTAAGCATTGTTTTATGAATTAAAAAATTTGAAGATGATTTATATATGAAAAAGTTTTTATTATGCATTGATTGTTTATCAGCAAAATATGTTTTAGAAAAAGATGTTAAGAATTTAATTTCAAAATAAATTTTTGTAAGGTGACAAACTTTACTAAGCAACTTCAATTTTGACATCGAATTCATTAAAGGTAAAAATAATAGTTTAACTAATTTTCTTTCTCGTGAATTCCCATAGGGAAAATGAGTTCAAACAAAAGTTTTAACAAAAGCCACATTATCATTAGGAACTTCATCATCATCAGGAAATTATCAACAAAATCCTATAGTCAAACCTTCTCCTATTAAAACCTTACCTGGACCTTTTTATTCTCCATCACCATCTTTTCCTCCACTTTAAAAACCTCAAAGCTTTTTACCTTTTGCACCTCTTCGACCATATTTATTAGCTTTAGCCTCTCATTCCTCTCCCTCTTCTCCTATTATACCCTCTCCATCCATGTCCAAACCAAAAAATCTCTCTCCTTATTTCTTAAAGCAAAAGAAATTATTTATCAAGATTCTCGAACCCGAAGAGCTTAACATTTCAGAAACCCAAAGTTTTTATAGATTGATAGATTATGTATTCCCTAATAGTTGGCATTATCATGAAGAAGATCAGAGTAAGACTAAAGAATTTTATAAAGCCATATTAGTAGATATTTGATCTGTAGAAATAGAGCATAATTATGATCAAAGGGAAAAATGTAGGATTAGTTATAGTAAAGTAAAAATTATCCATCTTATTACTCAATCAGAATGGGATTCTATACCACATAAAAGTGAAGGAGTTATTAGGATATCCTCCCAGATTGCTATACAGTTACTATGATTATCAATAAGCTTGGTACAGTGCATTTTACTCAAGGAATTTTCAACATTCTTGGTTCTTTTACTTTTTGCACAAATTTGGCAGTATTCTTCCCAATTGGATCATCAGATGGTTTAGTTATTTCGGATTAATACCTAAAGCAGCTCCATTTCAAATAAAAGATGCTTTTGTCAAGTTTACTACCTACTGTAAGCCAGGTTCACCTGATAATCTTTTAAAGTTTTATGCAATGTTCAAGGTTCCTTAGATCGTCTCTTAGACATGCCATGTTTCCAAAAAAATTAATCAATTACCTATTCTATATAGAGAATTCAGAGTAAAATGGTGGGATAGTTTTGATGTCAGTAAAGTAGATAGGCAAGCAGTTATCAATTATTTTGAGCCAAAGACTTTAGCAGCTTCAACTTTAGCTCCATCAACATGTTTTATTGCGGATAAAAATTAAATTGTCAATTTATTATTATCAGCAACATTCAAAGAAGAGTTTAATTCAATTATCAATTGAATTTCAGCTGAAAGGGCATCTTCATCAAAAAGTAACACTCTTCCTTCTAATCAAGCATTCGAAGATTCTCAAGAACCGTATACCAATATTAAAATATAAAATGTAATATAAATACAAATGTAATGTAAATACAAACGTAAAAAAAAAGACAAAAATGTCACAAAAGTCAAATTTTCAAAAGAGGAATAATAAAAGTCTTTAAAACTTTCCTACAAAGTTTACAAAGTCTTTCTCTTGATAAAACCTTTTAAAATCCTTTAAAGTTAGACAAGCCTTTTATCTTTACTACCTTACCTTTTTTACAACTTTATCCTTACTCGACAAAAAATACTATTTGCTAAAGTAAGTATTTATTATCCTTTTCAATCCAAAGATAAAACTATTACTACGATCCCTATTTTTAACAAATGAACAACCGTCACCCAATTTTCAATTCTTATCTGATACCTTTACTATTCAAAATAAAAACTTTACCTCTGAAACACGGCTTTAACACAGTATGCAACTATTACTTGTTATCTTTGGCAGATTTAAAGTAGGATCTAACTTTATTTTACATTAAAATACTTTGTATATAAAGAGATAGTTTCTTCAAGTGCAAAGCAGAGCTTAGTAGCTTGGAATTGATCAACTAAGAGCACAACAAAAAAAATTCAAGATTAGAGAGAGAAATAAAAAAAAAACTCCTTTGTAATGTCTACTTCCCTTTGTAATAAAACCTTAAATTTACAACTTATATTTTTAAGAGCTTGTACATGTACTCCTCCTGTAACCTCATCAGATATTTTTACTTGTAAATTATTATTAGATTATAATCCATTGGGTATTGTTTTCATTATGTCTTGGTGTATTAATAAATTTTTAGATGGTTTATGTGCTATAGATTTTGATAATAATAAAGATATGTTATTATTGAAAAAAAAATTAATTAGTTTAAAAGAAAATTTAATTATCGAGCATTAAAATTTTCATTTAGATTTTTATGAATTTTGCAATTGCCAAGATTTTCATAAGAAAATAAATTTAGTTGATATTTTAATTGATTTTGTTCCAAATATTCCAGCAGATCATTTTCCCAATCTATAAAATATTTCAATTAATGGATAGAGAACAAAAAAGAAAAAATTATAGAAGGATATGAAAAAAATTTGGAATGTTAAATAGAAAATTTATGAATTTAATAATCAAATATCTAGATTAAAAGTTTATCTTATAGTTTATCATCATATTTTACATGAAAATAATATATGTGATTGTAGAGATTTTGAAATTAACATAAAATTAGTAAATTTAATGTTAGATCTCTTTAAGAAATTAGTAAAACTTTAAAAATGGATAGACTAAGAAAATATATAATCGAATTACAAATTAGAATTACTAATATAATAGAATATAATAGAGAATTAGAAATTCAATTGAGACGAGAATATAGAATTAAAAAAACTTGTAAAAAACTTTGAAATAATTCCAAATTATAATTTATGCAAAAAGGATAGAAAGATAAGAATTTTTTATAAAAATAAATAATTCAAGGATACAATTTTTCAAAAATAAAATAAATAGAATACCTTTATGTTAAAATTATGCAAAATATTAAAAGAAAAATTAAAAATATAGATCAATTAAAAAATGAGTTAAAAAAACTTAGACTTAGATTAGCTAATTTAGGAAAAGAAATTTTAATAATAGAAATTTAAATTTACCTCCTTTTTCAAATTATTATAGACTAATAGATAATATTAGATATATAATCAATAGAAATGAATATTTAATTAAAAAATTAGAAATAATAAAAAATCTATACCCATATGTTAAAACCATAACTAAATATACTCGTAACCTATAACTCTATCATAAATTAATCCCAGACAATCCCATAACAACGATCCTTCGATACAAAAAATGGAGGATTGCTGTTACGAAATTTTCTGGGATTAATTTATGATAGAGTTTTAGCTTATGAAAATTTATTATTTTAACCTATTGGTATAAATTTTTTATTATTTTTTAATCTTTCTATTATTTTGCATAAATTTGGAATTATTTCAAAACTTTCTACAAGTTTTTTAATTCTATAGTCTTGTCTTAATTGAATTTTTAATTCTCTACTATATTCTATTATATTAGTAATTATAATTTGCAATTCAATATATATTTTCTTAGTCTATCCATTTTTAAAGTTTTACTAATTCCTTAAAGAGATCTAATACATTAAATTTACTAATTTTATGTTAAGTTCAAAATCTATACAATCACATATATTATTTTCATGTAACATATGATGATAAACTATAAGAAAAACTTTTAATCTAAATATCTGATTATTAAATTCACAAATTTTCTGTTTAACATTCCAAATTTTTTCATATCCTTCTATAAGCTTTTGTCTTTTTTGTTCTCTATCCATTAATTAAAATATTTTATAGATCGAAACGACGATCTCCTAGAATATTTGGAACAAAATCAATTAAAATATCAACTCAATTTATTTTCTTATGAAAATCATGGCAATTGCAAAATTCATGAAAATCTAAATGAAAATTTTCATGCTCGGTAATTAAATGTTCTTTTAAATATATATATGTGTGTGTGTGCGCGCGCGTGCATGTGCGTGTGTGTGTATACATATATATGTATGTATGTATACATACATACATACATACATACATACATACATATGTATATATACATATATACATACATATACATATATATGTATATATGTAGTGTGTGTGTGTATATATATATATATACACATACATATATACATACATATGTGTGTGTGTGTGTACACCCACACACATGTATGTATATATACATATCTATGTATATACACATGCTCGCGCGCGCGCGCGCGCGCGCGCGCACACACACACACACACACACATATATATATATAATAACAACATTAAAAGAAAAAATAAATTTAAGTAAATGAAATTGTGTAGTTATATCCACCTCTAAGCAACAATGTTGCTTAGTGCATAGTTTGTTTGACTGTGCATAGAGATAGGTTTTAAGGATGCAATGAAGAAGGAGTGAAATGGCTTGTACATGTGTTACATTTGCGGATGCGGAGTTTAGATAATTCATGTATTAGATATTGGATGCGTAGTTAAAAATGTAGTATGTTATGTTAAAGATTTACAATGAATATGCTTATGTGATTGTATTTTTAAGCTTATGTGCATAAAATTTTATATTGAGTTGCAATGTGGATTGATGATTGAATTTAGAAGTGCAATGAATGTTTGGAGTATTGGAAGCATAGGTTGAATTTTAGGAGTGTTATTTTGCCAATTTACAAATTTGGGCAGCACAGTTTACAAGCCGTTATGCTGCCAAAATTTAAACTAAATAAATAGTAAACATGTGATGTTGTTACTAATAGTATACAGTATATGAACATCATGAATGAATGTAGGGTGTTACATAATTAATAAAAATTGTTTGGTATTTCTTTTTAATTCAAGCATGTGAAAAACCATTACTATTACATGCCTCACAAGAAATAAAGGAAAGTAAAAGAATAATTATATAGGGCCCAAAAAAATAAATGGATAATAAATAAAAAAATCATAGACTATTGCCCGCTTTGTTCTATTTAGTTCGAGGACAGTGTACCCCTTAAAATCACAGTTATAATAAGAAATAATATTGGGTTAATAAATTTTTAAATTAAATAATAAACAATTTATCCAATCAAATAAATTAGGTAAATAATAGAAATAAATAAATAAAATGCATGATACATGTAGAGTTCACATAGCATGCCAAAAGCACACGTATGCTAAAAGGATAGATAAACATAATAAATAATAAATACATAATAAAATAAAATAAATTAATAAATATACAAATATGATATACATAAATGGTGTTAACATAATAATAATAATATAATAGTAGTAGTAGCAGCAACAGTAGCAGTAGCAATAGCAATAACAATAGTAGTAGTAGTAGTAGTAGTAGTAGTAGTAGTAGCAGCAGCAGTAGCAGAAGTAGTACTAGTAGTAAGAGTAGCAGCAGCAACAGTAGTAGCAGCAGTAGCAATTGCAGTTGCAACAATAGTATCAACAGCAGTAGTAGTAATAATAGTAGTTGTGGTAGTAGTATTAGTTCTAGATACTAGCTCCTGAGGCAACCTTTAATTAGTGTTACCTAATGAGGAAATTGTTTCTTATAAATAGACAAGGAACGGAAGTGCTAGGCTTTCTCTCGGATTTTATGCCTTTAAAATATTTTTGAGCTCTCTTACATGTTTTAAATGTTTAAAAATCCTTCTTGGGTATTTTTCCACTTTTCCCTTGATCGACAAGGTCAAAATGGGTTTCAGGGGTTTAAAAAAAGTCAATGGTCAAAGTCAAAGTTAAATTTAAAGTCAAAAGGCATAAGTCACTCCTTTAACTTATGGGTCAAGGCTATGACTCACTACCTGAATGTTATTTTGCATACGAAATAGTGGAAAGAAATAGGGGAGGACTTTTAATTTTAATCCTCATCTTAAACTGACTTTAAGAGGGATATTTAACCAAAAAAAGACAGATTTTAAAGAGGCGCTCTCTCTCTCTCTCTCTCTCTTTTCTTCTTCTCTTTCTTTTTTGTACTTTATAACTTAAAAAATAGAGAGGAAAAATGTAAGAAGGCCAAGAGCATAATAATTCCTTATACCTTGACTGAACCAACATTGAGGGTAATATTCAGAGCCCCTAAAAACCATTAAATCCAGTATTAAATTTTGATTTATAGCAGAAATTCCTATTTTTCATTTTTATAAATTGATTTTGTTTAATATTTGATTTCTTGAATTTAAGCTTATTTGTTCTCTATTAATTGACTTTCATGCTTATTTAACTCATTAATTCATGTCAAACAATTAAAATCCTAGTAAAATTGAATTTTAATGTATAATTGAGAGTTATCATTCATTTTCTTCTTCCTTGTATTTAACTTTTGATTTTCATATTTCTTAGTTTAATCTTGATTTTTCTTATTTAAATCATGTTTTTTTATGTGTTTTAATGAGTTATTTGGCCTTTTTATGCATTAAAATGGCTTAAAATTGAGTTTTAGTTAGCTATCATGGCTTCTCGTATTATTCCAGTAGCTAGAATTAGGTTTGAGGCTGAGTCACGACCTTGAGTCGGACCGAGTTAGGCCCTTGGCCCGTGACTCAGCCTGAATCGGTGGACTCGCATGGGCTACCCTTCCTTTTCGCGCGCGTTAGTTGTGCTCGTCATGCCTCCCTCTCGTGCATCCCTCCATTCATATCTAGGGATGCTCACGGGGCGGGGCGGGGGCGGGGAAGGGGTCCCCACTCCCCGCCCCATACATTATCAGGGATTCCCTGTCCCCACCCCTGCCTGAAATGCGGGGAGAAAAACCTCCTCGTCCTCGCCCCGCGGGGATCCCCGTTCCCCGATGAATTCCCCATTTCTACCCTCAATGAATCCTCGATCCGACCCGATCCGAATTAAATATTTCTTATAAATTATATTTCATTTGTTTAAAAAAATTTCACATAAAATTAAAATACAAATTTTAATAATTAATAACTTAAAATTAAAAATGTTTCATATGTTTCATACCATTCAAATACAAATACAAATAAAAATCCCATACAATTCAAATTATAAAATAACATTCATTCATTAACAATTAATAACTTCACTTGGAACATTTCCATCCCGTCGTATATCAACCTGAAATATCAATTAATCAAATATAATAAATTACTTATATATTTATATATAAATTTAAAGTAAATTGAAATTAATGGCTACAATTATTATTATAATATTCAAAATAAATACATGTATAATTTACCTCATCATCTTCATTCATATCTTCAATCATTGTGTAACATTGTGGATGAGCAATTGAATAACCTAAAAGTATGAATAATTAAATACAATTGTTATTTATAAATTATTATTATTATTATGAACTATAGTCAAAAAAGCAAAATCAATAATTAAATACAATTAAACAGTCAATTTTCACATACATTTATTTGAAGCTAATATCCAGTTTTGTGTACACATTAATGCTTCAACCGTGTCATCATGCAGTTTATTACTACCAGTTTTGGCTAAGGGGCCATAAAAGATAGTTTATTATATAATAAATAAATAAAAGATAGAAATAGGTCACGACTACCCAATACTACCAGTTTCTTACTCCATTAGATTATGAAAGCTTAACAGTTTTTATCTAAAAATTTCACTAACCAGGAAAAGATTTGGTAGCTTTCATGTCAGACTTTTTATTAGCAGTTGATGTTCAATTGGTTACTTTTACTAATAATGAAATGGGAATATGCATAATATGTGTCACAAGATGGTATGTTATAGCATAATAATTGCTTTTCGATACTTTTAATTTTTATCAAAAATAGAAATTTCATTTACTGCTGATTGGAGGCATATTACATTTCTAACAATGTAATAATTACACACCAAGGATCCACATATATATGCATATACCTATCAACTATAAATGGTTTCATTAGTAACCTTATGGTAAAAGAGAAATGCAAAAGTACAATTCAACAATGCTCTGCATGTTCAATCTAATTTGTTTTATGAAAAATTCTATTTGTTTTTTTAAATCTATTAAATTAAGTGGATTAAGTTGTTTAAGATTGCTAGCACTACAAGATTGACTCATTTGTTATTTTCATTGATTTCGTTTATAATAACTATTTGTTTTTAAAGATATTTGGTTCTTATCTGATTTAGGATGATTTCCAAGTGTGCAACTTTAGATAGAGAGGCACGAGTACTTTGGATGCATATCAATGTTCTAAATAATTCCTTCAATCATCAAGTTGAAGAAAATAGTTCATTTATATTGGTTACATGGCTAAAATGAATTAGCTATGCAGACATCAAAACTTTAGAATGAAACATAGGAGATATATATAGAAATCAAATTCAAATTTACTCTACTTGGAACATATACTGGAATAGAAAAGAAATTGCAATAACAACCAAGCAATAATTATGAAAAACTGATAAAAGATCATTTTCCCCCATACCGTAGCATCACCAAAAGATCAATATTCGACAGGATGACACAAATTCTAGACACAGTTGATGTTCAATTGGTTATTTAACATGGAAAAATTAATTTAAAACAATTTCAAGATTCTAAATCAAAATGGAAAAATTAATTTAAAACAGAAAGTAAAAGGAATTAACTTATGGCTATAACATATTTCCCAATATCAATGCCACCCAGTTCTTTTAAATGTTCTGGATTGTCACAACACCTTTAGAAAGAAAAAAGATACACCCATTAGGCATATGCTTAATGTCAAACAAATATGCCATAGTTAGAGGTCCAACTCCAACAAAAACACACTTGACACTTCTCATCTGTGATGGAGAAAAATGAAGACAAAAGAGTAAAACATAAAAGAAAACACTACACACAGAAAGCAGAAAATATTTTCATGGTGAACCACTTAAGAAAACTCACTCATGATCAAAGATGTACGAAACTGCAATAATCATTTATGATACCCCATCATTATCAATATCGGTTATGACCTGGAGAAAAAAGTGAACAAATGTTAAACTTTGTGCCACCGTTAATCAATAAACTTGGAGAAACTAATCAACAAACCTGAAGAGAAACGAAAATAAAAGAACAAGAGATCTCTTTGTTATAGAGAGAAAGAGAGAGAGGGAGGGAGTGGCTTGTGGCTATGTCTATGAGAGGGAGAAGAGAAGAGAAAAGAGATGGGTTGGCGGCAGAAGGAGAAAGAATAGATGAATGAGCCTACGGTTTTTAATTAGGATATTTATAGTTGATGGCAAACATGTAAATATTTAGAATATAGGGATATTTTTGGTATTATGCACTGGGGTCGGGGATCCCCGCGGGGCGAAAACCCCGTTCCCCGCCCCGAAATTCACCTCGGGGATTTTTTTATCCCTATCCCTACCCCCACGGGGAAAAAAATTGGGGATTCCCTGTCCCGTTCGGGTCGGGTCCCCACGGGTATCGAATTTTCCCCGCCCGTGATCATCCCTATTCACATCCCTTTTTTTGCTTATTTTATTAATTTAATTCTACTGTAGATTGGCCCTACTTCAGCATTCTAATTCCTTAATTTATTTCCTTTTGCCTTTGTTTTTTTCCCTCATCTGCAACTTTTTTTTTACTTTATTTCATTTATTTTTTACTTTATTGCACTAGTTTATCATTTTGCCTCCAATTTATAATATTATGTTTAATTACTATTTAATATTATTATTTTATTTGCCTTTGGTTCTTTTGTCTAATTAATATTTCGTTTTCTATTATTTTAATTTATTATTTATTTGTTAATTCATATTATTTTTTATATTATTTAGTTTATTTTATTTATTTTTTTATTTTTTTATCAATGTTATATTTTTTATATTGTTTAGTTTATTAATATTATATTATATTGCTAATACTCTTTTACATTTTCTATTTAATATTATTTTATTTGTGTTTGTTCAATTGGCCCAATTAATTAATATTTTTGATTTATTTTTATTTATATATTCATGCATATATTTAATTCCCTTTCAATTCAATTATTTTATTATTGCTAATATTTTTATTATTGTTAATTTTACTTTAAATTATGTTTAATCGTATTTTTTTTATTTGTATGCTTAATCTATTTTAATCCAATCATATTATTATTGTTGTTGTTGCTGCTGCTGTTGCTATTCTTTTAATGTTATTTTTATTATTTACATTAAATATGCTATATGCTTTTAATTAACTTTTTCTTTTTAATAGTAGTAGTAACAGCAGTAGTCATAACAACAACAACAACAACAACAACAACAACAACAACAATAATAATAATAATAATAATAAAAGAAATATATATCACGATATATTGCGAGAAATAGACGTAAATACCTCTCGAAGCGCAGATCTTTGAAGCGGAAGCGAAAATCGATTGTTTCACATTACCGGCAAAGCCTATCACCCACATGTCATGAACTACAGGATAAAAGCATAGATCCACGATCTAAAAACCCCTTAGACAAAGAGAGAATATGCGAGAAGATAAATCGACAGAGTTTCGGTATCTCTAATTTTCTCCTCTCTTTCAAATGAAAAAACTAAGACCTTATATAGGGCTCTAATTAAGGAATACTTAATTTCCTTAATAATGATGAATTAAATTGGCAGTTACAATATTAATAAGAAAATAATAAATATGGCAGTTACGAAATTAATATGTAACTACCCATATTAATGCACACATAAATGGTAGATTCCCTAATTAAGGGAAAAACCAATATGAAACTAATTTCATATAAATTCTTTCCTATTTTGATACTATCTCTATTATATAAGGGCCAATTTATCATCTCGTGAGTCATGGATGTATTCCAAACTCATTTATCTCCCACTCGCACATGACGAAATAATTTTCAGTCATTCTCTCCTATCATACAGGTAGATAGTTTGTGTGGCCGGCATACGTCGAGAACACTAATGCTATACACCTGTTAGGGATATATAGCATCTCGAGAAACAAGATCTTCTCACAATTATATGCCAAACCCTAGATAGTTTTCTCACATTCATTGTTTTATCTTATGATCTCATAAAAATAATTTTAGTGTTCACTATTGTGTCTCTACTTATAAAGACTACAATAGGTATACCGGTGAACCACAAAACTACCAAATGTGATCGAAAAATATCTTCCCCTTTTTCTATATACCTTCCATCATAGTCCAATTCTTTTTTCTAGTTAGATCTGTCGGGTCAAATATTTTCCATAACCCTTTGGAAACTAACTAAGCTAGCCACACTGAACTATACTTTAGGTATATATTAAGAGTCCTAAGGGTCGAAAAAATTAGGATCTCATAGTAGGAAAATTTTGAGATCATTCACATAAAATTCCCTTCCCAACTCAAGCACACATGGTATGATGCATGTGTTATGGTGTTCTTTTCTTTCCCTTAAAGGAACTCATATCTTATCATTATTTAACACCATACAGAAGCATAAGGTTGCAATACATCGAAGCATTCAACTTTAGCTTTTCCACTTTAGAATTACTTATGGCTTTTAAGACAGAACATGATAGTTACGTTTAACTTATCATAAGATTACACTTAATCCAATTTAGATCTCAATCCAAAGCATACAACCTCATGTATGTCTTTATTTTAGGGATTGGAAATCGAAACATTGCTCCCTTTTATTAAAAAAATCTCACTCAAACTGGTATAAAATCATTTAATGAGTTTTCTAGTTAATTGTGCAAAAATAATTTGACAATATGAAAGGATAATAAAGCAATAAAAGACATGCACAAATCGAGCTATTAATTATTTTAGGAACTTTGGCTTTTCATGCATATTTCATAAATATTTATATGTGACTTTGAGGTTAAAAGGATGGACAATAATACACTTTATAAATTTTTTATTAATTAAGTAAAAAACACTTAGTGTGAAATTTTCCTTAATTATCGTGCCAAAATACCTTTTTTTATTAGCTATTACAAATTATCATGCAAAAATAAAATGAATAATATAATACAAAATAAATAAATAAATAAATAATCGAATAAACCAAAAAACTCAACATTGAGCCGATTGGGCTTACCCTCCAATGTTCAATTCTTCATGCAAACTCACGATGATTTTACCTAAGATAAAAATAAAAAAAATAACATTAGTCAAACAATAAATCTATGTTGATAAGAAATTAAACAAGGAAAAAGAAAAAATTAACTAAAAGATCGAAAAAAATAAAGGAAAAAACACATAAAAACAAAGGAAAAGAGGGAGAAGTAATTCATGGACTCACTCAGAAAGCAAGGGGCGAGTCACAGCCCAAGGAAGTGAGTCATAGCCTTGATTGGGCCAAGACATAGTCCACTCAAGCAAGTCATGGTCCATTCAAGGTTGAGTCATGGTAAGTTAGGAGTGACTCACGGCTTTTACAACTTAAGGTTATGAGTCACCTCTGGAATGTTCAGTGACTACTAGAACGATGTCATAACCAAAATTCAAACTTCCAAAATAGCTTCTAAGGCCCCAAAACTCACAAAAACACTTTTAAACTCCATAAAATCACATATGCTCAAAACAACCTTAAAAACACAACATAACATAAATTATACATAAAACACCATGTGGGGGAAATATTTTTAGAGAGAGAAAGTGACAAGCAACAAGCATCAAACTTAGTTAATTTCACACATAAATACGATATTCATGCATAAAATATAATATCACACATAAATATACTTATAGAGCATTATTTGCACAAGGATATCAAAGATTACTCATTATACAGAAAAGGAATAAGAAAAACAAAGAAGGGAGAATGTACAAAAAAGCTCAAAACTATAAATTTCAAAAATAAAAGTTGTAGATCTACACAAGACCTAGGAGTTTGTCTCTTATATTACCTTCAGTAGAGCTATCTCAATAATCCAGTGAGAGCACTCCTTCTTTCACTTCTTGCTTTTTTCGTTTTAACCAAAAACCAAATGAAAAATAGCAAGTCTTTTTCTTACTTTCTCTCTCTAGATTTTCTTAGTATTTTTTAAGAATTTGTTACTTATTTAAGTGAAATCATTACCCTTAAATGCATTGGATTAAGACTTAAAAAGGAAAAAGATTTTTATCTTAAGAATAATCCTCTATTTTGTAAGAAAATTTAAAGTTTTGGATGGAAAAAACCCAATCACGACCTCGAGTGGTGACTCATGGCCTTGACTCAGATGTGGCCCTTCAGAAAGGTCTAAAAAAACCATTTTTTAGTAAAAAAAGGGGAGTCACGATCTTAGGTCATGACTTGCTAGTGAATCACAACCTTGAGTTAAGCCTAGTAACTTAAATCATCATCAAAGGGAAAGGGTTGGGAGTCAACCATTTAGCTAGGCCGTGACTCAAAAGTGAGTCATAGTCTTGACCCATGACTCAAGGTCGTGACTCATTTTTGAGTCAATCTAGGGCCTACAAATGCGTTCATTTCGCCCATTCTAGAGAGAAAATTACTTGCATGCTAGTAAAACACCATTTTTTTACTTTCAAAACCTATGGTAGAACCTTTCCAAAAACCTAATATTGAAGCAGAATAGAGTGCCACTACTTCCTGCTTATTTCTAAAATAGCATTTTCATTATCAGGTAACATTGATAGAGGTTGACTCAGGCCCAATATCTACAACAATAACACTTAAGGACACCCTAACCAAGATAGATCAAAACCAAAAAAATACTTGATAGGTTCCATGTGTGTGTGTGTAAGACCAAAAAATTTTAAGCATTTTCAAACTAAAACTCTAATGCAACCAAGCAACCAAGCTTAAGAATTAATGTATATTGAAATATGCATACAGTTTCGTACTTAAAACTCTAGATACTCCATAAGCCTCTCTTTTAACACCAAAACCCTAAGGTTATCTCCGCTAAATAACTCAAAATAAGAAAAGATCATTAGGACTTTAATTTAGTTGTAATGTGGTCAAAGTAAAGGCTAATCAAGAACGGTTAATGATCATCAAATATAAGAATAGCCACCCATTATTTGAATACGCCAACATTTACCCTCTAATAAACTTCACCTACAATAGTATTACCAAAGTTGTCTAAACTTGATTACACAGGGATGCAGAACACTAAAACATAATAGAGGAAGGATTTTTAAAATTTCTTATACTTTTAAAAACTCGATCAACTTGAAAGTTTATAACCTTTTTTTACTTTGTTGAAAGTAACCCACACTTAAAAACTTATTATACCTTGCTAGCTTGCTTATTAAAAAAAATTATCGAAGCAAGTCTAACTTTTGCTTGGAATACTAAGCAAGAGTACCCAACAAATTCCATTCACAAATATAATACTACATTCCTAAATTTACAATAAAATCATGGCAACATTCCCAGTTTTAAACTACCTTTTATGAAATTACACCTATTTAATACCCCTAAACAATGATCGGTCCCTCCAATATCTAAAATGGCCAATTTTTAGAAAGCGGAGATAAAGGTTTTTAGGCTATAGGGCATAAGATGTGTGCAATAAAAAAAATCATGATATGCATTGAGCACGTCTCAAAAGGCTCAAAAGGTCTAAATAAGGGAAAATATAGAAAAGGTAGGATAAAAGTCTATTTAAAGTGGCTAAACAAGAAAAATTGCCTAAATCATATCCTAAACTTGTTCAAGTCATTTTAATATTTCAAAACATGATGAGGAAGATTCTAGAGCTCTAAAATTCCTAACTCGACTACCTTCATGCATTTTTTTTCTTAAGTTTAAAAACTAGTCTTTGTGTACAAAGTTTGGAAACTAACTTTAAGGCCCCAATTTAGGCCTTAGAAGAATATCTAAGTATTCTTAAATGATAATATGGTCATTGTGTGTATTTATATTTATTGAACCACAAGTAGGGGTATAAAGGTAATTACCTTAAGAAAAGAGGGGTAAAATGGACATTTCAAATTGAGTTGTGTGTGTGATTAATTTTGGAAAAGATTCTAATTAAGGGACCTAATTGAAAAGAGAAAAAGAAAATTTTGGAGCAAAAAACATAAATTAAAGAAATTAAGTGCAATTTTGAAAAGTGAAATTTGGAACCAATAGAAGCTTGGAACCTATCCTCCTAAAGTTTTCTTAAGAATGAAGTATTTAAAGGAAATTTAGGAAGGATTATGCCGACCACTTCAAGGAGTTCTTAGGCCACCTTTATCTCCAATTAAGCTCTCAAGAACACTTTGAAGTCCAAATCTGATTTTGCTTAAGGAGAGAGAGTTTAGAGGTTACCATTTAGGGTAACAATTTCTTCTTCTTTTCTTCTTGGGTTTGGAATAATCAATTTATAATTTATGTGAATCATTATTTTATAATAGCATGTGAATCCATTCTTGTAGAGGGGACATCTAGCAAGAGGAAAGAAAAGCTAGAAGGAGGAGCTTGAAGGAAGATTAAGTATAAGAAAAAGGTATGGGAACTTATTTGAAATTATTGTGTTGCTTGATGTGGTGTTTTGAGATGTTAGAATGGAGTATTTATTGAGTGGATACTTAAATAGGATGGGTAAAGTGGCATAGGAACCAGAATTTTTAAGTTATCTCCTCTTTGGCAAAAATATGTCCTTAGGCTCACTGAACCTATCCGGACTGTTTTGTCTATATCTGAAGTTTAAGAGAGCCAAATTGAATAATTATAGTTGGGTTAGAAACTATATTCATAAATCTAAATTTCATTAGAAGAGACCCACGTCTGATTCTTATCTATTATGGTCAAAATTGAGCTTGAATTCTGGCTATGTCTGCTGCCCTGTCATTGGAAGTAGACTATCTTATTTGTTGGATATGTTGAGATTGATAAGGCCAAATGGAATGTTTTTTAATGTTCTAAAAAATAAAAGTGTAGAGGAACAACTTTGTAGAAGATAACTTTTCCAGAAAAAGTCATTTAGGGTGTCTAAATAGCGATGCAAGTTGAGTTATTGAACCAGTTGGCAGGATTTTGGTGAACAGGGGAAACTCGTGATTACCAACGCCCACTGTCGCACTCGTGATAGCAAGCTTTTGTTCCCTAATTTTGCTTTTTCTTCCCCTTTTCAACCACATTGGACTGCCCCATGTGTTGTGCCAATAATAGGACACATTATGTCTTAAAATATGATCATATGGAGCCTATAAATGCATATGTGTATGAATTTATATCAAGGTATGTATATATATGTATATATGGTTTATAATGTTCCCATTAGATAGTACCTACCAATATATATATATGTGTGTGTGTGTGATATGGGATTGTAATATTAGTCTACATGTTGAAAGTAATATTTCATTACTATAATACTTATGAACATACATATGTACAGTTATGGATTATGATGCAATATAATGAATTGAATACAATTAATAAAATAATATATGAAATATTTAATGCCTACACATAGAGCTTGATGGTGGATAGATAGGCATGCTTATAGGATTGTTAATGCAGTTGCCAAAATTTTGACCCCATTTGGGTGTATAGTATGTATGTCCTTATTGGGACCATATTCTCGCCTTCGTTTGGGTCCATATGTTTAATACCTTCGGGTATTTATACAATCAATACCTATGGGTATCTACAACACCCATTATCCATAGCCACAGAATTTAGGCATGCATTCATGGAAAGGAATGAACTGTTAAGAAGGAAATGGCAAAATATTAATATGTTGCACATGTTTATATTTGTTTATAAGTGGTACATTAACTTATTCTCTCTTGTTATTAATTGTGAAGTTCATTAAGTATAGACCTATATTTGTGTTGTTGTGTGTTGCGTGTTTAGTAATAACCACTGCGAATGGTTGTTCATGTATTATCTATTTCCCCACTAAGTTGTTTAGCTTAGAACGGGTTTTATCCATATAGGTATTCCAATTCAGACTCTCGATCAGAAGAAAAAATCTACATCAGCCAGGCTAACCCTAAGAAGAGTTGAAGTATGAAGATATTATCTTTTGGTTTTCTACTGTTGTATATTTACATTTTGTACCTAGTAAGGTAATTGTAAAGTATAAATAGTTGTAAATATACTATAGTGAGCAATACTTTTTGCATGATCTTAACCAGTCTGATAAAGAAATTCAATAGTATGCCAATGTATGTATAATAATTATGCATATGAACTACATAAAGAATGTATGCACTTAGGGATACTATATATTTAGAAATATGGATTTTTAAAATTTGGCTATATAGATTATTGCCCATGAATAAATTTTTAAATTTTTGATTTAAAGATTCATGATTCATATATTTAAAAATATGGATTTTTAAACATGTGTGATTGAAATTAAAAATTAAAAAAAAAGGTAAGAAACTGAATTGAATCAAGCCAAGCAAAATATTCTCTACATAGAAGAATTGTTATTTACGCAAAAGAATATTTCCAAGGGGCTGTTCATATTTCAATCTTTTTTAATCCATATAAAATTATTTTAATGATAATTTATGTTTTAATATCATATATTAAGCCGTAGGATCAAATAGAATTCAATTCAGATTTTTTATGCATTCTTGATTAAAACGAGTTTTGGATCTTTAAAATTGATACATTAGATGTATTAATCTATTTATTAATTAATTTAAGTGATTTAATTTGGGTTCTAATCAATTGAATTGAATTCATAAGCTTAAATTGCTTAATAAGCTTAATTGAGTCTATGGGCTTGATTTAAATTAATATATGTATTGGTTGGCCCAATAAGCTAATTTAAATTAAAATATTAAACCCCAATTAAGTTTCTTAATTGATTTTAGGGACTAGGGTGGCTCAATACACACATGGCCCAAATGGCCTTACCATCATATAAAACTAGGTTATATGTGAACACTCATTTAAGATTTTAGATTGAAATATGGCCCACCCTATAAGATTAAAAAAAATTGATTTTTAATATGACTAATTAATTAAATAATCAGTATAAGAATCAACAGAATTGATTATTAAGACAAAACCATGCAAGAACACATTTAAGTAACTAACTAATTTATGTAAGAAAGTTTGCTAAAATGGATGGTTTTATAATTTAATCACACTAGGGAAATAATTTATAGCATGTTTCAATAATTGAAACAAGTTAGATCTACCAAAGAAAATATTTTATTTTATGCATTAGAATTGCATATAAGGGTGTATGATTAGCATGATAGATAGTTATAGACCAAGGCCCAATATGATTTAGCATTTGCATATTTATATTTTTTGCCCATGAGAATTTTCATGTCCTTATCAATTTCTTTCTTAGTTTGTATTTTTTATTTGTTAAATGTAATTAGATTAGATAAGTTAGAATAAGAAGAAGAAGAAGAAGAAGAAGAAGAAGAAGAAGAAGAAGAAGAAGAAGAAGAAGAAGAAGAAGAAGAAGAAGACCAAAAGCAAGGAGTTGGTGAGCTAGATGGAGATTTAAGAAAAAAAAGATAATGCTTATATATGTTACTTTCTTTTATTTGTAAATCATGCATTCTACTTAGATTTGACTTATTTTGATTTCCCTTTTAGCTCAGGGAGGTCAATGTATAAAAGTCCATAACTATTCATATTTGTTATGTTTTATATTTATATCATGGATATAAGATGCATATCAATGTATGGTGAGACTTGTTTTTGCATACCCCTTAATTAAATAATAAGGTATATCAACCTTTCCTTAATTGGTGGAAAACTAGAGTTTTATATAGTATGGGTTTGTTGACCAAAGTCAAATCCATATTATATTGAATATGTTCAAGTCCACTTAATGAGTTATCTTAGCTAGCCCATTAGCTTGTTGACCAAAGTCAAGGCTAATGGATCTGGAGACAAGATTAGGAAATGCATCATGATATGTATACATCAAGAGCGAATTGCCCAATGATCCAATAATTGTATGGAGATGTAATTGGTATAAAGATATCTACCTTTCAAGGGTATGGAATTTTATTTGTAGATCAAAGTACTCAAGGTCAAGTTATATACAAAGGATTGGATATTGTCCCACTAGGAAAACCATTGGATTTTCTCAGATCATATAATGAGAGTTATTGGTTCGCAATAAAATAGTGGGAGTAAAATGAATTAATTAAAAACCTAATTAATGCATTCATACATATGAATATACTATAATCCATTTATTTCTTCACATCTAAGTTTTTACATCATAAGCACTTCACAAATAAACCTACGCTCCATATTAGATAACAAGTTAGTTGGCAACAACTATATAGACTAGGGTCAACAAGTAATAATAATTCCTAGACTCGAGAAAATCCATTATGTCTTGGATTAAGATCCACCACCACTTCTATCTGAAAATGTTTCTAATGAGATCAAAGGTATTTACAAGAAATACATGGAGGATAGTGAAGCAATAACATGTATGATGCTTTGTGTTGTGTCCTTAGATCTTCAAAAGCAATTAGAAAATATGGATTTAAGGGCTATTATTTTGCATTTGGATGAGTTATTTTCTTTCAAGGAAGAAGCATGCAATATGATGTTGTTTAAGCTGTCTTCAATTGCAAAATGGTAGGGGAACTTTAATTGTAGCTCATGCATTAAAGATGTATGGGTATATTAAATCTTTGGGTAGGTTGGGTTATTATGGATAATGATTTATGCAGATTTTATCTTGTACTCATTGGCCCTAAACTGTGCACCTTTTGTGCTCAAATTTAACACAAATAAGATCTAAGTAATAATACCCGAGCTTATTAATATGCCTAAGATAGCTAATGGATCACTTAAAAAGGATCCAAAATCTGTCATGGTTGTCACTTCCTCTCAAGGTAAAAAAGGCAAGAAGAAAAAGAGGAAAACAACCAAGGAGCAGTCTAAGTAAGATGGTGAAATATCTAAGAAGAAAGTTGTTAAGAAGGAGAATAACCATAAAGGGACTTGCTTCAATTATGAAAAGGATGGCCACTAGAAGTGGAAATACAAGGTTTACTTAGATTTTCTCAAGGAGAAGAAGCAAACCGAGACTTCTACTACATGTATTTATATGATTGAGATTAATACTTATCTTATTACTTCTAGGCAATCTTCGATTATATATACGTATTCTATTACTTTTAAAAAATCTTGGGTATTAGATATCGGATGTGGATCTCATTTATGTAATGACCTATTAGGCTTTAAAAGTAGTAAAAGGGTCGAGATGGCGGAGATAAATTGTAACCTGTAATTGGTAAGAACATCTCAACACAAGTTATAGGGACTTATCATCTACCTTTTTTGAGTGGATTGACATTGGAACTTCATAATTTTATTATACTTCAACTTTATTTGGGAGTATTATTTCTTTTAATTGTCTTATGGATGATTATGACATTTTTTTAAATAAGGAAAAAAGTTATTCCATGTTTTAAAATAATATATTTTATGCTATTGCATATGTTGATAATGGTAGTTTCTTTTGCTTTATCTTAATAAAGAAGTGGACAATATAAATACCAAGAGAATAAAGCAAGACAATCTAAATACTTATGACTTATGAAATTGTCATTTTGGTCATATAAATGAAAAATGCATGATCAAGTTGTGCAAGTCTGGTGATCTAGAATCATTTGATTATGAATCATTTGATACATGTGATCTTGCTTATTGGATAAAATGACCAAAGTATCCTTTACTGGCAAAGAAGTATGAGCTAATGAGACATTGAAGTTAATACATACAGATGTATGTGGTCCAATGACTACATATGTCAGAAAAGGTTATTCCTACTTCATAACCTTCATAGTTAATTGCTCCAAATATAGATATTTCTATCTAATGAGGTATAAATCTGAAACTTTTGAAAAGATCAAAAAGTTCAGAAATGATATAGAGAAATAACTTAAAAAAATTATTAAGACACTAAAATTAAATCGAGATAGAGAATACTTAAATCAAGAATTTTAAGGTTATCTAAGAGATAATAAAATTTTATCTCAATGAATTTTATCATATATGCCACAATAAAATGATATATTAGAGAGAAAAAATCGAATATTAATGAGCCTAGCAGGCTTTTCAAGGGTTTTTTTTTTTTTTGGAGTTTTGTACTGGAAATTGATGTTGATGCATTAAATAATGTTCCAAGTAAATCAGTTGGAGTAAGTTCAAGCGGCAAATCGTATATTACGCCAAGATGAACAAAACTTTACCCTAAAGTCTAAAATCCCTTTCTCATTACCCTAGCCGCCACCTACCATTCCTCCGCCTCCCCCTCCCCCTCCCCCTCCCTCTCCTTTCTTCACTAGATACCTCTTGGTTTTTCTTTTCTTTTTTTTTTTTTCCTCTTCCCATCTCTTCATTAGTGTGATTTTGCCAAAAAAGAAAAGAACTTATTTTGTTGTGGGGTTAGTGAGATGGGGGCGAAGGACAAGAAAGCATTGAAGACGAACTTCAAGAAGGTTTCTACTTCTCAATCTGATGAAAAAGATGCAGCTGATTTCTTGGTGGGTTTTTTTTTTTCTCGATCATTTATTTTTACAGAAGTTTTTCTTTTCATTGATTTTATAGAATTTATGTTCATTTAATTATGTTTATGTTTTAAAGCCGTTAGAAGGTGGTAATGGGCGTGAGATTTTGGAGACAAAACAGCAGAAAAATACTGCTACTGTGTTATATATAGGTCGCATACCACATGGCTTCTTTGAGAAGGAAATGGAAGGTAGATTTATTTAATTTTTTTTTATTAATGTATTGCAAGAAAAATTGGATGTTGTTGTCTCTGTATATTTATGCTTGTTTGTGTGATTCTTTCAGCTTACTTTTCCCAATTTGGTACTATCAAGAGATTGAGAATTGCAAGGAATAAGAAGGTGTGCACTTATATCTTGATCATTATTGCCATGTTATACCTTACATCAATCTTGAGTTATATCCTAATATATTGTACGTTCTAGAAATTTATTAGCTGTCAATTTTGATGATGCCATTAACTTTTATAATTTGATTGATACATTGTTGCATAGACTGGAAAATCAAAGCATTATGGATTTGTTGAATTTGAAGATCCTGAGGTATGTTTCTTCTAAATATGTACATAAAGGAATCTGTATGCATGAGAAAGCATTTTCCATATAACAATTGTCTTTGTTGATTGCAGGTGTCAGAAGTTGTTGCTGATTGCATGCATAATTATCTTTTGTTTGAGCATCTTCTTCAAGTTCATCTTATCCCTCCAGAGCATGTTCATCCAAAACTGTAATTTGTAAACTTTTCTATGGAATATTATTTTCTTTGTTTTTGCTTGAAAGAGTGAAGATAACATCATGCCTTTTCTACTGTAGTGTCAGTACAGAGCTTTATTTACACTGCAGCCCTATGAACAAAGGGCTGGTCCAGTTATTGAGATACTGAACACCTGCACATACTCTCTCTTTTTGTTCTTTTAAGGAAGAGTTATGGGCCAGTTGTGAAACACTAGCATTAAGTATGGAGTTTGACATCCTTCTTTGTTGAAAGGCACTTGAGTTATGAAGGTTGTGTTTCTCATTCCAAATTTCAGGGCTCTAGTGTGGTAAAAATGTGAAGTCTTCTGTTATTCAGAGGATGTGGCCTTAAATCTTAAATACAAACACATAAGATTGTCATAACTTCCATTGTTCACTGAATTGTGTGCTGACTATTTTGGTTTTGATCATTTTTATAAATTGTTGACTTCCATATGCATTTTTTTGCCTGATATATAGGTGGAAAGGCTTCAATATTCGATACAAACCATTGGACCGGGTTCAGGCTGAACGAAAGCAGCAGAACAAGGTAATCAAGAACTGATGATTTGTAAAGGTTAAAACTTTGATGCCTTTAGACCACACTTATTTTAATTGTCTTGATAAATATTGTCTTCTCCAATATGGCTGAACAGGATAGAACACTTGAAGAACACAAAAAAAAGCTACAGAAGATTATGAAGCGAGATCAGAAGCGGAAAAATAGAATAGAGGCTGCTGGTCTTGATTATGAGTACCCAGAAATTGTAAGAATCTGCTGCTTTATATTCTTTCCATCTCTGTGCTTAAATAATGACGGGTTAAGGAGGCTCAAGGCCTGTTTAGAAGGGTTTTTTTTTGAGGAATTAAAACAAATGCCAAATGTTAGTATATATTATCTCTTTTTTTTTTTGGTTTTTAGTCAAGTTATGCAAATACCGGTATTTTGCATAAAAGACCTGCATCTTGGGAGTCAACTGGTGAGAAAAAAAATGGTAAAAGATGCCCCACCATAATGATATAATGACTTCTTACCTGGATCTTAGCTCTTGCAATTTTGAGGAAAGTGTTATCGTTGGGTTAACAAAGGTTAGCTGCTGGTGAAGTTAGAAATATGACTCAGTTTAGGAACATCTTTTTTCCCCTTGAAAAAAAAAAAAAAGAGAAATACAAGTAGCCTTGAACTTGATCGTATCCATATTTCCAACTAGTCTTTGATTTATTTTATATCATTCTTGCTATTGTTGGCTAAATGAGAAAAATGTAAGTGCACAAAGAAGGTACGCCATAAGATTTTGAGTCAATCACAAGGCCAATATGTCATTTCATAAAACGCAAACTTGCTTCAACCTGCAAGGGATGCTGCTTTTGCTAGTTCTACCATCAAATGGTGAAAAACTATCATTGCCTTCAATTTTTTATTAATTTCCTTTGCCCCCACAAATATAGAATTGCTTTCTTTTTTGATTTATGTCCTGTAATATAGTACATTTTTCTTATATTATAGTTACTTTGTTAATTTCCAATTTGCCCCCACAAATATAGAATTGCTTTCTTTTTTGATTTATGTCCCGTAATATAGTACATTTTTCTTATATTATAGTTACTTTGTTAGTTTCCAATTTGCCCCCACAAATATAGAATTTCTTTCTTTTTTGATTTATGTCCCATAATATAGTACATTTTTCTTATATTATGGTTACTTTGTTAATTTCCAATTTGCCCCTATTTAATCTTCCTTATCAACAATATGAGCTATTATTCCTTAGTTTACCTATATATGCCCCTAATCCATGTAGGGATATATGAGGAAAAATCCATAATTCCAACCATATTGACTACTTTTTCTTAATCTAAGTGGAATTTGAAACAAGCCTATATTTATGGTATGGAGTGTTGTTGTTTTAATGAAGTTCAGAATTTCCCAAAAGCTTAAAAATTCTAATTGACATTTGATGAATTACTATCAGTGCAATTGGATGGTTTATAAATTTATTGCAGATCACGTTCTGAAACAAAGTGATATTGGCCTTTATTTTTATTTATGAAATGTGATAATTATTTTGCCTCTGATTCTGGTGCTTCACAGGTGGGTGTCGTCCGGCCTGCTCCAAAAAGAATCAAGTTTGATGAATACTAAGTTTTTGCTGACCTCTGATGATGTTGTTACGGTTATTTGGTTATCTTGCTAAAATTATAGAGGGGAATGCGAGTTCTCATTTTTATTCCAGCTGCTTTTGCCAACAGTAAAACGTTGGGAAGTGTTCCATGGAACTGTCTGCAGAAATTCAAACTAATCCAGCTGTGCATGCGGTCGTGAATCATGATGTCTCTAATGAAAAGCGTTAAGGTTGACACTTTCTGTAGCTTTCTTAATTAAGTTTTTAGCTAACAAACGCATTGGGATTAATGTATTGGCAAATAGTTATTGTATTTATTCATATTTTTGTCAATATTTCCTCCATATTTTGAGTTACTGCCATTGCTGTTTAACTGGATCCATTGTTCCGTGAGGGGATGAAAAATGAAGGGGCTTGTCTTATTGTATATAGCAATAATCAGTTGAAAATGTACGTAGTTGGGCATTTCTGAAGTTTCTGTTTCGATGATGAGATGCGTTCAGTGACAAAAAAAATGTCTTATTAGATGAGGTATTGTAGAAAAAAAAAGGGTTACATTTCTTTGATGGTCATGTCTAGGTCAGTACATCATATGATCTATTTCATAATGTTAAAAGCATATTCTAATGTAATAAAAAAATAGGCATTCGATGGAGGAAGTGGAAGAGGATGATATACCTAGCTATGTCAATCTATCAAATGGAGTCAAGAAAAACGAAGATACTTTCTGCTATTACGTTGGCAAGTTTTCTGGAAAAGTGAAGTCTAATTTAAAATTGATCTCTGATTATAATATTATAAAAATCTAAAATTTCATAATTAAGTCTCAATTGTTAATTCTGTGCACATTTAATCCGGTTTATTACTTTGATAAGGTATTGCCCGAAGTAAATTTGGGAGAAATCACGGGAGGGTGGCATTATGTGCTTATGTCAATGGCATTTATGTTTGTATGGTGGCACTGTGTGCCTATGTGGTGGCAATGATGCCTAAACATATTAGCGCAAATGCTTGTCAAACAAAAGCAGGGGTCGAGCACTAGATTGGTTTTAATCGGAATCGCTAATATATTCCTATGACATGCCTAATTGGGGATTTGGAAATGTACTAGTAAATTAAATACAATAAATTGCAAATAGAATAAAATAAAATTTTGGTAAAAGAGGAAAGTGCAGACATCAACCGAAATTAAATAAATTAGTCTAAAATCTTTAACAAAACCCATTTTGCTGGAGTTAATTTCACAGAAGATCACTGAAGTTTATCTTCTAATAACAGTTGGGAAAAAAAATTAAACGGTTTACCATTGAAAGTTCACTCAATTATTATTTTATTTCATGGGCAAGCTCTCCGCATAATATCTTAGTGGGATCAATTTTAAAAAAAAGTTAAAATTATAAGAATATTTTTAAATTTTTTTCTTAATTTTTTAATTTTTAAAAAAGAGATTATTTTCAATTAGAAACAAAGAAAAAGAAAAAGAAAAAGTTGCACAAAGTTGAAGAATCCGTATAATATCCAGGCAGAAGATGAAATTTTTTTTAATTATGATTAGTAGTACAATAATTAATAAAAAATTTACATAAAATATAAAAAGAGTCACTTAAATATCTTAGTGGGATCAATTTTAAAAAAAGTTAAAATTATAAGAATGTTTTTTAATTTTTTTCTTAATTAAGTGGGGTTAATTTAAAAAAAAATAAACTTTAAGGAGTGAAAAGAACACAAAAAAATAAAAATAAAAGGATTCAAGGATTAAGTGTTAAAAATTAAAATGAAGAAGGAATAAGTGTTAAATTGAATATTTAATCATATGTCTGTCGGAGTAAAAAGAATGCAAAAATAAAAGAAATCAAGAAGTGTTAAAAGGAAGATTTAATCATATTATTGTCGGAGTAAAAAGAGCACAAAAATAAATCAAGAAGTGTTAAAGTAAAAATTAAAATGAATATTTAATCAGATAAATGTTGAAGTGACAATAACACAAAAATAAAGAATTAAGAAATTGTTAAATGAAGATTAAAATAAATATTCGATCATATTATTGTTGGAGGGAAAAGAACAAAATTAATTAAGTATTAAAATGAATATTTAATCGTATAATTGTCAGAGTAAAAAGAACATAAAAATAAAGAAATCAATGAGTAAGTATTAAAATGAAGATTAAAATGGATATTGAATCATATAACTACTGGAGCCAAAAGAACACTAAAATTAAAAATGAAAAAAGTAAAGAAGTGTTAAAATGATGATTAAAATGAGTACCTGGTCAGAGTGAAAAGAACACAAAAAATAGAAAAATGAAGAAGGAATAAGTATTAAAATGAAAATTAAAATAAATATTTAATCATCTAAGTGTTGGAGTGAAAAGAATATATATATAAAAAAGAAGTGTTAAAATGAAAAATATAATGAATATTTGATCATATTATTGTTGGAGTGAAAAGAACATAAAAAATAAAAACAAATGAAGAAGGAATAAGTGTTAAAATGAATAAGAAAAAATGAAGGAATGAGGGTTAAAATAAAGATTAAATTTAATATTAATCTTATAAACGACCACAGTGGGAGTCGAACCCACGACCTTTTGATCCGAAGTCAAACGCGCTAATCCACTGCGCTATGCGGTCATACGTTGAAGATGGAGCCATAAAATATTAAAAAATAATACTATGTGAAACTTCAACAAATTAATGATAATTGGATAAAAGTGGATTTGAATAGTACATATTTTCCATTTAAATATATGTCGAATTTAATATTATTTTAAAGTATTAAAAATGATATTTATTTGTTTTTTAAATATAATTTTAGAATAAAATTATTTTTACTATTATGTAATTGTCTCAAATTTACTAACAAAATTACAGCCTGATTAAAGAAATCTAAAGTTTCTACGTGTGCACTCTATATTACTCTAGTTTAACTCTTAATAAAAAAGTTAAAATTTCTTTATATTAAACAGTTTCTATTTGCTGAACTGAAGTTCAGTTATTTTAATAAAATTAATATCATACATTTTAACTTTTCTTAAAATTAAAAAATAGTGTAAATTTATAATGTATATATAGCAAATACATATGAGTAACATACTTGGCATTAGTTTTGGAAAAAATTGTGATCTATAAGATTTTTGTTTATTTGATTTGATTTGTTTTGTTTTGATTTGATTTGTTTTGTTTTGTTTTGTTTTGTTTTTGTTTTGTGTTTTTGTTTTTGTTTTTGTTTTTGTTTTTGTTTTTGTTTTTGTTTTTTTTTTTATGTCGCAGCCTCTTTGCTTTCTTACAAAAACAGGTGAATTATAAACTTAGATCTAAATTAAAAGTAATTTTTAATTTTATGTCCTATAAAAATAAAAAAAAATCTTACAATGTGAGCTTCAAATTTCAAATGTTTTTTGAATTTAGAGATTCTGTTTAGTTTTTACGAAAAAACTAACAAAATTTTGAGTTTTTTTTTTAATTTTTATCTAGTAATTAAAATTAATAATACTTTTTTTTTATTGTTATAGTTAATGAATGTCAATAATAATTATCCAAAACAAATTAAATTAAAATAAAAATTATTATTATTTTTAGATTAATTAAAAATATTATAACCATATAATTTTTTTTTCAAATTTTATCACCTTTGAATAAAATTAAATACTTATTATTTTTCTTATGGAACCAATAAATTAAAAAAAATAAATGCCAAATATTTTTAAAATATATTGAATGACTTAGATACATAATTAGACCTGCCAAAATTTATCAAACCCATGGATTGATCCAAATTTACTCAAAAAAATTGATCCAAACTCAATTTAATCCACGTAAATATTCATTGGGTAAACCCAAAATTGATCCATTTTATTTTTTAACCCAACCCAATCTAATATTCAATGAATCAACCCAAAATTAACCTATTTTACTTTCTAACCTATTAGATATTAATTCAACGGGTGTTTTCAAAATTCAAAAATCTTGATCCATTGGATATTAATCCAATAGATATTTTATGTGGATTGTTAAAATTTTGATCTTGACCCATTGGCTGATAGCAACCGTTCAACAAAAAAACATAGTTGTTTTTAAGCAAACGTCCGGAAATTTTCATTTCTTGAAAAAAAAAAATAAATATAAATAAATAAATATAAGTTAATATTTTAACTTATACCGACTGTAATCGATTAACCATCTCTGTAGTAATTTTGCAAATCACATTACAAAAATTAATGGGGCAAAACTTAGACATAAACTTAGAGTCTTTCACCTTAGGAATCAATAGATAAAAGTATTATTAAAATCGATAGGAACACTAAGAACAAATTGTAGAACTTATTTTTCGATAATGGACTAGCATTTTTAAAAAATCAAAGGAAGTCCATCAAGACCAGGAGCATTCGGTGGATGCATCAATCTGATTGGATTATACACCTCGTCCCCAAAAATAGTTTTGCTCAGCCCATATCAAAACACCAATATCCGCAATGGTAATATATGGAACTTTTCTAATGAATCGGAATTGTTTGGCACAAAAATATGTAGTTGCTCAACATTCCTTATTGTCGTACAGAATGGGTCTAATCAGCATCCAAGTACAAATCCAAAAGAAAAAAAAAAAAGTACTGCCATCATTACTAGCATGAAAATTCATAGCATTTTCTATGAGGATGATAAGCTGATTGCAGAACTGAAAACAGTAGGAGTCTTGAAGTAACTTGCTCCGTACTTTCTATGCAAATGGTAAGCATGACCAAATAAAAACTCAGATCTTAAAGGTGTAATGCACTTTAAGCAGCATGAAATTCCACAATTCAACACGCACAGACGTGTTACAGAAGCTGGAGTTTACATTCCAGTGGCATTTCCAAACATTGGGCAGAACATTTTAGCAAAGACATAGCATTTCCAAGCATTTCAGTGGAGAAATTCTTTAAGAAACCACTTAAAGAATAATAACATCTCATCGTTAACTAGGGGTTCGCTATATATATATATTCTTTTTTTTCGTGGATAATTCAATTGGATTGCACATGGTGTATTTTCCTAGCTGAATTAAAACCATATATTTCTCACTTCATTCGGTACAAATTGGCACACTTTCTATTTTACAACATTATTTAAAATTATCAAATTATTGTATTTTATTCCCACTTGCTAAAAAAATATTACTAATAATATAAAATACGATGGACAAATTTCAATTTTATAATTAACATTTGTACATTTAAAGAAAAACAAATACATACGGATTCAACAAATATATTTCATATTCCATGTTAAAGTAACGATAATAGTAGGCCATATGTGAAGAATCCATCATTCATGAATCAACCCAAATCAATTCAATTCATTAATGATCTATATTTTTTGACTCATTAATAACCTAATTCATTAATGACCCATCCATTAATGACCCAACCCAAATCCGTCCAACCCATTCATTTGCCATCTCTTTAATATAATAAAATATAAAATATTTTGTGCACAATAGGGAAAATAAATTAGTGAAATAACTATTGATAATTGTGATGATACATAAAAACACAATTGGCAAAATATTTTAGTTACACACATGAACTTTACAAATGACATTTCACCTGAAATTGGTAAAAATAATTTATTGCCCACCTAAATTTAGAAATGTGCACATTATTCCTTGATGTTCACATATTGTACCTATTACCCTTAAATGTACATTTTCTTTATTATATTTAAATAATAATAGGTTCATTTTTTTTAGATAACGTGAATTAAAAAAAAAAGCCAAAAACATTCAAAGGATAATAGTTACACAGTTTGTCAATATTAAATGTTAATGTGTTGTGTGCACATTAACAAATTCAAATGGCTAATAAGTTATTTCTTTCAATTTTAGATATGTAAAACATCATTCATAAAATTGAGGTGTGTAACTAAATTTTTTTGCCAATTACAGATTTATTTTTATACATCATCCCATGAAAATTTAACAAAATTTATTTAATTTAAATTAAATAATAATAAAACGTCAGCATTTGTAGTTATAACTTTATTTTTTATTAATCTTTTTTTCTAGGTAAAACAATATCTTAAAAAATAAGTAACCTTACTCTTAAATGACTAAAATATTTTTTTCAATTACTTATGAAGTTTTAAAAATAGCTATTATTTTTGTTTATTTTTATTTAACTGTCTTCAATATTCATTAGCAACATTCATTAATTAATTATTTGTAGCACACTGCAAAAATATATTAAAAAAGATTTAGAAAAATTTCACTTTCTATTTTGTGACATATTTTTTGAAAGATATTAACTATATGTTTAGATAAAAGTAGCAAACTAAAAAAAGAAAATCCAATTTAATTGTTACAATTAATAAAAATTCATTAGTAAATTTTAACTCTATTAATAACTAAATAAAAACTCAAAAAAATGATTTTTATTTTAATTTAATTTTTATATAATTATTATTAACATTCATTGATTATAAAAATTAAAAACATATTTTTTAAAAAAAAGATTGATTTTTGAGTTTTTAAATTGAAAGAACATTTGAAATTTAGAGAGTTTTTACATTGTAAATTTTTTTTGCTTGGTCTAATACTTTCCTTTTACCTGAGTCCTTCGGTGCTCCGCCTCTATTTGGGCTTCTAAAAGTCTGACTTGTCCATCCGATTGGGTCATAATAATCAAAGGCTTGTGAATCAGCTTTTAGGGTGTCATCCAACTGTATGAGTTGATTTGCCCTATCCATCAATTTGTTGAAATCAGTTGGCAGATTGATCGTTAGCGATTGAAACAACAACTTATTTCTAATACTCCTTGAGAGTGCTGTGGTAGCCATCTCGGGATGTAAGTTCTTGATCTCCGAAGCTAGAATCTAAAATCTATTAATGTAGTCTTTGAGGCCTTCCACTCTTTTTTGCTTCAAATTTATTAAACCATTGACAATTTTGGGAGTCTTCACTTGAACAATAAATCTTGTAATGAAGAGCTCTCTAAGCTGCCCAAAATTGAAAAAATAGCCAGAGGAAAGACTATGAAACCAGTCTAAAGCATCTCTAGCTACTGTTGTAGGAAATACACTATAAAATACTCTATCTTCATAAAAGTACATCTAAATCTGAGTCAAATACTCAGATATATGGCTCTTAGGGTTTGTCTTGCTAGTGTACTTGGGCATTCTAATTCCAGTAAACCAGCATGGAAGCTCAATTTCTTTGATCCCCTAAGAGAATGGAGAGACGGGTGTTTTCGTTGAACCCGAAATCTTTAGGGTGGCCTACGCCAAACTTCTTAAGGGTTTGCAGGAACCATCTCTCATCCTTGTTAGCAACAGGGCTACCTTTCTTATGCTTATATCTTAAGGGGGTGCACATGAATGATAAATCTGATGGAATATGACATGATATGTTCATGGTAATCATGCAGCAAAAAAACGATAAAATCGATCATACATGCCAAACAATTCCATGACAAGAATCGAAACATGCAATTTTAGGATTTTTAAAAACTTACAACTTTAGATGCCTTTTAAAACTTGAATTTGATAATGACCAGCAACCAAGATGGATATGTCAACCTTAGATCTTCACCACCAATGCCAAAAGAACAGCCTTTATTCCACTCTTCTCTATGTTCACACACACAATTGCAACTACGGCTTAAAATTGAGATTGCTAGCTCTCTTTTAAAGTATTGTGTAATGGCAATGGTTTGAAGCTACAAGACTTGATCTTGCACTTCTTTTAGGTGCTATTAATGCCCAAGAACACAAGAGAATGAGGAACAATCCTTTCTCCTTGTGAAAATTGGCCAAAAGAATTTTGAGAGAGAGAGAGAGAGAAGTTCACGCCAAAACTATCAAAAAACTAGGGTTTCACATTTTTTCCCTTTATAATTATATATCACCTAATTATGTAAGTGATTAATCTAAAATCCACTACCTCAAGATAATTTATTTTAGCCTTAATCACTTCCTAAAAAAATAAGTAATATATATTGATTCAAACTCTTTTAAAATTCAAATTAATTTGAAATAAAACATAAGACATTTTAATCAAATTAATCACTTAATAAAGAAATCAACATGTGCCGAAATTTCCTTGGTTTTATCTTGGAATTTCGGCTAGGTTATTTATATATTAAGTGTTTTAATTTGATTTAAATATCATTAGGATTTAATACTCAATTAACTTAATTAATACAAGATAATTAATTAATTGAAATTAAACCATGTGGGCTGAATTTCTCTCTCTCATGGGCCAAGGTCCAATAGCATTTATAATGCCCATTACATATATTAATTTGACTTTAATTAAAAGCCCAAATTAGTGCCCAATATATTATTTAATTATTTTAAGCCCAATGCTTTGTGTGCGATCCTATATGTTCATTTAATGTTGGCAATGAATTAATAAATTAATTCAAAGGCTATATATATTCTCTAGCAAGATATTATAGCATTCCAAATTAAATGAAAATGCATATGGCATTTAGTGACTTAATGCAATTTTGTATAGTCCCTTACCCATAAATATCAAAATTAATATAAGGCATGGAACTAGTCATCCTTATATATATTAATTCCTTTCTTGATATTTCAGTGACACTGAACTCTCAGATAAATAATGATTACTCATTATTTCATCTCGGTATGGCCATACACTTTTCAATTCACTAATCAAGTAGCCGATGATATTTTCTCTCTTATAGAGAGGGGTAATCCCCTCACTTCTCTCATACTCTCTAACATGAATCAATGTATACCAAAGCATACCTGTACTTGTCATGATGGAATATGATATGGTATGATAATCATGATAGCACAGCGGAAAAACAAAAATTTTTATCATACATACCATACATATCCAAAACCTAGAAATGAAAACATGCAATTTTAGGTTGTAGAAATTACAAGTTAAGATGCCTTTTAGATATTGATTTCGGTGATGGCCAGCAACTAAGATGACTTTTTCTGCCTTAGATCTCGATCACCAATGCCAAGGAATAGCCTTTTACGCCACTCCCTCTATTCTCACACACACAATTGCACCGACGGCTTAAAATTGAGATTGCTAGCTCTCTTTTTTGGTATTGTGTAATGGTTATAGTTTGAAGCTACAAAATTTGATTTTGTACTTCTCTTAGGTTGCTATTATTACCCAAGATCACAAGAGAATGAGGAACTATCCTTTCTCCTTGTGAAAATTGGCTAAAAGAAAACTTGAGAGAGAGAGGAAGAGTTCACGCAAAACTTAGAATGAAAGCCTCGAGTTTTTCGTTTTTCCCACTATAATTATATATATCTTCTCTTTCCTTTAAGTGATGGATCTCAAATATACTATCTTAAGACAATTAATATTAGCTAAAGATAATTAATATTTGCATTTATCACTTAATTAAAATAAGTAATATTTATTGATAAAAACTCTTTCAATTTATCCAAGATAAAATCAAAAGTCATTTAATCAAATTATATCACTTAATTTAGGATAAAAGACAAGACATTTAAATCTAATAAATCACTTAAATAAAAACTATACATGTGCCGAAATTCCTTGTGATTTCTCTTAGGAATTTCGGCCACATCAAATTATATTTAGATGATTTAATTAGATAAATATGTCTTTAGGCTTTAATACTCAATTAATTAAATTAATACATGACATTTAATTAATTGAAATTAAACTTTGTGGGCTGAATTTCTCTCTCTCATGGACCAAAGCCCAATGGCAATTTTATAACCCATTACATACATTAATTTGACTTTAATTAAAAGCCCAAATTAATGCACAATACTTAATTTAAGTATTTTAAGCCCAATACTTTGTGTGCGATCCTATAGGTCCATTTAATGTCGGCAATGAATTAATAAATTAATTCAAATGCTATATATATTCTCTAGCAAGATATTATAGTATTCCAAATTAAATGAAAATGCATATGGCATTTAGTGACCTAATGCAATTTTGCATAGTCCCTTACCCATAAATATTAGAATTAATATAAGGCATGAAACTAGTCATCCTTATATATATATTAATTCCTTTCTTGATATTCCAGTGACACTGAACTCTCAGATAAATAATGATTACTCATTATTTCATCTCGGTATGGCCATACACTTCTCAGTTCACTGATCAAGTGGCCGATGATATTTTCTCTCTTATTGAGAGGGGTAATCCCTTCACTTCTCTCATGCTCTCTAACATGAATCAATGCATACCCAATCATACCCGTACTTGTCACTCTGTTACGAGTACGTTAGGTGTATGTCAAAGTACACAGTAATTCATAAAGAGTTTCATAGAGATTTCAGGTCTAAGAACTCCGATACAAAACTTGCATATGAGAAACACTTATGACTTGTACCATGTAGTGTTCTCATGAGCGGATCGTATCCAGATACCATGTTCTTTAACATGTATCTATGATCTCTGATTGACACCCTTGTCCTAATGATCCGTAAGATAGAACTCATAAAATCAGAGAGAGCATACTAGTCTTAATTCATTGTTATTCCCATAACAATGACTGACTATGGATATTTAGAATGATGTCTCATTTGTTTCAAGGTCTTACAACCATGTGCCTCACACATGATAACTTAAACCGAAACAACACTCTTGGATAGTTTTATCAATTGATATGCACAGGAATACAAAGGATAAAACAAATGCCTCATTTTATTAATTTCAAGTGTTTCGTTACAATGCATTGGGTCTAGGGCTTACACTAACAATCTCCCACTAGCACTAGTCCCAATTGGGCATAGCCCAAGACCGAACGCTCTCAAATGAGCTTCGTGCAGATTTGGATGTAGCTGTTTCGTCAAAGGATCTGCTACATTTTCTTCACTTGCTATCTTGCTAACCTTGACGTCCCCACGATCAATGATTTCTCTGATCAGGTGGTACCTCCTGAGTATGTGTTTGGATTTCTGGTGTGACCGGGGCTCCTTGGCCTGTGCTATGGCCCCGTTGTTGTCACAAAAAATTTCTAATGGATCTAGGATGCTTGGGACCACTCCTAATCCAGTAATGAAATTTTTAATCCAAACAGCCTCTTTTGCAGCCTCACTTGCTGCAATATACTCAGATTCTGTAGTTGAGTCGGCAACGGTCTCTTGCTTTGTGCTTCTCCAGCTGACCAGGATCTTGCTGAAACCTACTGGTTATACTCAATGTATGAGCAACATCCAATCTAGTGCATAACATAGCGTACATGATAGATCCAATAGCAGATGCATATGGGATTCTACTCATGTTGTCCCTTTCCTCTTTAGTTTTAGGGCACTGTTCTTTAGTCAAAGGAACTCCCAAAGCCAAAGGTATGTACCCTTTCTTTGAATCTCCCATACTAAAATGCTTTAGTACTTTGTCTATGTACTTTTCTTGACTTAGTCCCAAAAGCCGATTCGATCTATCTCTATAGATTCGAATACCAAGTATTGTCTCGGCTTCACCTAAGTCTTTCATTGAGAAACATTTTCCCAACCATTGCTTAACCTTTTGCAATGTTGGAATGTCATTCCCAATGAGAAGGATGTCGTCCACATATAAGACTAGAAATACTACTATGCTCCCACTAACCTTCTTGTACACACAAGGCTCATCTTCGTTCTTGATGAAGTCAAATTCTTTGACTGCCTCATCAAAACGAAGATTCCAACTTCGGGATGCTTGCTTTAATCTATAAATGGATTTTTGAAGCTTGCAAACCTTCTTAGGATGCTTGGGATTGACAAAACCTTCAGGCTGTGTCATATACACATCCTCAAGTAAATTTCCATTGAGGAAAGCAGTTTTGACATCCATTTGCCATATCTCATAATCATGGTATGCAGCTATGGCAAGCAAGATCCTAATGGACTTGCGCATGACTACAGGCAAAAAGGTCTCGTCATAGTTTACACCATGAGTTTGTCGAAAACCTTTTGCTACTAGTCTACCTTTGTAGGTCTTATCAGCTTTGAGTTTGAATAGCCACTTGCATTCAATTACCTTAGCACCTTCCGGTGGATCAACCAAGGTCCAAACTTGGTTATCGTACATTGATTGCATCTCGAATTTCATGGCTTCAAGCCAATTTTTCGAGTCTGGGCTCTCAATAGCTTTTCGGTAGGTAGTAGGATCCTCACGATCTACTAACTCAATAGTGTCACTGTCAGTGATTAGAAATCCATATCTTTCAATCTCCTAACGTACCCTACCGGACCTTCTAGGTTCTTGTGTAATGGGTTCTTGTTCCACAACTGGTTGTGAACTTGATCCTATTTCCAAACCATCCTCTATAGGAGTTTGTGGTTCTTGAATTTCTCCAAGTTCTACTTTACTCCCACTGTCTTTCTTGAGAAGGAACTCCTTTTCCAAGAAAATAGCCTTGCGAGCAACAAATACTTTGTTCTCGACTTGTGAGTAAAAGTAGTATCCCTTTGTTTCTTTAGGATAACCCACAAACAAGCAGACAGTGGATTTGGACTCTAGTTTTTCAGATGTTAATTTCTTAACATGTGCTTCACAGCCCCAAATCCTGAGAAAAGACATATTGGGTTCTTTCCCAGTCCATACCTCGTATGGTGTCTTCTCAACTGCTTTAGTTGGAGTACGGTTCAATAGAAACGCAATTGTTTCTAATGCATAACCCCAAAAAGAGATAGGAAGATTAGCTTGACTCATCATAGATCGAACCATGTCCAGCAAAGTTCGATTTCTCCATTCAAACACACCATTCCATTGAGGTGTTCCAGGAGGAGTGAGCTGTGAAATAATACCACACTCCTTTAGATGACTGTCAAACTCTTGGCTTAAGTATTTGCCACCTCGATCTGATCGAATGGCTTTTATACTTTTGCCAAGTTGGTTTTCTACTTCGTTCTTAAACTCTTTGAATTTCTCAAAAGTTTCAGACTTGTACTTCATTAGATAGACATAGCCATATCTACTGAAGTCATCTGTGAATGTCACGAAGTAGCTAAAACCACCTCTAGCATGTGTACTTAAAGGTCCACATACATCGGTATGTATTAGTTCCAATAAGCCATTAGTCCTTTCACCTTTTTTATTAAAAGGACTCTTTGTCATTTTTCCATGCAAACATGGCTCGCATGTGTCATAAGACTCTAAGTCAAATGACCCAAGCACTCCAGTTTTGTGGAGTCTTGAAATGCATTTTTCGTTTGCATGTCCTAAACGACAATGCCAAAAGTAAGTAGGGTTCAATTCGTTTGATTTAACCCTCTTTGTATTAATGTTGTATATTGACTCTTTGTTTTGTAAATCAAGGATATAAAGGCCATTTTGCAACATGGCATTGCCATAAGAAATGCCTTGGCGACGAATATGAGTATTGCCATTTTTAATAACAAAATCAAATTCATCATTATCCAAACATGAAACTGAAATAATGTTTCTGCTCATAGCAGGCACATAATAACAATTATTCAAAACAATACAAAGTCCGAAAGGTAAAGTGAGGTGATAGTCGCCTATCTCCATGGCAGCAACTCGTGCTCCACTCCCCACACGGAGGTCCACTTCATTCTTCCCAAGTAACCACCTATTTCTTAGCCCCTGCACATTTGAACAAATGTGAGAACCACAACCGGTATCCAATACCCAAGTGATAGAAATAGAAAGGTTAATTTCAACAACAAAAATACCAGAACTGGACGCCTCGGCTCCATTCTTCTTTTGTTCTTCCTTGAAGAGAGCGCAATTCTTCCTCCAATGCCCTATCTTGTTGCAATGGAAGCAAGTGCTCTCACTCTCTTTGAGTTTTGGCGCCTTGGGCTTGGATTGGGTCTGAGGTGCACTCCCACTTGACTTGGCTTTTGCCTTTCCCTTAGCGGGTCCCTTCTTAATTCCCTTTTGAACCATTAGAACGGGATTGGTCTTTCGAATGTTCTCTTCAGCATTCTTAAGCATCCCATGAAGCTCAGTGACTGACTTGTTCATTGCATGCATGTTATAATTCATCATAAATGGATCATAAGCAGCAAGCAATGATCCTAAGATCAAGTCAGTGGCCAATTCCTTTGGCACTTGTACCTCAAGCTTCTCAAGAGTATCAAGATACCCTTTCATCTTGAGTACATGGGTACTAACAGGAGTACCCTCAGCCATCTTGCAAGAAATTAAAGCCTTTGTTGTCACGACCCTCTCGTGACGAGCTTGCTCTTGGAACATCTCCTTGAGGTGCACCATGATCGCATAAGCCTCTTGGTCCATAAATTGCTTTTGCAAGTCAGGCACCATTGTGGCCAGCATCAGACAGGTCACATCATTGGAGTCGCTCTTCTTGGTCTCAAAAGTTTCCTTTTGAACCGCAGAGGCATTCCTTCCTGGTTCTTCAGGCAAGGGTGCATCCAAAACATATGACTTTTTCTCTTGCTTAAGAACTATTCTTAAGTTTCAAGACCAGTCTATGAAATTGGTGCCATTCAATTTGTCCTTTTCAAGGACCGATCGCAATGAGAAATTGTTGTTTGAAGATGCCATTTTCAATCTATAATAAAATTTAGCAAGATTAAATGAGGTCTTATTAATGATCCCACAAACCGAATTAATATCCCTTTAAATAATTTGCATTAGTGATTTAATGTGGGCCAAGATCCACTTTTCACAACAACTTATTAGTCAAGCTGAGCTTGTACACCTAACAAGTTAAGTTACTTAGGTAGGAAAGCTCCAATCATGTCTCGTACATGACTCTTGGATCAAATGGGCTAACATCTTTAAGATGTTATAGCACAACCCATTTATTAGTTGCCTAGGTCCGGGCATCCCTTTCCATGATAAGTCCAACCTACATTCACAACCCATGCCTCACAAAGATAATCGGGCGCATCTAGGGCTCCTAGTCTACGTGACCGATGATCGATGCCTTGACATGTTTCGAATTAGGAAGGCAACTTTGTGACTTACTATTTTTTAGGGATTCATTTTATTACGGCTTACATGGCATACGCTTTGTCATTCATACATAGCATACATATATAAATAATTGCATAAAGTAAAGCATGACAAACATGGGCCCAAAAACCTACAACTAAGATTCTATACAATTACATAAGAATCTTCGAGTTGGGTTTCTCCACTCCGGTGGGCTTCGTCTTGATTTACAAAGTCTTCAAGTATATTTTATTCTAAGAAATAAATGAAAAACTTTTACAACAAAATATAATGGCTCGCAGGCCATATTTAATTACAAAACCCAGGGCCCATGAATGCACCATGCATATCCATTCATCACACCAAATTAGCAAATAAATATACATAGCATTCATGGATAAAACAAAGTTCAATTTTAATTAATTTAGCCAAGGCCATTAATGGAAATTGTGTACTTGAACCTTTAAGAGATGACCCCGTGATGGGCCTGGGATGAAGCCCAATGGACTAAATCCTCTTATTGAATAAGTTCTCTTAAAAGCCCAAAACACAAACTAGTTAGATTTGTGCCATAAATCAACTCTAGTATAATTTCTAATTTTGCCATTTTTAATTTTATGTCATACAACCCATAAACATTAAAAATACATATAATATGTGCTAACATGAATTAAAAATAAAATCATGAAGAACACATATAATAACACACGGCATTCATGCAAAAACAAACAAACAACAAAACTAGTTGTTTAATGCTTATGTAATGCCATGAAATGCACAAACATTTAAATCAATTTTATGAGTCATTTAATAATCTAAATAAGTCCATAAATATTGATTTAATATTCTGTACCATTTTAATCTAAATGTGTTTTTACCATTTTAATCAAAACAAAACAAACTATGTTGATTAAACATGTAACAAACACAAACTAGTCATAATTTTAAGTGATTTTAAAATTAATCAATTAAATTGTCATGGACCAGAATTATAACCAAATTTAAAATATGTCCAGACCTTAAAATTAATCTTTAAATATCACTTACAAACATTCCAAAATCGTTTTTACATTTAATTTTGAAAACTAGTTGTTAAAATAGCAATTTACATGCCAACTAGCACCTAGTTTCATAATTAACATGTACCATCAGGTATAAATAATTAAATCCGACCATTACATGCCCTAATAACATCTTAGGACAGTAAATTAACATGTCATATTAATTATAATACCTATCTAATCAATTAAAATCGTTTTTACACCAAAACAATGCAAAAAACTCAAAACAGAAAATTTCAGATTTGCATGTTTTCATAATGATAATTTTTAATTAATTTTTTCATGATCTAAAGTACTAAAATAAGCATGTTTAGGCTCTGATACCACTGATGGAATATGACATGGTATGATAATCATGATAGCACAGCGGAAAAACAAAAATTTTTATCATACATACCATACATATCCAAAACCTAGAAACGAAAACATGCAATTTTAGGTTGTAGAACTTACAAATTAAGATGCCTTTTAGATATTGATTTCGGTGATGGCCAGCAACTAAGATGACTTTTTCCGCCTTAGATCTCGATCACCAATGCCAAGGAATAGCCTTTTACGCCACTCCCTCTATTCTCACACACACAATTGCACCGACGGCTTAAAATTGAGATTGCTAGCTCTCTTTTTCGGTATTGTGTAATGGTTATAGTTTTAAGCTACAAAATTTGATTTTGTACTTCTCTTAGGTTGCTATTACTACCCAAGATCACAAGAGAATGAGGAACTATCCTTTCTCCTTGTGAAAATTGGCTAAAAGAAAACTTGAGAGAGAGAGGAAGAGTTCACACAAAACCTAGAATGAAAGCCTCGGGTTTTTCGTTTTTCCCACTATAATTATATATATCTTCTCTTTCCTTTAAGTGATGGATCTCAAATATACTATCTTAAGACAATTAATATTAGCTAAAGATAATTAATATTTGCATTTATCACTTAATTAAAATAAGTAATATTTATTGATAAAAACTCTTTCAATTTATCCAAGATAAAATCAAAAGTCATTTAATCAAATTATATCACTTAATTTAGGATAAAAGATAAGACATTTAAATCTAATAAATCACTTAAATAAAAACTATACATGTGCCGAAATTCCTTGTGATTTCTCTTAGGAATTTCGGCCAAATCAAATTATATTTAGATGATTTAATTAGATAAATATGTCTTTAGGCTTTAATACTCAATTAATTAAATTAATACATGACATTTAATTAATTGAAATTAAACCTTGTGGGCTGAATTTCTCTCTCTCATGGACCAAAGCCCAATAGCAATTTTATAACCCATTACATACATTAATTTGACTTTAATTAAAAGCCCAAATTAATGTCCAATACTTAATTTAAGTATTTTAAGCCCAATGCTTTGTGTGCGATCCTATAGGTCCACTTAATGTTGGCAATGAATTAATAAATTAATTCAAAGGCTATATATATTCTCTAGCAAGATATTATAGCATTCCAAATTAAATGAAAATGCATATGGCATTTAGTGACCTAATACAATTTTGCATAGTCCCTTACCCATAAATATCAGAATTAATATAAGGCATGGAACTAGTCATCCTTATATATATATTAATTCCTTTCTTGATATTCCAGTGACACTGAACTCTCAGATAAATAATGATTACTCATTATTTCATCTCGGTGTGGCCATACACTTCTCAGTTCACTGATCAAGTGGCCGATGATATTTTCTCTCTTATTGAGAGGGGTAATCCCTTCACTTCTCTCATGCTCTCTAACATGAATCAATGCATACCCAATCATACCCGTACTTGTCACTCTGTTACGAGTACGTTAGGTGTATGTCAAAGTACACAGTAATTCATAAAGAGTTTCATAGAGATTTCAGGTCTAAGAACTCCGATACAAAACTTGCATATGAGAAACACTTATGACTTGTACCATGTAGTGTTCTCATGAGCGGATCGTATCCAGATACCATGTTCTTTAACATGTATCTATGATCTCTGATTGACACCCTTGTCCTAATGATCCGTAAGATAGAACTCATAAAATCAGAGAGAGCATACTAGTCTTAATTCATTGTTATTCCCATAACAATGACTGACTAGGGATATTTAGAATGATGTCTCATTTGTTTCAAGGTCTTACAACCATGTACCTCACACATGATAACTTAAACCAAAACAACACTCTTGGATAGTTTTATCAATTGATATGCACAGGAATACAAAGGATAAAACAAATGCCTCATTTTATTAATTTCAAGTGTTTCGTTACAATGCATTGGGGCTAGGGCTTACACTAACATGTCACTCTGTTACGAGCACGTTAGATGTACGTCAAAGTACACAGTAATTCATAAAGAGTTTCATAGAGATTTTAGGTCTAAGAACTCCGATACAAAACTTGTATATGAGAAACACTTATGATTTGTACCATATAGTGTTCTCATGAACGGATCGAATCCAGATACCATATTCTAAACATGTATCTATGATCTCTGATTGACACTCTTGTCCTTATGATCCGTAAGACAAAACTCAACTTATCAAAGAGAGCATACTAGTCTTAATTCATTTGTTATTCACATAACAATGACTGACTAGGGATATTTAGAATGAAGTCTCATTTATTTCAAGGTCTTACAACCATGTGCCTCATACATGATAACTTAAACTGAAACGACATTTTTTGATAGTTATATCAATTGATATGCACAGGAATACAATAGATAAAACAAATGCCTCATTTATTAACTAAAGTATTTTATTACAATGTATTTGGGCTAGGGCTTACACTAACAATCTCCCACTAGCACTAGTCCCAATTGGGCATAGCCCTAAGACCGAATGTTCTCAAATGAGCTTCGTGTAGCTTTGGACGCAACTGTTTCGTCAAAGGATATGCTACATTGTCTTCACTTGCTATCTTGCTAACCTTGACGTCCCTACGATCAATGATCTCTCTGATCAGGTGGTACCTCCTGAGTATGTGTTTGGATTTCTGGTGTGACCGGGGCTCCTTGGCCTGTGCGATGGCCCCGTTGTTGTCACAGAAAATTTCTATTGGATCTAAGATGCTTGGGACCACTCCTAATCCAAAAATGAAATTTTTAATCCAAACAGTCTCTTTTGCAGCCTCACTCGCTGCAATATACTCAGATTCAGTAGTTGAGTCGGCAACGGTCTCTTGCTTCAAGCTTCACCAGCGACAGCACCACCGTTTTAAAACAAAAACAAATCCAGATTGCGATCTAGAATCCTGAGTGCTGGTCTGAAAAACAACATCAGCATAACCTTGTATGACGAGCTCTTCTTGACCACCATACACCAAGAAGTGATCCTTAGTCCTTCGCAGGTACTTTAGAATCCTTTTTACAACAGACCAGTGCTTCTCACCAGGGTTTTGCTGAAACCTACTGGTTACACTTAGTGCATGACCAACATCCAACCTAGTACATAACATAGCGTACATGATAGATCCAATAGCAGATGCATATGGGATTCTACTCATGTTGTTCCTTTCCTCTTTGGTTTTAGGGCACTGTTCTTTAGTCAAAGGAACTCCCAAAGCCAAAGGTAAGTATCCTTTCTTTGAGTAACCCATACTAAAATGCTTTAGTACTTTATCTATGTACTTTTCTTGACTTAGTCCCAAAAGCCGATTTGATCTATCTTTATAGATTCGAATACCAAATATTGTCTCGGCTTCACCTAAGTCTTTCATTGAGAAACATTTTTCCAACCATTGCTTAACCTTTTGCAATGTTGGAATGTCATTCCCAATGAGAAGGATGCCATCCACATATAGGACCAGAATTACTACTATACTCCCACTAACCTTCTTGTACACACAAGGCTCATCTTCATTCTTGATGAAGTCAAATTCTTTGACAGCCTCATCAAAACGAGGATTCTAACTTCGGGATGCTTGCTTTAATTCATAAATGGATTTTTAAAGCTTGCAAACCTTCTTAGGATGCTTGGGATTGACAAAACCCTCAGGTTGTGTCATATACACATCCTCAAGTAAATTTCCGTTGAGGAAAGCAGTTTTGACATCCATTTGCCATATCTCATAATCATGATATGCAGCTATGGCAAGCAAGATCCTAATGGACTTGAGCATGACTACAAGCAAAAAGGTCTTGTCATAGTCTACACCATGAGTTTGTCGAAAACCTTTTGCTACTAGTCTACCTTTGTAGGTCTTATCAGCTTTGAGTTTAAATAGCCACTTGCATTCAATTACTTTAGCACCTTCCGATGGATCAACCAAGGTCCAAACCTGGTTATCGTACATTGATTGCATCTCAAAATTCATGGCTTTAAGCCAATTTTTCGAGTCTGGGCTCTCAATAGCTTCTCGATAGGTAGTAGGATCCTCACGATCTACTAACTCAATAATGTCACTATCGGTGATTATAAATCTGTATCTCTCAATCTCCCGACGTACCCTACCAGACCTTCTAGGTTCTTTTGTAATGGGTTCTTGTTCCACAACTAATTGTGAACTTGATCCCATTTCCAACTCATCCTCAATAGGAGTTTTCGGCGCTTGAATTTCTTCAAGTTCTACTTTACTCCCACTGTCTTTCTTGAGAAGGAACTCCTTTTCCAAGAAAATGGCCTTGCGAGCAACAAATACTTTGTTCTCGGCTTGTGAGTAAAAGTAGTATCCCTTTATTTCTTTGGGATAACCCACAAACAAGCAGACAGTGGATTTGGACTCTAGTTTGTTAGATGTTAATTTCTTAACATATGCTTCACAGCCCCACATCCTAAGCAATGACATATTGGATTCTTTCCCAGTCCATACCTTGTATGGTGTCTTCTTAACTGCTTTAGTTGGAGTACGGTTTAGTAGAAATGCAGCAGTTTCTAATGCATAATCCCAAAAAGAGACAGAAAGATTTGCTTAACTCATCATAGATCGAACCATGTCCAACAAAGTTCGATTTCTCCTTTCGGACACACCATTCCATTGTGGTGTTCCAGGAGGAGTGAATTATGAAATAATACCACACTCTTTTAGATGACTGTCAAACTCTTGGCTTAAGTATTCACCACCTCGATATGATCGAATGGCTTTTATACTTTTGCCGAGTTGTTTTTCTACTTCGTTCTTAAACTCTTTGAATTTCTCAAAAGTTTCATATTTGTACTTCATTAGATAGATATAGGCATATCTACTGAAGTCATCTATGAACGTCATGAAGTAGCTAAAACCACCTCTAGCTTGTGTACTTAATGGTACACATACATCGGTATGTATTAGTTCCAATAAGCCATTAGTCATTTCACCTTTCTTGTTAAAAGGACTCTTTGTCATTTTTTCATGTAAACATGGCTCGCATGTATCATAAGACTCTAAGTTAAATGACCCAAGCACTCCAATTTTGTGGAGTCTTGAAATGCATTTTTCGTTTGCATGCCGTAAATGACAATGCCAGAAGTAAGTAGGGTTCAATTCGTTTGATTTAACCGTCTTTGTATTAATGTTGTATACGAACTCTTTGTTTTATAGATCAAGGATATAAAGGCCATTTTGTAACATGGCATTGCCATAAGAAATGCCTTGGTGACGAATATGAGCATTGCCATTTTTAATAACAAAATCAAATTCTCCCAAATCGAAACAAGAAACTAAAATAATGTTTCTACTCATAGCAGGCACATAATAACAATTTTTTAAAATTAAACAAAGTCCTGAAGGTAAAGTGAGTTGATAGTCGCCTATCTCCATGGCAGCAACTCGTGCTCCATTCCCCACATGAAGGTCCACTTCATTCTTCCCAAGTAACCGCCTATTTCTTAGCCTCTGCACATTTGAACAAATGTGAGAACCACAACCGGTATCCAATACCCAAGTGGTAGAAATAGAAAGGTTAATCTCAACAACAAAAATACCAGAACTGGATGCCTTGGCTCCATTCTTCTTTTATTCTTCCTTGAAGAGAGCGCAATTCTTCCTCCAATGCCCTATCTTGTTGCAATGAAAGCAAGTGCTCTCACTCTCTTTGAGCTTTTGTGCCTTGGGCTTGGATTGGGCCTGAGGTGCACTCCCACTTGACTTGATCCGAGCCAGGTCATTCTTGGGTTTTGCCTTTCCTTTTCCTTTTCCCTTAGCGGGCCCCTTCTTAATGCCCTCTTGAACCATCAATACAGGATTGGTCTTTCGAATGTTCTCTTCAGCATTCTTAAGCATCTCATGGAGCTCAGTGACTGACTTATTCATTGCATTCAGGTTATAATTCATCACAAATTGATCATAATCATCAGTCAATGATCCTAAGATCAAGTCAGTGGCCAATTCCTTTGGCACTTGTACCTCATGCTTCTCAAGAGTATCAAGATACCCTTTCATCTTGAGTACAAGAGTACTAACAGGAGTACCCGCAGCCATCTTACAATAAATTAAGGCCTTTGTTGTTACGAACCTCTCGTGACGAGCTTGCTCTTAGAACATCTCCTTGAGGTGCACCATGATCGCATAAGCCTCTTGGTCCATGAATTACTTTTGCAAATCAGGCACCATAGTGGCCAGCATCAGATAGGTCACATCATTGGAGTCGCTCTTCTTGATCTCAAAAGTTTCCTTTTGAAGCACAGAGGCGTTCCTAGCAAGTTCTTCAGGCAAGGGTGCATCCAAAACATATGACTTTTTCTCTTACTTAAGAACTATTCTTAAGTTTCGAGACCAGTCTATGAAATTGGTGCCATTCAATTTGTCCTTTTCAAGGACCGATCGCAATGAGAAATTGTTGTTTGAAGAAGCCATTTTCAATCTACAATAAAATTTAGCAAAATTAAACGAGGTTTTATTATAATCCCACAAATCGAATTAATATCCCCTTAAATAATTTGCGTTAGTGATTTTAATGTGGGCCAAGATCCGCTTTTCACAACAACTTATTAGTCAAGCTGAGCTTGTACACCTAACAAGTTAAGTTACTTATGTAGGAAAAACTCCAATCATGTCTCGTACATGACTCTTGAATTAAATGGGCTAACATCTTAACATGTTATAGCACAAACTCATTTATTAGTTGCCTAGGTCCAGACATCCCTTTCCATGTTAAGTCCAGCCTACATTCACAACCCATGCCTCACAAAGATAATCGGGCGCATCTAGGACTCCTAGTCTACGTGACCGATGATCAATGCCTTGACATGTTTCTGTAACACCCTCTGAACAGATTAATTGAACCATGCGATGACCTGAAATTTTTTTTTTTAAAACCTCAACTATAACCTATTTCGAGATTACTTTCAAAAATTGATCAAGAAAGCATTACAAGCTTCAAGAGTAAAATGAAATGTTTTATTTATATTTCAGTAAATTCACCCTCAAATCCATAAAAACTAATTAAAACTTTACTTTTATTAACCAATACAATTCATTGTTCTTTAGTTATATAAAAACCACTTGGAAACAAATAAATCTCAAATTCTAACTGTTATCAATGTTCATTAGTCACTGGACATGGTGAACATGATCTCGGTAAGTATTCATAAACTAATCCAGTAACTTTTGTAAATCAAGCACCAAAATAGGCAACATAACTAAAATCTTAACCTACAGTTTCATGTATAGCCTACATAACTTTCTCATCACTTAAGAGACCAATTTCAAATAATGCTTCAAAAACTAGCTGTGACAATTCAAAAAGATAAATCAAAATCGGAAAGAGTTCTACTTGCAGCTTCTTCTAACAATTAATGAATTATTAACAATAAATCCTTAATCCGGTCGTAAAGAATACAATCTATCACTATTCATACCATCTAAATCAAAACAGAATCTCCACACCAAATGATAGATTACTGGATAATAGAATTCAAGAAAACCCATTTCCTAATTAGATCCAATTGGCCCATGAGAGCAAGATTAGAGCTAAAATACGCCGCAGCTAACCAAAGCCAATCAAAACGAAATTATTTACATGAAGGTTAAGTTTGCCAAAAGATATATGAAATGAATGAAATTGTAACAAAAAGACAAATCTTTATCAATTCATAAGCCTTGAAATCATCACATAGAAATGTCATAATTTACCATTTATGTTAACCTTAATCCCTATATTCTATCAGTTCACACATACACAGAGGCAAGCATTTATATTACACATACAATAAATTTCTCATTAAAATTTCAAAGTTTATTTAACTAAATTGAGGGAGATAAGTTCAGTATCCCATACCTATAAAGTGTCAAAAATCAGCTTCAATCTACCTATTTCTGATCTCACTGGAGCCTTGTCGGAGACTCGTCGGAAAGCTACCGAAGCCGTCCACCGAAAGATCGAGCCACCGGCAACGTCCCAACAACACTCACGCGCCCCCATGCTGCCATTATTCATCGGGATCGGAGCTTGAAGATCCCGCCCTCACCATCGCCGATCTCCCTGCTGCCGGCGAGTGGGAAGAAGCAGCAGCAACTGAAGGAATCTCCACAGCCTTGGAATCCCACCGGAGCCATCAGCTCCCTCAACCGCCGTCGAGAACCACTGAAAAAAGAGAAAGAAGCTACGGTGGTGATGGGGAAAAATCGAAAGAAGAAGAAGACCGCAGCGCTACTGGAGGGAAGGGACGGCGAGGAGGCGATGGCAGCCGCGCCGATCGCCGACGTAGGTGCCGTTGATCGGCAGCAGCACCTCCCTCCTTCCTCTCCTTCTCTTCCCGTTCCCCCCTTCCCCGATCCTCACTCCCCTCTCCTCTCTTCCTTTCTTTCTTTTTTTTTTTAATAATAATAATAATAATAACAACAACCCCCATTTCTCCTTTTTAAATGTTGACCCAAACCTTTAGTCAAAATAACAAAAATGCCTAATAACATTTACCTTAGCCTCCCTGCTCTATATATCTATATACAGATAAATATCTTAGTCTTACTCAAACATAAATTCACACATTTAATCACTTAAATCAAATAATAATACATTGAGTCATGCAATTTTGACTAGGGTCATTTTTGGGACCTTACAGTTTCGAATTAGGAAGGCAACTTTGTGACTTACTATTTTTAGGGATTCATTTTACTATGGCTTACATGGCATACGCTTTGTCATCCATACATAGCATGCATATATAAATAATTGCATAAAGTAAAGCGTGACAAACATGAGCCCAAAAACCTACAACTAAGATTCTATACTATTACATAAGAATCTTCGAGTTGGGCTTCTCCACTCTGGTGGGCTTCGTCTTGATTTACAAAGTCTTCAAGTAAATTATATTCTAAGAAATAAATGAAACTTTTATAATAATACATAATGGCTCGCAGGCCATATTTAATTACAAAAACCCAGGTCCCATGAATGCACCATGCATATCCATTCATCACACCAAACAAGCAAATAAATATATATAACATTCATGGATCAAACAAAGTTCAATTTTAATTAAATTAGCCAAGCCTATTAATGAAAATTGTGTACTTGAACCTTTAAGAGATGACCCCGTAATGAGCCTGGACCGAAGCCTAATGGACTAAATCCTCTTATTGAATAAGTTCTCTTAAAAGCCCAAAACACAAACTAGTTAGATTTGTAATATAAATCAACTCTAGTATAATTTCCAATTTTGTCATTTTTAATTTTATGTCATACAACCCATAAACATTAAAAATACATATAATATATACCAACATGAATTAAAACACAAAATCATGAAGAACATATATATGATACATGTCATGCATATAAAAATAAACAAACAACAAAACTAGTTGTTTAATGCTTATGTGATGCCACAAAATGTACAAATACTTAAATCAATTTTATGAGTCATTTAATAATTAAAATAAGGTCATAAATATTGATTTAATATTCTGTACCAATCTGATCTAAATGTGTTTTTACCATTTTAATCAAAACAAAACAAACAATGTTGATTAAACATGTAACAAACACAAACTAGTAATAGTTTTAAGTGATTTTAAAATTAATCAATTAAATTGTCATAGACCATAATTAAAACCAAATTTAAAATATGTCCAAACCTGATATTTAATCTTTAAAAATCACTTACAAACATGCCAAAATCGTTTTTACATTTAATATTTAAAATTAGTTGTTAAACTAACAATTAACATGCCAAATAGCACATAGTTTTAATATTAACATGTACCATCAGGTATTATCAATTAAATCCGACCATTAACAGCTCCTAGAACATCTTAGGACAGTATATTAACATGTCATATTAATTATAATACCTATCTAATCATTTAAAATCATTTTTACACCAAAACAATGCAAAAATCTCAAAACAGAAAATTTCAGCATTGCATGTATTTAAAATAACGATTTTTAATTAATTATTTCATGCATCTAAAGCACTAAAATAAGCATGTTTAGGCTCTGATACCACTGATGGAATATGACATGATATGTTCATGGTAATCATGTAGCGGAAAAATGATAAAATCGATCATACATGCCAAACAATTCCATGACAAGAATCGAAACATGCAATTTTAGGGTTTTTAAAAACTTACAACTTTAGATGCATTTTAAAACTTGAATTTGATGATGACCAGCAACCAAGATGGATATGTCAACCTTAGATCTTCACCACCAATGTCAAAAGAACAGCCTTTACGCCACTCTTCTCTATGTTCACATACAAAATTGCAACGACGGCTTAAAATTGAGATTGCTAGCTCTCTTTTAAAGTATTGTGTAATGGCAATGGTTTGAAGCTATAAGACTTGATCTTGCACTTCTTTTAGGTGCTATTAATGCCCAAGAACACAAGAGAATGAGGAACGATCCTTTCTCCTTGTGAAAATTGGCCAAAAGAATTTTGTGAGAGAGAGAGAGTTCACGCCAAAACTATCAAAAAACTAGGGTTTCACGTTTTTTTCCTCTATCAATATATATCACCTAATTATGTAAGTGATTAATCTAAAATTCACTACCTCAAGATAATTTATTTTAGCCTTAATCACTTCCTAAAAAAATAAGTAATATATATTGATTCAAACTCTTTTAAAATTCCAATTAATTTGAAATAAAACATAAGACATTTTAATCAAATTAATCACTTAATAAAGAAATCAACATGTGCCGAAATTTCCTTGGTTTTATCTTGGAATTTCGGCTAGGTTATTTATATATTAAGTGTTTTAATTTGATTTAAATATCATTAGGATTTAATACTCAATTAACTTAATTAATACAAGATAATTAATTAATTGAAATTAAACCATGTGGGCTGAATTTCTCTCTCTCATGGGCCAAGGTCCAATAGCATTTATAATGCCCATTACATATAATAATTTGACTTTAATTAAAAGCCCAAATTAGTGCCCAATACATTATTTAATTATTTTAAGCCCAATGCTTTGTGTGCGATCCTATATGTCCATTTAATGTTGGCAATGAATTAATAAATTAATTCAAAGGCTATATATATTCTCTAGCAAGATATTATAGCATTCCAAATTAAATGAAAATGCATATGGCATTTAGTGACTTAATGCAATTTTGTATAGTCTCTTACCCATAAAGATCAAAATTAATATAAGGCATGAAACTAGTCATCCTTATATATATTAATTCCTTTCTTGATATTTCAGTGACACTGAACTCTCAGATAAATAATGATTACTCATTATTTCATCTCGGTATGGCCATACACTTCTCAGTTCACTAATCAAGTGGCTGATGATATTTTCTCTCTTATAGAGAGGGGTAATCCCCTCACTTCTCTCATGCTCTCTAACATGAATCAATGTATACCCAAGCATACCTGTACTTGTCACTCTGTTACGAGCACGTTAGATGTATGTCAAAGTACACAGTAATTCATAAAGAGTTTCATAGAGATTTTAGGTCTAAGAACTCCGATACAAAACTTGTATATGAGAAATACTTATGACTTGTACCATGTAGTGTTCTCATCAACGGATCGAATCCAGATACCATATTCTAAACATGGATCTATGATTTCTGATTGACACTCTTGTCCTTATGATCCATAAGACAGAACTCAACTTATCAGAGAGAGCATACTAGTCTTAATTCATTTGTTATTCCTATAACAATGACTAACTATGGATATTTAAAATGAAGTCTCATTTGTTTCAAGGTCTTACAACCATGTGCCTCACACATGATAACTTAAACTGAAACAACATTTTTGGATAGTTCTATCAATTGATATGCACAGAAATACAATAGATAAAATAAATGTCTCATTTATTAACTAAAGTGTTTTATTGCAATGTATTGGGGTTAGGGCTTATACTAACAAAATCATCGTGCACCTCTTGGCGACCACAATATGAGGGGAAATAATCATCCTTTTATGTGTCACAATTACTATCATCGAGTTGTACATAAAGAGGATTTAACTTTCCTTTACCCTTACCTTGATAGTTGTGATCTCACATGCTTGAGTAAGTGCTAAAGCGGTGTCTTCCTTCACTGATAACAATGCTCTTTCCCCTATTTTTGGTTTAGGCTTCTCCTTCTTTCCATAGATTGCTTTCAGCTACATAATCTTCATCAAGCATCTGGGGCTATTTATTCTTTTGAATTGAGTGCAAGAGTTTATCTTGCAGTTTCCTCTAAAGCCTTTCAAGAGAGCTTTGAGGTCCTTAGCGGCGATAGGAGTGAAGTCGTCAAGCTGGTTAACAGTATTGAAGAGCTCTTCATCATAAAAAATAGGTATGAGTTCCTGTGGAGTTATGTGTGTCTCAAATGAGGGATCTCTCTTTTCTGTTTTCCTCCTCTGTTGAATTTTTCGATCCATTTTTAGGATTTGTCCATCTTCAACTCTCAACAAAATCAACAAATGATAAGTTCTAAATTATTAAAACTTATAAGTAGAGGAGAATGAACTGGAATCAACTAGGCCGATCTGCTGGATATGGTAAGCCGATCTATAAAATAGGCAAGAACTAACCAGTAGCATGCAGAATATTAGCACTTCAATGTTTAAGTCAGAAAATATATGTAGAGAAAGGGTAGTGAGAGAATAACAATGTATGTAACACCTTGTTTATAAAGTCTTTTTTATATATATAATCTCTAGGTAGCTAGGACCTATAGAACTAAAGTACTTGAGTATCAGATCTTAGATAATTGAAATTGACAAATTTAAACGTCTAACGTGACAATTTACGGGATATACGTTGCGTAATGTCACAGACGAAGTAGCGCAGATGGAGATCCATTCAAACCTTCCTAATACATTCCAACACAAGTGACTGATGGACTAATAGATAATAAGTGACTGATGGACTAATAGATAGTAATAAGATCTTAGCTTGAGCTGGACTTGCGATTATTGAACCAGACCTATGTATGATGAATTCGGTATTATCACAACTGAAGATTCTAATTTGGTTGCAGTGCACGCATTTATCGGTAAAAACTAAAGTCGTTCAACAAATTTTTTATGGGTAAAAACCCAAGTCGTTCAACAAATTTTAAATGTGATTCTGATTTTAAAGCTAAAACTAACAAAATTGCCTAGAAAACCACCATTATAAAAAGCAAATACCAAAATCAAACCATTTCTGTAATATTTACAATAGCACACCACGTGAAGCATTGAACTTTCAGGCAATATTCCAGTAGAACAACAGCTTTTCTCTGAGCTTCATGCATGAGCATAGACTGTAAAATTGTATGTGCCACCAAATGCAGCTTCAAGATTCAAGGATTTGAAGGGCTTTCTACATGCTTGTTTTCCAAGTCTTTTGCAATCTGATTACCATCAATTATGAGAGAAAAGTTCTGCCCAGGTTCTGCTTCAGGAACCTCAGATGCACAATGACTCTCTTGGATGGAGACCATTGCATGGTTATCATGGCTCCTCAAAGAAAGCTCATGTCCATTCAACAAGCAATTGTAAGAATGAGAATCAAATGACTCTGTGCCATAAGGAGGGGGGATAGCTGAGCTGTACAAGGGTTGCATCTTGCGTTTCTTCTGGGGTAGTTCACGCAAAGATATTCGACAAACAGGACATGTGGAATTTTGCTGTAACCATATGTCTATGCATGTTACGTGGAAACAGTGCCCACAATAGGGGAGGACACGCAACATATCTTCACCATGATATTCTGCAAGGCAAACTGTGCATCTGAAACAATATGATAACTAACTTGGTTTACTGAGAGGATTTTGAGAAATACAAAAGTAGTTTAAAAAAAGTGACAAAACACATTCTTTTCAAGTTCATTGCTGAAAAAAAAAATATTAGCAAATGAATGGCCACATGCGAACAACATATTTTCTTGTCCAACTACAAATATTTTTAGAACCAAGGCTAGAACTAGAAGGGACTGAAAGCAGCATAAAAGGATGAAAAACCACAAAGCCCTTCAACATTGAGAAATTGGAAATTATTACCCCCGAATGCACTATAACTCAAGAGAAAACAATCCAAAGTGTAATTGGTCATATCATAGTATAGTGAAAAGATTAAATCCGTATTCTGGGTACTAAGCAGCTTTCAGGAAGAGTTAATTTGGAAAAGCAACCTATACTATAATAGCAACCATAGACCTTGATTTGGTCCTGATTCAGAACCCGCAATATCGACCATACATATATTATGGCTATTGAATAAGATATCAATAACTAGTTTTCCATTTCAGATGCTAACTTGAAAGCAATATATATTAGTTGTCTAATGAAATAATACAAAACTAAAACTAAATATTTTAACGGACTAATATATATATATATATATATATATATATATATATATATATATATATATATATATATATATATATATATATATATATATATTCTCCCTCAAAGTTGGCAAAAAAACCTTTTATACACAAACTTTGCAAGTGCCCTATAACACACCTGAACTTGACAAAAATGCACCTATTTCCCCTTTAATTAACCAAAAAATCACTGTATATAAGTCTTAAAATATACATACTACTTCTAATCAGTTTAAATTTATTGTTATTAAGAGAAAAAGAAGTAAATGGAAGATTAAAAAGAGATTAAGTTAATGAATGAAAAATGGAAAAAAGTCTAAAAGAAGGAGAAACAAATAGAAAAATAACTTTTGGTGTGTTTTATTTAGTTGCGTGCCCAATACAAAAAGAATAGCTCAGTAATTTGTCACTTAGTGCATAATGGAGTGCTTGTAAAATTTAAGTATGTAAAAGGTTTTTTTTTTCTTTCTACCATGTTAAAAAAATATTTATTAATCCTAAATCAATCTATAACCATCCTGGACAATGTACAAAGTATCCCCTTTTTGGCGGAAACATTTGTCACAACTTTTAAAACTCATAACAATCACCAAAGATATGAAAGAACATTGTTGTAGGACCATTACAAAAAGAATAATCACGTTAATGAAAAGGCTCTTGAGACCTATTTAAACTGTGGATAATTTGGTTTTGGATTTAGAAAGAAAAAATGTTATATGATCAGGAAAAAAATAAAAATATGACCCGACAGCAAAATTTAAGATCTGAATGCTGCAAAAGATTTAAAAGGGAAAATGCTTGTGAAAAAATTGTTGTTAATGGATTGATGTAGAAATTCTTTGTGACTTGGTAATTTCTGTATCCAAGACATGTTCTCTTACTTAGAATTGTCATTAAATACCTGGTAGAAGTATCGACATATGAAGCTGCAACATATAAAATACTAGTTGCCACCCATAAAAATTTCAATTAGTGACAATGCTCTAAGTTACAAGCATCAAACATGGGACACCACTAATCACCATCATTCTTTTATTTATAAATCAACACTGCCAGAAAAATATATAACACAAGCATGATGAAACTTATAAGATTTGGGCATTTAATAGTCATCGCAAGAAAAACAAGTAAGAAAAAGGAACACATACTGAACATCTTCTGAAGCTGAGAAAAGATCACTGTACTTCTTTGTTGGAAAGTTAGCTATAATTGCAGGCTCCAGCCCATGCAACCCTCGTTCCAGCTATAACACAAACAGTAAGAGCACTAGTTAAGTACTAAGCCATGCATAAATACTTTGCAAGAGCAAAAAAACATGCTTTATTTGAAGAAAAGTAAATTGCATGTTCCACTGTGTCTTTGTAAGCTAATGAAAAACAATGAACAGAATATCATATAGATTAGACTTAAAAATGAAAAGAAGAAATGGAAATGGATGAGTCCATATCTTTTGTTCGGCTTACAGAAAGTACAGAGTTATTTTTTTAATATTTTCTATTGGGTAGTAAATTGAATATTAGGTGGAAATGAGATGTATTTTAGAACAATTATTATGATTATTGTAAAATTTTACTAAATAATTTAATTAAGAAAAACACGAACTGAGAATCTTGGAATTAGGACGTCCATTTAATTCCTATTTTCCATTTCCAAAACCAACCAAAAGAGGTTTCAGACAAAGAAATTAAGAAGAAAGGCTTCATAAGCAAAAATCCAAGCTAAGTCTACAAATTTATTTACTGAAAATAGAACCTAGAGAGAGAAAAATTCTTGATTTCGATAAGTGCTGCAAATGCATAGCATAAAAAACACATAAATTAAGATATCAAGAAACTTAAATACCTTCATAAACAACCAATCAGAAGATTGAAAAGAACCGAAAATTAAAAAGAAGAGCAAAGTGAACTGATTATATAAATAAATGGAAATAAACGCTTACAATGCTAAGATCAGATCTGAAAGCAGCAGAAAATGAACGCCTTGATGCGTGAAGCTGAATCCGAGCACAAATAAGACGGGTACAGACAAAAACTATAAACATAGTACTAACAACAAATCCTATCACTGTCATCACCAAATTCATCTCTGAAGCAATCATTTTCTGTTTCTTTTCCCCCTTCTCTACTCTTTCTCTCTAATTCACTACAGCTATTACTACTTCTACCACCACTACTACTACTAAAAAGCCACAAATTAGAAGAACCCAAGAATCAGTATCAAATCCTATGTATTTGATTCAATAATACACTAAATTACAAAAATAAGAGCACTAAAAACACGAAGAGCTTGAAACAAACAAGCGTCTCTCATTCTCGATTTGGAAAACAGATATAAATTACAGTATGAACAAGCCGCTAACTGTTTCATTTTCGATGAACCCATAAAGCAAAACGAAATCAAATAAGCTAAAGACGAAATCTTTGTAAAGATTAAAGCCATTTACGATGGTGAGATTGGGCAGAAAGGCCCCAAGGCCAGAGGCAGAGAGTGAAAGGAGTTCATGTCTGTTTTTGGAGAGGAGACAAGAACGAGGGAGAGTTTAGGAAAGCTAGATTTGAGGGTGATTAATGGGATCTAATTACGGTTTTGGTGTGTTTGCTTGAGACGATAATTGGAGGAGGACAGCAAATGGAATAGGAGAAACTTTTTTGTTTTTCTTTGATAATTATCAATTAGCCTCCGCTTATCCAGGTGTTAACAATTAAGACTTAGATATTTGATTATTTTTGACAATTATATATATATATATATATATATATATATATATATATATATATATATATATATATATATATATATATATATATATATATATATATATATATATATATATATATATATATATATATATATATGAATATGAATATGACACCCATGCAGCATATATTCATATGTGGATCTTTTATAAACTAAATTCTCCAATTAATTTTATCAGCTTTACATCAAATTTGGGTATAAAAAGGAGTTAAGTATAATCAAAATTAATTTATAAAGAATTAGTGAAAAAAAAAGTTCAAGTATAATGAAAAAGAATAAGTACTGTTTTTTAAATTTATATTTCCAGTAGTAGAAAAAGTCTTTAGCATATTATGTTTTAGTCGCGATAATGCAGGGTTAATTACATTCGTAGTTATTGAATTTTTAAACTTATAATCAACTGATTATAATAAAATAATTTGTAATATAAAAATTATTAAAATTCTATTTGTTTTAATTAAAGTAATAGTGACCTAAAAATCAAAATTTTTTGTATCATCAAAATGATAATTAAGTATATCACCTATAATTATCACATCATTTTAGGATCAATAATCTTTATAAGTTTACAATCAGATAAAAAAAATTTCACGTTATCATGTAAATATAAAAAAAATAACGTATATAAAAAAAAATTCAAGCAACTAATAATGATTTATTTGTAGAGTTAATTGATGTTAAAATGACATGACAATCATATGTAGTCAGCTTAATTATCATTTTGGTGACATAAAAATTTGATTTTCATATCATTTTTACTTCAGTTGAAATAAAATAAAATTTTAATGTTTTTTGCATTACAAATTATTTTATTGTGACAATTTGATTATAAGTTTAAAAATTCGACGACGATATACGTAATTAATCCCAACAATGCATAATATTTTTTAACAAATGGGCCAGTACTAAGAAAAGGCCGAAAATATAGAAATGCCCGACCTAGTAAAAGCCCTGCGTCTCAAGTCCCCTCACATGCACCGATGCGCACCAAATTCTATAGGATGGAACTGATCGATCAGACAAGGTAGATCTTATCCTGTCACAATCCTCTGACACATGTTAATATTTCATCCGTCGCTTGCCACACATTATGTTGCGGTTTGCATATTTTTACACTAATATAGGCCTCTCAAGTAGCTATTCTCATCCCCTGTAAAATACAAGTTCATTTGCAATATATATACACGTTATATCCTGTTTAACACTCTCTTTCTCTCTCCCTAAAAATCTAGAATTAACTTAACCATCAGAGTGTTTATATCTAGTCTGACCGGACAATCACTTTTTTTTTGCAGGATTTCCATCTTACTTAGTCCGATCGGTTCTTACCTCTTACTCTCTTCTCAATCCAACACGACATCGCTTCACTCACCATACACAACTCCTTTTACAAAATTTCAGGATTTATCAAGCCGGAAAACCAAAGGCATTAACCCCTTTTCTATAGGGATAAGATTATAAATCATCATTAGAAAAGGAAACGACTCTTTCACCTTTCAAATTTTTATATTTTAACTTGCAAGTGGTCAAGTGTGTAATGCAAGAAATTGATTGCATTTATTATTATTGATATGATACTATTTTTTTTATGGGATAGAAGTAGGGATTTGTTGTTAATATTTGAATTATTTTTTTTGTGGGAAGTTAATTTTTGTCAACTATTATTTTACGGAAAAATGTTTGTCTTTCTCAATAACAATTTATTCTATAAGATTTCATACGTGATATATCGTAAAACTTGACGCATGATCACAACACCTTTTTTCTTTTTTATTCGAATCAAAGCATGGCTAAGTTAAGAACCAAGAAAACAAATATAAATAGCCAACGAATAGAAGGATTCAAACATGATTTGATGGATTGCAATTGGCTTTTGATTCAATTCGTCTTAAACTTTAAATGGACATAAATCAATCCAACCAAACTGAATTATAAGACATAATTTTTATATTGGATGGGTTAGGTTATGGTTGTGTCGTATAAATTATATGAATGTTATATATTGAACTATTAAGATATAATTTATAAATTTTTTTATATTGTTTTTACAAAATAAAGTATATTAATTTTAGTTTTAAATTTTTTTCTTTATGTACACTGCATGTGTGTATAGAGCGTATGTATAGACATCATTGAATTAGATGATTTTATCCAATCCAACTTGGTGCATGCGAGCATATTGCATGCTCGTGCGCATCGTAGTAATACCGAAAAATTTTATGGGAATTAAACTAGAGAAAATTATATTATTTATCCACTTTTTTTATTTTGTCTTCAAGGATTGCATGTAGCTTATTTTTTCTTTCATTTGTACATTTTCACATTTCAACAATATCTTTTTTAATTTTACAATTTCAATTTTATATTATCCATCATTTTTACGAAAACCATGTTTCTTCACCTAGCCTAGAATGAAAACCTAATTCTGTCGTGATAATTGTCAAAAATGGGGATCTTCTCATCGAGATTTTGCTCCGAGTACCTGCAAAGCCGCTACTCAAATTGAAGTGCGTATCAAAACAACGGTTATCTTTGATTTCAAATCCCCAATTTTATCACGCCCATACTCTTCGCCGAAAAATCTTCGATTCCACCCCTTCCGGTCTGTTGCTCTGCTTTGGCAGACTTGATCCAGGATTCAAGTTCCTCCCTCTTGAATCTTCCACACGAGGAGAGTTTATAACATATGTGAAGTATGCAAAACTTCCCGAGATTTCACTCATTCAATCCTTCAGATTTGCTTCTTTGTTCTAAAGAACCTTTTGAATATTTTATCTATAATCTTACTACTAACAAATCGAAAACACTTTTTGTAATTCTGTTGAAATTGATGTATTTGAAAATCTGCTCTCTGTTTTACCTGTATATTTTCAAATTATTGTACCTAATGTGAATCTCTTTTCTTTGTGTTCCCTTGTGAAGGATGGCTGATACTATGAAGGCTAAAACAAACCAAAACAAGCTAGACAAGCTAAATATCATCAAAATCTGGTAATTACTCTGTTCGCTATTTTCTACTCTTCTTTCAAAATTCTGTTTGAATTTTTAACAGTATACTCAAAGAGCTGAATGTTTATGTTCTTGGTTTACAGTGAAGAGATTTTGAATCCCTCTATACCAATGGCGTTAAGGCTTTTCGAAATTCTCATGGATATTTCACCACCCGTGATTTTTCATGAGAAATAGTTCTCGTCAACCCATTTATAGAATGAGCATTTGACTTTCAGGTGGAGTCGTTATTGTTTATGAAAGGAAAGTGAAACTTCTGTATGGTGATATGTAATCCTTTTTCTAATCCAATTCTAAGTTTATCTAGGAGTTTATAGTATCTAAACATAGAAGTGCATATTTCTTCTTGTAGTCCATGGTATCAGATAATTTTTTGATTTTTTTTTCTCAGTTGTAGGTGAAGGAAAAAATATTTCACTCTGTTAAATATATTGATAATATAAGATTTCACCACAATAACTCAAATAAAAATCACTGACTTTAGTAATAGCTAGTAGGCTTTTCTGTTAGAGGAACTGGGATTGGAATATAAAATTTGATGATTCACTATTTTGCTTGTGCCAGCATCTTAGATGGTTTATTAGTGGAGAATGAAGAGTTGACATTTGATGATATTTTGCTATACGTTTCTCTCTCAATCATCTCAAGTGTTTGTTAGCTCTGTTAGACCCAAGAAAGATAGCAAGCACATATCATTCTTTAACTAGTTTCAAGGCTTTTACAAGTTACAAGAAGCAAGTGTTTAGAAAGCTCAAGTTGGGAATCTATGTGCTGCATCATTTGATTGGAGCTGCAATGGTATATGCAAATCAGTGAAAAGGATGCAGGAGGTATACCAGCGGTGTGGGGAGGGCGAGAGAGCAATCTGGCATTCAAGTTTTTGAAAGCTTTCAGCTTGTAGGTGGTTGTAATATAGTTGTGTATGTGTGATCAAGGCTATGACTAAGAACCATACCATCTGCCCAATTTTTGCCATTTCATTGATGGCTCGGACAGTTGGTGTAAATGATTAAATTAATTTCTTGCAAATACAGATTGTCAAGCTAGAAAAAGAAAAGAAAAACAGTGGTGCTTATGAGGAGAAGCAGAACAACAAGCCTGCCCAAGAGGCATAAATGTTTTTCTACTGATAGTGTTTTCAAATTGTCAATGAAATTCTGATGAAAGTTAAGATTCTTTAGCATTGATTGAGAATGTTTTTTCATAAGAAAAAAAAAAAAAGAATGTATTGATTAGTTGAGCTTCATTATGCACAAAGAATGTATTGACTTGAAATAGAATGTCTAAATTGTTAATGCTTAATTACTGCATATAATCTTGAATGGATGGATTCTTTTAGAACTCGCAATGGGCAACCTTTAGGAAAATAGTTCATCATGCTCAATCAAACAACTCAAAATTTTCCTCTCTAAATGCTCCTACCTTAGGATTGCTTGTCCTTGCTAACTCTCACTCAACTTACACATAAACATTAGAAACTACACCTCTTGCTTGCTTTCTAAGAAAATTGATCTATCTTCACAAAGCACTTCCAAAAACTAAAACTAAAACAATCAACATAAGTGAAAACAAAACACACACAATAAAACCAAATGAAAGTTAACAAAGTAAATGCATTAAGTAAACTAAAAAGGGATAAAGAATTTAGTTCTAAGTTTAACAAGTCCTCAGCTAGACTTTTTTCCTTTGTTGCTATTCTTGCAATACCAACGCTACTTTAGCCACCTCCACTGTTCCCTCAAAACATGGCTTTAATCGATGTCCATTCACTTTATACTCCCTACCATCTTTCAGATTCTTTATGGTTACCATTCCAAATTCATTATTGGACAAAACTTGATAAGGTCCCAACCATCTGGATTTCAATTTACCTGGAAACAAACGCAACCTGTTGTTATACAATAACACCATCATACCAGGAATAAATTCTTTAAATTTCAAATGCTTATCATGCTAATATTTTGTTTTCTCCTTATAAATTGCTGCATTATTATATGACCATCGCCGAATTTCATTGAGCTGTAGTTTCCTCTTGTCTCCTACACATCTCAAATCAAAATTAAGAAACTTTGTTGCCCAATACGCTTTATGTTCCAATTCGACCGGTAAATGACAAGATTTTCCAAACAAAATCCTAAAAGGAGACATGCCTATAGGGGTTTTAAATGCAGTTCTAGAAGCCCAAAGAGCCTCATCCAACCTATAATACCAATCTTTCCTAGAACTATTGACAGTCTTTTCTAAGATAGATTTTAACTCCCTATTGGACACCTTTACTTGCCCATTTGCTTTAGGGTGATGTAGGATTATTATCTTGTGCTTAACACCAAATTTTCTTAGCAATATTTTAAATTGATAGTTGACAAAATTCTTACCTCCATCACTTATAATGGCTCTTGGTGCTCCAAATCTGGTGAAAATATTTTTTCTAATAAATTCAAGCACCACCTTTGCATCACAAGTCCTAGTTGCTATGGCTTCTACCCATTTACTTACATAGTTTACAACAACTAAAATATATTCAAATCCAAATGAGTTTGGAAATGGCCTCATAAAATCTATACCCCAAATATAAAAAATTTCCACTTCGAGTATGTTATTCATAGGCATTTCATCTCTTTTAGAAATATTTTCTACTCTTTGACATTTATCACAAAGCTCAATGAATGATTTAACTCCGAAAAGAGAGTAGGCCAGAAAAAACCTGATTGGAGAATCTTTTATATCGTACAATTAGGTCTATAATGGCCTCTAACTTCTCCTTCATGACATTGTCTCATGATGTCTTCTTGTTCTTCCTCTGGAACACATCCTCGAAGTACTTGATTTGAATAAATCTTGATTAGGTATGGATCATCCCAAAGGTAGTGTTTGGTATCTGCTTGCAGCTTTTTCTTTTGGTTCTAAATGAACTCTTTGGGAAGGTAACCTCCTGCAAGAAAATTAGCTATACTAGTATACCAAGGAGTCACAAAGTTACAAGCATAAATTACACTAATATATTCATCAGGAAATAAATCAGCAATTTTCCCCTTTTCAATATTGGCATGATCAAGTCTAGAAAGATGGTTCGCCCCATAATTTTTAGCTCCTTTGTTATCTTTAATCTCCACATCAAACTCTTGTAATAGCAATACCCAGTGGATAAGTCTCGATTTAGAATATTTTTTGGCAAAAAGGTGCCTCAATGTCGCATAATTCGTCCATACTGTGACTTTGGAGCCTAGGAGATAAGATCTAAATTTGTCAAAAGAAAATACAATAGCTAGCAACTTTTTCAATAAAATCATGAAAAATGTCCATCATGTATCTTTGAAATGTAGCAGGAGCATTACATAGACCAAAAGACATCCTTCTATATGCAAATGTGGCATAAAGGCATGTAACTGTGGTCTTTTCTTGGTCTTTCAGGGCTATCAGTATTTGCATATACCCCGAATACCCATCTAAAAAATATAAAATCTATTTCCTGCTAATTTCTCTAACATTTGAACAATGAATGGTAAAAAAAATGATCCTTTCTAATGGCATTATTCAATCTCCTATAATCTATGCACACTCGCCATCTTATCACAATACGTGTTAGGATGAGTTCATCCTTTTCATTAGTAATCATAGTCATTCCCACCTTTTTAGGCACACATTGAACTGGACTAACCCAACTACAATCAGAGATAGGATAGATAATACCTGCATCAAAGAGTTTAAGTACCTCATTTTTTACCACCTTTTGCATAGCGGGATTAAGTTTCCTTTGGGGTTGCACCACTGGCTTGAAATTTTCCTCTATTGGTATTTAGTTTGTACAATACTTGGGGCTTATACCCTTTAAATTGGATATCTTCCAATTAATGGCTCCTTTATGCTTTTTAAGTACTTTAATGAGCATCTTCTCTTCCAAACCTGTTAACAAAGAAGAGATAATTATTGGTTTTGCATTTCCCTATAAAAACACATATTTTAAATGAGAAGAAAGAGTTTTAAGTTCAAAATCTCCCTTAGGAGGGGATAATTCATCCTTCATATGTCCTTCATTATGTTCTCTTTTTAATTCTTGAATAATCTCTTTTTCTCTTGTCTCCACTCCATCTTCATTCTTTGGATGCATTAGACATTCTTTTAGCTCATCATTCAAAAGGATTTCCTCTTTCTTTGCTTTTATACATTCTTGAACTTCATAAAAAAAAACAAATTGACTCTTCAAAATCATAAGATGGATGCTTCATTATTTTGTTTACATTGAACACCATTTCCTCCTCATTAAATCTAAGGGTGATTGTTTGCCCATGAACATCTATTAAAGCTCTTGTCGTGTTCAAAAACAGTCTTCTAACTATTAAATGTACTTTTTTTTTTATTTTCTTCCATATCCATAACCATAAAATCTACTGAAAATATAAAGGTTCCAACTTTGACCAATAAATATTCAATAATCCCTTTAGGCCTCTTCAACGATCTATCCGCCAATTATAGCGTCATTTGGGTCTCTTTCATGTCTCCCAAATTCAATTTCTTGCAAATTGAATAAGACATTAAATTTATGTTAGCACCCAAATCACACAAGGCATATCCTGCAAAATTTACTCCCAATTCACATGGTAATGTAAAGTTACCAGGATCTTCTAATTTAGCTGAAATTTTGTTTATAATTATTGCACTACAATTCTCAAATAATTAGACCGTTCTTACACCTTCTAGCTTTTTCTTACTAGAACAGTGTTCTTTCATGAATTTAGTATAATTAGGCATGTGTAATAAAGCATCAGCAAATGGTAAATTTACATGTAACTTTTTAAACATGTCTAAAAATCAAGTTAAATGCTCATTTTTCTTTTCTTTTCTAGCTAGAGATGGAAAAGGTACTTGAGATTCATCAAACACAATAGATACCAATTTTTCCTTACCCTTATTCTTCTCAACAATAAAAGGCACTTCATCAACAATTTTTAAGTTGGAAATACTTACCTCTATTGTTGGTTCCACCACTTTAAAAGTATTCTTACCAATTTTAGTTTCTTGTACCTCTTTACCACTCCTCAAAGTGATTGCCTTAGCTTCCTCTTTCGAATTTCGATCCACATTAGATGGAAATATTCCTTGAGCCCTATTGGTCACTGAGTTAGCAAGTTGCCCAATTGGTTTTCTAAATTCCTAATGCATGCATCTTGGTTCCTCATCCAAATATCTTGAGATTTTCACCTAGCGTCTTTACTAGACATAAAGGTAGTTGTTAGTGTAAGCCCTAGGTTTTATCTATTGTATTCCTGTGCATATCAATTGATAGAACTATCCAAGAATGTTGTTTCAGTTTAAGTTATCACGTGTGAGGCACATGGTTGTAAGACCTTGAAACAACAGAGACTTCATTCTAAATATTTTTAGTCAGTCATTATTATTGGAATAACAATAAATTAAGACTAGTATGCTCTCCCTGATAAGTTGAGTTCTGTCTTACGAATCATAAGGACTAGAGTATCAATCAAAGATCATAGATACATGTTTAGAACATGGGATCTGGATTCGATCCATTCATGAGAACACTACATGGTACAAGTCATAAGTGTTTCTCATGTGCAAGTTTTGTATCGGAGTTCTTAGACCTAAAATCTCTATGAAACTCTTTATGAATTAGTGTGTACTTTGACATACACCTAACGTGCTCGCAATAGAGTGACAAGTATGGGTATGCTTGGGTATGCATTGATTCATGTTAGAGAGAATGAGAGAAGTGAAGGTATTACCCCTCTCAATAAGAAAGAAAATATCATCGGTCACTTAATCAGTGAACTGAGAAGTGTATGGCCATACCGAGATGAAATAATGAGTAATCATTATTTATCTGAGAGTTCAGTGTCACTGGAATATCAAGAAAGGAATTAATATATATAAGGATGACTAGTTCCATGCCTTATATTAATTCTGATATTTATAGGTAAGGGACTATGCAAAATTGCATTAGAACACTAAATGTCATTTGCATTTTCATTTAATTTGGAATGCTATAATATCTTGCTAGAGAATATATATAGCCTTTGAATTAATTCATTAATTCATTGCCAATATTAAATGGACCTATAGGATCGCACACAAAACATTGGGTTTAAAATATTTAAATAAAGTATTGGAAATTAATTTGGGCTTTTAATTAAAGTCAAATTAATGTATGTAATGGGTATTAAAATTGCTATTGGACCTTGGTCCATGAGAGAGAGAAATTCAGCGCACAAGGTTTAATTTCAATTAATTAATTATCTTGTATTAATTAAGTTAATTGAGTATTAAAGCCTAAAAGAAATTGAATCAAATTAAATCACTTCAATAAGAGATGGAGTGACCGAAATTCCAAGATAAAATCAAGGTAATTTTGACACATGCATATTACTTATTAAGTGATATTATTTGATTAAATGTCTTATGGTTATTTCAAATTAATTCAAAAGAGTTTGAATCATTTTATGTTACTTATTTTAAGGAAGTGATTAAGGAGATATATCTTGGCATTATCACTTAACAAAAAAGTGATATATTTTGAATGAATACCAAAAAGAAATCCTAAGGAGTGAAAGTGAAAAATTCTCTCTCTCACACAATTTTTCTTAGCCGAATTCACAAGGAGAAAGGATTGTTCCTTGTTTCTCTTGTGTTCTTGGGCAGCAATAGCAGCTAAAAGAAGTGCAAGATCAAATTTTGTAGCTTTAATCCATTGCCATTACACAATATTTAATTAGAGAGCTAGCAATCTCGATTTTAAGCTGTCATTGCAATTGTGTGTGTGAACATAGAGAGGAGTGGCATAAAGGCTGTTCCTTTGGCATTGGTGGTGAAGATCTAAGGCAAATAAATCCTTCTTGGTTTCTGGTTGATGGAATATGACATGGTATGAATGTGATGATAGCACAGCGGAAAAACAAAAATTTTTATCATACATGCCATATAATTCCATGACAAGAATCGAAACATGCAATTTTAGAGTTTTAAACTTACAACTTTAGATGCCTTTAAAACTTGATTTTGATGATGACCAGCAACCAAGAAGGATATTTCCACCTTAGATCTTCACCACCAATGCCAAGGAACAGCCTTTACGCTACTCCCTCTATTCTCACACACACACTTGCAAAGATGGCTTAAAATCAAGAGTGCTAGCTCTATGATTGTGTATTCGGCAATGGGAATGATTTGAAGCCACAAGATCTGATCTTGTTCTTCCTTTAGGTTACTGTATCATCCCGAGAACACAAGAGAACAAGAAAGATTTCTTTCCCCTTGAGTATTTCGGCCAAGAGAGAAAAATAGCAAAACGGCATCCACATTTATTCATTTAATTCATTAATATATATCACTTAATTTAGGTCAAGTGTGAGTGCCAAAAATTAAGTGTTAATTTCAGCCTCCATCACTTCCTAATTAAGAGATATATCCTAATTTAAATTCCATTAGAATTTAAATTCAAATGGCATTAGTCATTTAATCAAAACAAACTTACTTATTTAAGGTAAAATAAGTTGCCGAATTCAACTAGTATTTTAGTTTGAATTTTGGCTACTTTAATTTCCTCTCAAGTATTATATTTTGATTAAATACAAATTAGGATTTAATACTCAATTAACTTAATTATACATAGATAATTAATCAATTGAAATTAAACCTAGCACATGCCAACAAATTTCTCTCGTGACCAACATATTTGCCTAAAACAGCTAGCTGTTTTAGGCAAAAAACTCGTTTCACATATTTGCCTAAAACAACTAGCTGTTTTAGGCAAAATCGTGGCTTAACAGTTTTGCCTAAAACAGCTAGCTGTTTTAGGCAAAATCGTACCTTGACAGTTTTGCCTAAAACAGCTAGCTGTTTTAGGCAAAAAAACTGTTTTTACAGATTTGCCTAAAACAGCTAGCTGTTTTAGGCAAAAATCTGTTTACCCATTTTATGCATTAATTTGACTTTAAATAAAAGTCCAAATTAATTCCCAATACACAATTTAAATATTTTAAGCCCAATGCTTTGTGTGCGATCCTATAGGTCCATTTAATGTTGGCAATGAATTAATAAATTAATTCAAAGGCTATATATATTCTCTAGCAAGATATTATAGCATTCCAAATTAAATGAAAATGCATATGGCATTTAGTGACCTAATGCAATTTTGCATAGTCCCTTACCCATAAATATCAGAATTAATATAAGGCATGGAACCAGTCATCCTTATATATATATTAATTCCTTTCTTGATATTCCAGTGACACTGAACTCTCAGATAAATAATGATTACTCATTATTTCATCTCGGTATGGCCATACACTTCTCAGTTCACTGATCAAGTGGCCGATGATATTTTCTATCTTATTGAGAGGGGTAATCCCTTCACTTCTCTCATGCTCTCTAACATGAATTAATGCATACCCAATCATACCCGTACTTGTCACTCTGTTACGAGCACGTTAGGTGTATGTCAAAGTACACAGTAATTCATAAAGAGTTTCATAGAGATTTCAGGTCTAAGAACTCCGGTACAAAACTTGCATATGAGAAACACTTATGACTTGTACCATGTAGTGTTCTCATGAGCGGATCGTATCCAGATACCATGTTCTTTAACATGTATCTATGATCTCTGATTGACACTCTTGTCCTAATGATCCGTAAGACAGAACTCATAATATCAGAGAGAGCATACTAGTCTTAATTCATTGTTATTCCCATAACAATGACTGACTAGGGATATTTAGAATGAAGTCTCATTTGTTTCAAGGTCTTACAACCATGTGCCTCACACATGATAACTTAAATCGAAACGACATTCTTGGATAGTTTTATCAATTGATATGCACAGGAATACAAAAGATAAAACTAATGCCTCATTTTATTAATTTCAAGTGTTTTGTTACAATGCATTGGGGCTAGGGCTTACACTAACACTGGTCATCATCAAATCAAATCTTGAAGTGCATCTAAAGTCGTAAGTTTTAAAACCCTAAAATTGCATGTTTTCGATTCTTGTTTATGGATTGAGTGGCATGTATGATTGAATTTATTAATTTTCTGTTGCATGATCATCATATAAATGTCATGTCATATTTCATTAGTAGTTTGGGTAGACATAAAGTTGGCAAATATTTCTTCTAAGTTTGGTTTCTTTTCTTATAGGGGTGGGGGTTTTTGAAATTCGGGTGGCTGATAGGGTAGTGATTGATGGTTATAAGAGTAGTGTGGCTATGCTGGATTTTGGTATGGTGGATGGCTATTAGAAGCTAGATTTTGATTGAAAGGGGGTCTAGGTTGAGAATTTGATGTAGATGCTTGATTACCTTCTCTCCATGCAAAATTTGGATGGTTCCTCCATCCCGGGTTATAGGTATTGCTATAGGGATATAAGGCATTCACATCCTCTACTACTCCTTCCCCATTCTGCATAGCTACTTGATTTTCTGCATATAACTTAACTCAATTAGACAAAGCAGAAACATTTTGAACTTTCAACCCATTCAATTCTTTAGTTAACAATTTTATTTTAGAATTCATCATGGCAAAATCATCTATGCTATGTACTTCCTATTTCTTTTGAGTGGCTGATATGAGCTTGAAAAGTTCATAAATATTGTATTTTTATGTGTAGTTTTGTTGAGTATAGTGTTTATTATTTTGGAATTTTATGTGTATTTTATTGCTTTTATGTGTTTATGGATGTTTTACTTGTTTTATTGGAGGAAGGGAATAGTTTGGAGCTTAAAGGAGATCATTTGGAGAAGAAGGTGAAGAGTTACGGCTACAAAAGCCATTGTTACGAGGACGATAATGAAGAGGTTGTGTCAGCAAGCGGAGAAAGCCAATCAAGCAGAAGTGAGAAAAGAATCACAACCAAGTCTGAACGTATCTTGTCGCGAGCGCGACATCCATAGCGAACGCGATAAGGGGCAGTTGAGGAAGTTAGTTAAATGTGAAGAGTTGCATTTTTTCATCAACATTTGCAACTTTTTGGAGAGTCATTTGAAGGGACATCTCTTTTAGAGATGTATATATATTCTCTTGAACAGAAAATTATATAAATGTGAAGAAAATTATTTCTTCCTTGTAATCTTTAAATGAATGTTATTTTTGGCATTTGATTTATATGAATAATTTTCTATTTCCATTTACATAATTAATCTTTGAATGTAGAATTTACTATTAATATTTTATTAGTATCATTATAAGTTAAAAAAATGACCTTAGATGGCAATTCCTTCTCTGAAAATCATCACAATGGTTATAAATAAGAGAGTTAGCGAGAGCAATATCTTATTGATAGTTAATAGGAAATTCATTATCGAAGCATAGTTTGAGAGATCACATGTGGAGATAATTGCTATAGGTTGATGGATAACCTTAAAATGTGTAATTAGAATCAACTAGTTCATTAACGGGAGTTAAGGATTAGCATTTTAGTTGCATGTTTTAAGCTTTCTAATTCATGTCGAGAGAGTGAATTAGAAATATATTCCAATTTGGCTTAATGATAAGATTAAACATATTAATTGAAATAATGGTATCAAGTGCATGATCATTCGATTTCATTATATATATTGTCTTCTTTGATTATATTCAACTAAGATTTAATTAGCTTCCACAATAGAGTAGTTTAGAATTAATTTCTATTTATGAACATTGTAAACAAGATTAAAATTGAGTAGTAATAGTGAGTAATTTCAATCAACATTCCTCGTGGGATCTATATCTGAGTACTATAATCGGTACACCATATACTTGCGGTATTTAAGCTTCTAGAAAAGCATAACAAGTTTTTGGCATCGTTATCGGGGATTGTATGATTGAATTATTGAATTATGAATCTTGATTTAAGATTTTGGATTACGATATTTAATTTTTTTTTTTGTTTATTTTGTTGTGTATTTTTAGGATTTGATAGTTCATGTCTTGTACAAGGAGTTCGCAAGAACCGTTGAATCTAGAGATAGAGAGATTTATTTCAAGTAACTGCAAATCCAATAAGAAGAAAAATAGGATTAGGAGATTGACCATGGCTGATGAAGAGAATCCACCACGGTTGATGGATTTTACCACACTGGAATTGAGTGGTGCTCAGCAAGGGGTGGTAAAACCTATGGTAAAAGCAAATCAGTTTGAGATTAAACCATCACTTTTGCAAATGATTCAAAATAGCATTCAATTTTATGGTTTGACAAATGAGGATCCTAATGCTCATTTGGCAAACTTCTAATAAATATGTGATACCTTTAAAATAAATGGAGTTTCAGTGGATACAATTAAGCTTAGGCTTTTTCTTTTCATATTAAAGGATAAAGCAAAGGCTTGGTTAAATTCCCTAACTAGGGGGTCTATAACAACTTGGGATCAATTAGCCCAAGCATTTTTATCTAAGTATTTTCCCCTAGCCAAAACTGCAAAGATTATAAAGGATATCACTACTTTTATTCAATATGATAGTGAATCTTTATATGAAGCATGGGAGAGGTTTAAAGAATTGCAAAGAAGTTGCCCACATTATAATCTTCCAAGGGAGTTATTGATGCAAACCTTTTATAATGGAGTAAATCTAACTACTAGAGGCACAATAGATGTTGCAGTTGGTGGCTCTCTTATGAGGAAGACAATGAAGGCTGCATTCGAATTGTTGGAGGAGATGTCCATGAACATTTGCATGCGGGCAATTGAAAGAGCAAGGGAGTCAAACTTCTCAAATGTAAGGGGAGTTCATTCAATAGATTCAGTAGTAGCTTTGCAAGCCTAGGTTGAGAATTTGACATAGAAAATTAATAGCCTATGTATAGGAAGTAGTCCACAAAGTGGTTGTAATATATGTGGACAGCTAGGTCATGGAAGTGAGGGGTGTAATTTGGGCATGGCTAGTACGAAAGAACAAGTGAGTTTCTCCCAAGGGCAAGGATGAGGAAACCCGTACTCAAACACTTATAACCCCGATTGGAGGAACCATCCTAACTTTTCTTGGGGTCATAGTAGCAACCAAAATAGGGCAGTGGGGTTTCAATAACCTCAAGATACATTTGGAGCCTTAGAAGTTAAGATGGATAGATTTTTGGAGGGAATTAATATGAAGTTTAGTGCTCAAGAGGAGACCTAGAAGAGGATGGAAACTAAGTTCGATCAAATAACAAAGAATCAAGCTTCCTCAATTCATAATTTGGAAGTTTAATTAGGGCAAATTGCCAAGGCTCTTCCATAACAATTACAAGGAAATTTACCAAGTAATACGGAGAACAACCCGAGAGAACATTTGAAGGCCATAAATTTGAGGTCAGGGAAATCTTATACTAGTGAATTTGTTTCTACTAACAAGTTTGGTAATGTGCAGGAAAATAATAGGCAAGATAAGCCTTATGTCACGAGCGCGACACCTATCGCAAGCGCGACAGATGAGGAAGCCACAATTATTGCGAGTGAAGTACCTATCGCGAGCGAGACAAATGGGGTTCCACTAGCAAAAACTCCAAAAGTTTTCCAACCATAACCACCTTTTCCACAATGCTTGAAGCAGGAAAACCAAGATAAGCAATTCCAATCTTTTCTTGACAAATTGAAGCATGTGTATATTAATTTAAATTTTGTTGAGGCTATAACACAAATTCCTAATTATGCAAAATTTCTTAATGATTTAATTGCTAAGAAAATGAGTTAGGAAGATGTTTCTACCATTGAATTGACGGAGGCATGCAATTCTATTATCACAAATAACTTGCCTACTAAGCTGAAAGATAATGGTAGTTTTACAATTCCATACATTTTAAGGGATGTTGAGTTTCCCAAATATTTATGTGATTTGGGAGCAAGCATAAACCTTATGCCATTAACTATTTTCAAAAAGTTAGGGTTAGATTATGTTAAACCTACTTCAATGGTTTTACAATTAGCTGACCAATCAATTAAGAAACCATATGGCATAGTGGAAGACATGTTGGTTAAAGTTGATAAGTTCATTTTTCCTACTGATTTTGTTATCTTAGACTTTACATATGATGTGAAATGCCCATTGATATTAGGGAGACCTTTTATAAGGACTGGTCGAGCATTGGTTGATGTCTATGAGGGTACTTTAATTCTGAGAGTGGGGGATGATAGTGTAGAGTATTGCATGGATAGGGCATTAAGATACCCCATGGATGAAAATATATGCATGAAAATAGATGTCATTGATGCTTGTGTTGCAACAGTTTTTAATGAAGCAGGTCAAAATGAGGTGATTATTAAGGAAGAAGTTAGTAGAGAGGAAGAGTAAGAGAGTGCAAGGCCAGAATGCTTATATCGAAATGATACATGTTTACCACCTTCGATAATAAGTCCTCCTATGGTAGAGTTGGAAAAGCTACCCAGTCATTTGAGGTATGCATTTTTTGGTTTAAATCACACTTTACCCATCATTGTGTCTAGTAAACTCACTAGTAATCAGGAAGCTTTGTTAGTAGAGGTGGTTAGAAAGAGAATAAAGAGCATAGGTTGGCAAATTTCAGATTTAAAAGGAATTGGTCCTAACATTGTCATGCATAGGATTAATATGATAGATGATTGTCAACCTAAGGCAGATAGGCAAAGGAGACTTAACCCGAATATGAAGAAGGTAGTTAAGAAAGAAGTCATTAACTTGCTAGATGCTGGGAGTAGCTATCCAATTTTAGATAGTGCGTGGGTGAGTCTAATACATTATGTACCTAAGAAAGGAGGCATGACGATAGTTAGAAATGAGAGTGGGAAATTGATTCCTACTAGAACCACCACGGATTGGAGGGTTTGTATTGACTATAAAAAGTTAAATTTAGCCACTAAGAAGGATCACTTTCCTTTACCCTTCATTGATCAAATGTTTGAAAGGGTAGATGGGCACTCTCATTATTATTTTTTGGATGGGTATTCTGGGTATTTTAAAATTTTTATATACCCTAATGACCAGGAAAAGACTACCTTTACTTGTCCGTATGGAACTTTTGCCTATAGACATATGCCTTTTAGGTTATGTAATGCACCTGTAACTTTTTAAAGGTGCATGACTTCTATCTTTGGGGATATGATTGAGGACATCATGGAAGTTTCCATGGATGATTTTTCTATCTATGGTGACTCATTTGAGTTGTGTTTAAATAATTTAGATAGAGTGTTGGCTAGGTATGAGGAGACTAACCTAGTACTTAATTGGGAAAAAATGCCACTTTATGGTTGAAGAAGGTAAAGTTCTTGGCCATAAGATTTCAAGTAGAGGCATTGAAGTTGATAGAGCAAAGAATGAGTTAATAGAGAAATTGCCTCCACCAACTTCACTTAAGGGCATTAGATCATTTTTAGGTCATTCTTGTTTTTATAGACGATTCATTAAGAATTTTTCACTCATAGCTAAACCTTTAACTAATTTGTTGGTTAAGGAAGTGCCTTTTGAATTTTCTGATGAATGTATGCATGCTTTTAATACTTTAAAGGAAGGCCTTATAAGTGCACCTATAATCACTTCTCCTAATTGGGAACTACCTTTTGAGATTATATGCGATGCAAGTGACTTAGCAGTAGGTTGTGTGTTGGGTCAAAGAATTGGTAAGCATTTGCATGTGATTTACTATGCTATTCATACATTATCACCGCCTCAAGTGAATTACACTACCATTGGAAAAGAAATGTTGGCTGTTGTTTATGCATGTGATAAGTTTAGGTCTTATTTGTTAGGATCTAAAGTCATAATCTATACAGATCATAGGACTTTAAGATATTTGTTTGCTAAAAAAGATGCCAAAACTAGGTTGATTCGTTGGGTTATTTTATTGCAAGAATTTGATTTCGAAATTAAAGACAAGAAGGGTTCTAATAATCTAGTAGCTGATCACTTATCTCAGTTAGAAAATGCTGAAAGACCACTAGGGGATAGCACTAAAATCAATGAATCCTTTCTGGATGAATCTCTTATGTCAATAAATTGTGAGCATGTGCCATGGTTTGCAGATTTTGCTAACTTTCTTGCTGCATGAATTGTACCTTATAGATTGACATGGCAATAGAAAAAGAAGTTTTTTAGTGACGTTAAAAACTACCTGTGGGAGAAGCCCTATTTATTTAGAATAAGTGGGGATGGTGTTATACAACAATGTGTGAGTAAGGAATAGACTGTGGATATTTTAACTCATTGTTATTCATCATTGTATTTGGGGCATAATGGTTGTGCAAAAACTGCTTCTAGGGTGCTTGAGTGTGGTTTTTATTGGCCTACCCTATTTTAGGATGGTAGGACATTTGTAGCTAAGTGTGATAAGTGTCTAAGGACGGGTAATATAGGAAAGAGAGATGAGATGCCTTTGAATAATATTTTGGAAGTTGAGATTTTTGATATGTGGGGAATAGACTTTATAGGTCCTTTTCCTATATCTTTTGGAAAAACTTATTGGTTGGGGTAGATTATGTCTCAAAGTGGGTTGAAGCTGAAGCTTTACCAACCAATGATTCAAAGGTGGTGATTAAGTTTTTAAAGAAACTCTTTTCATAATTTGGAGTGCCATAGGCTATCATAAGTGATGGAGGTATGCATTTTATTAATCAAACTTTTGCATCATTATTACATAAATATGGTGTACATCATAGAGTAGCTACTCCATACAACCCACAAACCAGTAGTCAAGTAGAGGTGTCCAATAGAGAGCTTAAATGGATATTAGAAAAAATGGTTTCTAACTCTAGGAAGGATTGGGTACATAAGCTCGATAATGCATTATGGGCATATAGGACTACTTTCAAAGCACCTATTGGAATGACTCCATATAGGTTAGTGTATGGGAAAGCATATCATCTGCCTGTTGAGTTAGAACATAGGGCATATTGGGCCATCAAGACTTTGAATTATGATATAAAAGACGCAGGTTTTAAAAGATGTTTCCAATTAAATGAACTTGATGAATTGCGTCTTCTTTCCTATGAAAATGTACGTATATACAAGGAAAGGTCTAAGAAATGGCATGATGCTCACATTAAATATAAGAGCTTTAAGATTGGGGATAAGGTTCTACTTTTCAATTCTCAATTAAAATTATTCCATGGAAAATTAAGATCTAGGTGGACTGGACCTTTTGAAGTAACACGAGTTTTCAATCATGGATCCTTAGAACTTAAGAATAGTAAAGGAGACTTGTTTAAAGCTAATGGTTGCCGACGTAAGATATATTTTGATGGAGTATTACAGGGCAAAGAGGTATCTTTTATCTCTTTGCAATTAGCTTAGTGGTTATTCGTATGTTTACTTTCTATTTTTTTATTATTTGTATGTTTTTATTTTTGTTTTTGTTTTTCTTTGTTCATTTCTCAATTTCTTTCAAATACTTACACATATAATTTTTTTTTATTTTACAGGTTATTTTATATTACTTACATTTATTTTCAATATATATATATATAAGTTAACACATGAATTGTCTTCCTTGTCATGAATACGACGTGGATGTGAGGGATGGATTGCAAGGTACTGTCACGAGCGCGACAGCATCGCCCTCGCGATTGGTGTAAGGCGAGAATGGGCATTTGATGACTATTGCGAGCACGCCATGCCTCGCAAGCTTGGCAGGTTTGGGACATCGCGTTCTATTGCAATCGCAACATATGTCGCAAGGTCGCGACAAGACGCGACTTTTGAAAATATGGCTATTTTCCAGCCTGTTAGTCTCCCCTATAAATACTTAAAACCCTACCCTAAACGTTTCATCTTCCTATTTCAGCTATTTTTCAAATTTTCTAGGGTTTTTCCTCTCTAATTCTCCTTCCTTTTCTTCTCTTTTCTCCCTTACTTAGTTTTGTGGTTGTGTTTTACTTGGTTTGGTGGTTGTTTTTCTTTCTTCTTTGCTTGATTTGGTTATTTCAGTTAATTTCTCACAAGAAGTTCATCATGGTTCACACAAAAATGGTGGGATGCAAAGACAAACAACTTGTGAAAGGGCCAAGTTCACCACCTCTTACTGCCGATTACCTCCAGGATAGGTTTGATTGTCCTTTTCCCATCTTTACTGAGAAAGAAGGTAAGAAATTCCAATTTTTTAATAAAAAAATTTATATGGGTATGCTTCACTTAGATTTTACTTTGCTTACTGATTTAGGGCTTACTGCACAATTTGATAAGTATTTTAAATACATGAAGTGCGAAAAATTTGCTACTATGACCTTGCCTATTAGGAAAGATTAGGCTGTAGAATTCTTTGTTACCTTGGCCTATGTTGATAATAAAAAGACTCAGTTAAAATTTAGACATCAGGGCTATGAATTTTTCTTTGGCTTTGATGAAAAGCATGAATGGTTTGGCTTTCCTTTAAACGAAAAACACTTTAATTCTAATGTTTTTTTTATCACAAGTCTGTTTGGAATAAAATAACTAGCTTAGATGTATTTAACAATAAAAATGCCCCAAATCGACTTATCAAGGATGTTGCTCTATTTTTATTTCATAAATATGTTTGTCATGCCTTGTTTTGGAGGGTTAAAAGTACCAAAGTTCAAACTAAGGATTTATTTGTCCTAGATATGATGCTTGCACGTAAAACACCCTGTTCCATATATTTCATTTTTGATGGTTTATATCATGCGTCTATAGCTAAGACGAAAACTGTGGGCATGGGTCACACGGTCATTGGCATTATTTTAGGGTGTTTAGGCAAATTGGCAAACTTTACTTTGGATGAAAATGAGTCAGTTGCTTTAATGGATGTCAAATACTTGTGCAATTCTCATGTATTAGATAGAGGCACTTGGCCTCCGTAGTTTATTTCACATTTTGTGCAGGGTGCTGGTCCTAGTCACGACAAAGGCAAAGGTAAAGCTCCTAAATCTTCTACTACTGCAGCATCTGGTGATTCGGATGGCTTTGATGATGAAGATGTAGCTAGAGATGCTAGTGATTCGGGTGCTGGACACGGTGATAGTGCTGGGCAAGGTGATATTGCTAGTATGCAGCAGGTTCTGTCATGTTTAGATGGTATTGAAGCTGCAAACCAAAGTATGGCAGCATGCATGGATTCACTAGAGGCTACTGTACAACAAATGCATAAGAGTCACAAGAGTTTAAACCGTAAATTGCTATCCTTTTTCCGCCAGTAGAAAGTTCAATTCACTTCTTCACCTCCGGGATCCCCTAGTGGACCAGCTGAGTAAACATTTCTTTCTTTCCCATCTTTAATTTTTATTGTGTTTATGTTTGTTTGTGTTATATGTTTTGTTTTTGTGATTTTCTCACACAGTGGGGACATTGTGTCCTTTAAGTGTGGGGAATAGGTGCCTATGTTTTGCATATGTTAGGTTATAAATAGTAATTGCATTGTGTTTTCATTTATGTGTTTTTATATGCATGTTAGAATTTTAGGTTGTTGTTAGTTTGCATAATTTTGGAGCGCTTATAGTTGATGAATGTTTGGTAATGTAACATGAGACAACTTCATTGGCACAAGATTTTTGGTCTAGTTAGCAAATTCTTGAGTTATATCATTGGTTATTTTGCTTTGACATCTTTATGTACATAGTGAGGGTAGTGATTTGGCAAAGCACTTTAGTATAGGTTCTTTTTAAGTTGTTTATCTTTTCACATGTAATTATGATTATTTTGGCAAATCATTGCTTAGAGTAATTTGACCTATATATATATATAAATTTATTTTCTACATACAGTAGGTGTCTTTTATTTTATTTTTTATTTCTTGTTTTAAAAAAACATTTTTTTCATACTGTGGGTGACCACTTGGTAAAGTGGGTTTCCCTACTCCACCGAGTGGCTCCCCACATTCCATCGAGTCCCCTTTTTATAAAACCCACACACACACCTAAACTCACTCGAATAGCCCAATTCTCCTTCACTTTTTTACTTTCACTCTCCCACACTCAATTAGTCACTCCTTCGAATCAAGTAACACTTGTGTTTTTAAACTTTCATTCATCTTTTTCTAACAAGTACGTGCTTTTATTGTTTTAATTTGCTTAAATTTCCCATATTTAGACATTGAAACTTGGGTTGTATTCTTTAAAATTGGATACTTTTACTTAGCTTATGTTGTTTTTAAATGTTATTATTCTTGCTATCTTTGATTTTTCTTGTGATTAGTGTTGAACTATGATGCTATTTCTTCAATTTTGGGTTTTTTAATTATTTGGATTCCATGTATTTTGGCTTAGTTACATTGTGCACACTTGTTTGATGAAATACCTTAAAAACTAAGTTCAAAAATTATGCTTTAATTTTCTTTATCTTAACCATTGTAACTCATTCACACATGTTTACATCTTACTTTTACACTTCATATACACTTGTGCTACACTTAGTGCATCCATTAACATTTGAAGAATTGAGCTAAATATTGGCCATGTCTTTTAAAACATGGTTATGGTGTTATACACTTTCTTTGGCACTTATTTGGTTTGTTTTATTTGTACCCAGTGTCTTCTAAGAAATCAAAGAAAAGTGAAGCATCAAGCTCATCTAGGAAATATCTTCCAGCTTATATTGATGAAGAAAAGGCCAAATTATATGAATATTTTAAGCAAATCCAATTTGTCAAGCCAGTGTATTTGAGGGAATTCTTCCTTGATATTTTGGATGAAAATCTATGGGATGAGGTATTTCCTTTAATCAAAGCTATTGGTTGGGAACATTTCATTAACAAGCATCCGGAAGTATATCCACATGTTGCATTATAGTTCTTCACATCATTCACATTGACATTTGAAGATAAGCAAGATGTAGGCACAATCAGTTTTAAACTGGGGAGGAAGACTCATCACATGCTTTTTCCAGAATTAGATAAAACATTAGGATTTTCTAATGATGGATTAGGTGAATTACCTAATGCTATAGCATAAGAAAATTGGGAATTCATCAGAGACCCTTCGAATCCAGTTCATTATAAATTGAGCAAGCTCAAGGCTCATGCCTTAAGTAGTCATGCTCTTTGAATTCTTCATAGGTTTTTATCAATTTGTATTGGCAGTCTTGGGGCTATTAATGCTGAAGAATGTATGTTGTTAAGATGTATGGTTGAAGGTATACGAATTAATAGGGCAGTTATCCTATGTAGGAAGATAGAAGAGTTTCAGAAAATGAGTAGCAAAACTAAAGCGACATCTCTAGGCTGGATTGCAACCATAATGGCAAGAGCAGTGGGATATATGGATCTAAGGGGATCTTTTGGAAGGGCATCTTATATAGACCATGCCATGTTGACACGGATAAAGATTTTGGTAAATAGGCCAAGGAAGTATTTGTCCGATAGGGCTGAGTATTTATACCTAATCACTATTAGGAGAAACAGAGATGAAAAGGACGATCAAGCTGAATAGGAACCAGCTGCACTAGAGCCTGATGCTCAAGTACCTCTACCATAAGAACCTTCAGCTCAGATACTGGAATTCACAACTCATATGAATATTAAGATGAATAGACTGGAGGGAAAAATAGACATACTGCAAGATCATGTACTTGAGGTGAAGCACAGTTTTGAGCAGTTCACCACCTGCTTTTGGCAACGTTATCCAGCACCACCACCACCATCAAATTGAGAAACATATCTTGTTTTGCTGAACACAACAAACTTTTGAGAGGAGGGTAAAGCTTCTCAAAGCTCAATTTTATGTAGATTCAGGAAGTAGAATCTAAATCTTCCCTTTTTATTCGTAAAGCACTTATGCAGTTATTTTTGTTTTGTTTACGTGTTTATGTTTCTGCTGCTTAAGTTGCAAGGATTTTTATTTTAAAATTCATCTTTTTTAGTAGTAGTTTTTGCTAATAGTTATTCATCTTATCATTTAGCTTGCACTAAGACTTAGTTTGCCTCGGTTTTCTTTAAAAATTGAACTTAAACATTGAATATGTATAATTCAAAATTCTAAGTTTAGCATTAGAATAAGGATGTTGCTTAATAAATTTTGAGCTAGTTTAATATTCAACTTGGCAAATATTTGTTAATTTCTACTTCTTGAACACTATAGACCAGTTTTTTTTGAACTTAGAGAAAAACCAATGCACTGAATGATTAGGTAAGGAATTTTAGAGCACTATAATCTTTCTCATCACCCTTTAAAGCATAGAAGCAACTCAATTCAATTTAGAAAGTGATATAGACACAGTTTTTCTTGATAGCCATAAAAACTGATTTCCTACCCTATTTATATATTTACCTTTGTTAAGCTACTTTGAGCCTAATGAGGCATACTTAAGGCGTGCCATCTTAATTTTCTTGTCACACCTATGAAAGTAATCATTTAGCTTAAATAGCCTTTGTCTCACCTTTTTAAGAGTAGCCACTCTAAAGATTGGATAAATTAGAGGAAATTAGAAACTTCAAAGGGTGTAATGAAGTGTTTAGCAAAGGGTTATGAAATGAAGTCAAGTGGTTGTGCTACTTTGCCTTGTATATCTCCTGGAAAAAAAGCCAGCATTGCCATAAATTAAAAAAAAAGGAGAAAAAAAGAAAAAGAAAGAAAAAAAAGAATAAAACTAGCATTTGAGGCAAAATTTTAAGTGTGGGGTTTAGAATGTTTGGCTTTTTTTCAAAATAAGGCATTTTAAAAAAGGAACTTTAGTTTTATTTTTGGTGGTGCACTGTAAGTTAAGAAAAGGATTATGATTAGTGATTGTAATTTTGAAAGTTTTGGTTTATTCAAGTTAGAATGGCTACACTGTTTGATTATCCTTTATCTATTTTTTTTGTTAGCCATCACCTTAACCCCATTACAACCCAATTAAGACCTAAGTGATTCTAAGTTGGTTTTAAGTTGTTTAGCAAAGATGACATTCGAATTTCGATGCTAAAGGAGGGGCCTATGGTGTTTCTAGAGTTTCAACTGCGAAACCATTGGTACACTTAGGTGTACATTCATTCTAAACTTGGTTATATAATTGCATTAGTGTTTTGTTTTTAAAAGCATTTAAAATATTTTGGTCTTACACACACACAAGAAAACTAACTCATATTGTCTTGATTGAAGATTGTTCTAGTTAAGATTCTATTAAGTGCTCTTATTAATTGTTAAACTTAATTTTGAAATATTTTATTCTTGATTAAAGTTTGATAATTTTGAGGGATTGGCTTGTTCAAGTTTGCTTAGGGGAAAACAAAGGCTAAGTGTAGGATATTTGATAAGTGTGAATTTTAGTATGTTTATAGTATGCTTGGTATGTTAATTTAGTAATATTTAGGTTAATTCAATGTTTAATTTTGTAAATTTGCAATTTGAGGTCTTAATTGTTAAATTTGTTTCTTTTAGGTGCTTATTCAAAGAAAAGAGGAGTTTGTAGGGGCTAAAGTGTAAATTTAGCAAATAAAGGTGTTCATCATAAGACCGAAAGAGCACCATTTGGTGGAGTGATATGCTCACTCTATTGAGTAGCTAAAAAAGAAAAAGATGGGGCCTTTAATCAAGTCCAGAAGAGTACCACTCGGTAGAGTGATATCCCTACTCTACCTAGTGGCTTAAAGAAGAAGAAGAAGAAGAGGAACACCATTCGGCGAGTCATTTTCCACTCTACTGAGTGAGTTAAAAGGAGAAAATAACTCGGTAGAGTGATATTCTCACTCTACCAAGTGACTAAGCCTCATTCAGTGGAATGAAATATCACTTTACTGATCCCAGTCTTTGATACCAAATTAAACTCTGATTCTTGCTAGTTTGGGAATTCTTGCTAATTATAAAGTCTTTTAGTTTGGAAGTTTAGAAGAGACAAATTTCTTCCTATTTTGATGTTATAAAAGTAGCAAGAGACATTGGTTGGAGGAGAGATTTTTATGAATTAGTTGCTTTAGTTTGTTTTTCGTTTGGCACTTAGGTTAGAAACTATGATTGAAGTCTTCAATAGTAACTATGATTCTAAGTGTTTATATTGCTTTCTTTCATTTATTTTCTTCAATTTACAAGATGAACTGTGAGTAGTTCCTTTACTTTTTCTAAAGGATTCTTGAAGCTTTAACTTTATATTGTAATGACCTTGTTTGCACTTAATGTGATATAAAGTTGATTATTTCTTGGTTTTGTGCTAATTCTTACCTTTGGTTATTTATAAGTTGATTGTTAACTTATTGAAATTTATAGTTGATGATTGATTTATGCATGATTATAGGTTTACATGTTCTTAGGTTAATTGGTATTAGTATATGATTATATTCTAAATTAAGGTATAGTTTTGTATTGATAATAATAGATTAAGGTTAAGAAAACTTAAAATCAAGAATAGATGAAAGTTGAATTTACTTGAAAAAGAGTTTAATAGATATCTAGGAGGCTAAAATTAGATCTTTATGCTAAGTGCTAAATATTCTGAACAAGAAAGGTTTAATGCTTATAATGATAATCTTGTTTTAAGTTATCTTGCTTTATCCATCTGATTTCTTCATAATCACTTGTGTCAACTTTTTAATTAAGTCATTATAATATAAGTTAAGGTGGATAGTCCTTTAGTGAAAGTTGCCATTAATATTGATTTTCACCAATTTTATTTATTTGCTTTTAGTTCAATTGTTGAGTCTTTTGCTTAAGTTTCTGTTTTAGTTTAGTTAACCCTTCATTATCATAACTTTGGGATCTCTTTTCTCCCTTATGCATAATCTTTATTTTACAAATCTAAAATCTTTTATACATTCACAAGTTTTCCTTGGGTTCGATATTTAGGGGTCATAATTATATTTTCCTATATTACTAGCTGATCTAGTACACTTGTTAAACACCGGTTAGAAGGTACAAAATGTGTCTGCTTTAGGGAGTGACATACATAGAGGAACACAAGGGACATATAAACTAAGATGGAAGAAGCCTTAGGTCTAGTAGTGGAAGATGTGAATGCCGTAAACCCTTATAGTAATACCTATAACCTAGGGTGGAGAAATCATCCTAATTTTTTAGGGAGAGAAGGGACCATGCTTCTACATCTAACCCTCAAACTAAAGCCCCTTTTAACCAAAATGTAGCTCCCTATAGCAATAATCATCAACCATACCAAATGCAAGCCCAAACACATTACCTATTTACATATCAATCCCAATCTGATCAACCACCAGGATTCTAACAAAAACCTCAACCCCTACAAGAAAGGAAACCTAATTTAGAAGAGATGTTTGCTAGTTTTATGACTACTTAGTCCACATTTATGGGTAGTCAAGATGCTAGATAGACATCATAGGATGTTTGGATGAGAAATCAAGATGCCTCTATTAGAAACTTAGAGACTTATGTTGGGCAACTTAAAAATTCTCTCTTTAATTGGACATAAGGCATTTTTCCATCTAGTATGGACCAAAATTCAAAGGAAGAAGCAAAAGCAATCACCTTAAGAAGTGGGAAAGAGGTAAAAGAAGCTGAGAATGGTAAGAATTCCTTTGAATTATTGGAACCGACAATGGAGGTAAGTATTTTTAAACCTAAAATTATTGATGAGATACCTCCTATTGTTGAGAAAGGTAAAGGTACAGAAAAGCTTGTTTCTATTGTAATTGATGATTTTAAGTTGCCTTATCCATCAATTGCTAGGAAAGAAAAGCATAATGAATAGTTAACTAGATTTTTAGACATGTTTAAAAAGTTGCATGTAAATTTACCATTTGCTGAAACTTTATTACACATGCCTAAATATGCTAAGTTTATGAAAGAGCTATGTTCTAATAAGAAAAACCTAAAGGGTGTAAGAATGGTTCAATTATCTAAAAATTGTAGCATAATTTTAACTAACAAAATTACTAAAAAATTAGAGGATCCTGGTAGTTTCACTTTGCCATATGAATTAAGAAAAAATTTTATTGGTCATGCATTATGTGATTTAGGTGCTAGCATAAAGTTGATGCCTTATTCAATTTATAGGAAATTGAACTTGGATGATATCAAAGAAATCCAAATGACACTATAATTAGCAAATAGGTCCATAAAGAGGCCCAAAGGCATAATAGAGGATTTATTGGTAAAGGTGGGAAATTTTATATTTCTTATAGAATTTGTAGTAATGAACATATAAAAGGATCAAAAGGTGTCATTGATAGTGGAAAGGCCATTTTTTAACACAGCGAAGGCATTGATAGATGTACATAGACAAATGGTAACTTAATGAGGAAGAGATGGTCTTTAACATGAACAAGGTGATGAAGCACCTTTCCTACGATTTTGAAGAGTCAGTTTGCTTTATGGATAATATTTAAGAATGTGTAGAGGAGAAGTAAAAAGAGATTTTATTGGATGATGCTCTTCAAGATTGTTTGATGCATCCAAAGAGTAAGAAAGAAGAAAAGCCAATAAATAAGCTGGAAAAAGAGTATGATGAGGAAGGAACAAAGAAGGATGAACTATCCCTCCTAAAGAAGAAAATATTTCTAAACTTAAAACCCTCCCCTCACATTTAAAATATTTATTTTTAGAGGATAATGCAAAAACAATACTTATTTCTTCACTTTTGACAGGTTTGGAGGAAGCAATGCTTGTAGAAGTGTTGGAGAAGCATAATGAGCTATTGGTTTGGAGGCATCTGACTTGAAGGGAATTAACACCAATTATTTTACACACTGGATTTTTATGGAGAGTTATTTCAAGCCGGTGGTATAACCCCAAAGGAGACTCAATCTAGCAATGCAAGAAGTGGTGAAAAAAGAGGTACTTAAGATACTCGATAAAGGTATTATTTATCCCATTTCTAATAGTAGTTGGGTTAGTTCGGTCCAATGTGTGCCTAAGAAGGGGGGTATGACTATGGTAACTAATGAGAAAAATGAACTCATCCCAACATGTACAGTGACGAGATGGAGAGTTTGTATAGATTATAAGAGGCTAAATAGTGCCACTAGGAAGGATCATTTTTCTTTGCCTTTTATTGACCAAATGTTAGAAAGTTTGGCTGGGAATAGATTTTATTGCTTTTTAAATGGTTATTCAAGGTATATGTAAATACTTATAGCCTCGGAAGACCAAAAAAAGACCACATTCACATCCCTTATGGAACATTTGCATATAGAATGATGCCTTTTGGTCTATGTAATGCCCCAGCCACTTTTCAAAAATGTATGATGATCAATTTTCATGATTTTAAATCTTGTTTGTCTAACCCTGCATTGGTCTTAGAAAGGTGTCAAGAAATTAACCTTATCCTCAATTGGCAAAAATGCCATTTTATGGTGAGGGAAGGAATAGTACTAGGCATAATATCTTCTAGAAAGGAATTGAAGTAGATAAGGCTATAATAGATGTGATTGCTAAATTAGCTCCCATTACTAGTATTTGAGGCATTAGGATTTTCCTTGGTCATGTTAGCTTTTATCGTCGATTTGTTAAGGATTTTTCTAAAATTATTAAATCACTTTCTAATTTATTGTAAAGATGCTACATTTTTCTTTGATGATAAGTGTTTGTAGGTTTTTAATTTATTGAAGTAAAAGCTAATCACAGCGCTGGTCACAACATCACCGAATTGGACTTTATCATTTGAAATTATGTGTGATGCTAGTGACTATGCAGTGGAAGCAGTCTTAGGCTAGAGGAAGGAGAAGATTTTTCATACCATCTACTATGCCAATCACACACTCACTGGAGCTCAAGTGAATTATATTACCACAGAGAAGAAGTTATTGGCAATAGTATTTTCTTTTGAAAAATTTAGGCCATATCTCTTATGATCTAAAGTCACAGTGTGGTTGGATCATGCGGCTCTTCGACACTTCTTTGGTAAAAAGGCCTCTAAATCAAGGCTTATTAGATAGGTCTTACTATTGCAAGAATTTGATATAGAGATCAAGGATTAAAAGGGAGCTAAAAATTTTGTAGCTGACCATCTATCTAGATTGGATTATACTCATATAGAAAAGGGGGAAATTTTTGTTTTATTTCCCGATGAACGCACTTGTACCATTTATTTATATGAAAGTTCAGTTCCTTGGTATGCTGATATTGCTAATTATCTTGCAAGAGGTTACCTTCCCTTCCAAAGGATTTCACTTGGCAATAAAAAAAGAAGCTAAAAGTGGATACAAGGCATTATCTTTAGGATGATCCTTATTTAATTAAGATATGTCCGAATTAAGTGCTTAGGAGATGTGTTCCGGAGGAGGAGCAAGAGGATATTATAAGACAATGCCATGGAAAAGAAGTTAGAGGTCACCATAGACCAAAATGCTCGGTGCATAAAATTTCATAGTCAGGTTTTTTTTGGCCTTTTCTTTTTACTGATGTTAAGTCTTTTATAGAGTTATGTGATAGGTGTCAACGTGTAGGAAATATATCTAAGAGGGATGATATGCCCCTGAATAATGTTTTAGAAATTGAAATTTTTGATGTTTGGGGTATTGACTTTATGGGGCCATTAATTTAGAACTCATTTGGGTTTGAGTACATCTTAGTTGTTATGGATTATGTTAGTAAATATGTAGAAGCGGTAGCTATTAGGACATGTGATGCTAGAATTATGTTTGAATTCCTAATGAGGAATATTTTCACTCGATTTGGGGCACCAAGGGCTATTATGAGTGATGGAGGCAAGCATTTTGTCAACCACCAATTTAGAAAATTGCTTAGAAAGTTTAGTGTTAGGCATAAAATTACAATCCCATATCATCCTCAAGCAAATGGGTAAGTGGAAGTGTCTAATAGGGAGTTGAAATCAATCTTAGTTAAAATAGAGAATAGTTTTAGAAAAGATTGGTCCAACAAGTTAGATGAGGCTCTCTGGGCTTATAAAACTGCATTTAAGACCCCTATGAGCATGTCTCCATTTAGGTTGAATTTTGAAAAAGCCTATCATTTGTCAGTGGAATTAGAGCATAAAGCATATTGGGCAACAAAACAGCTTAACTTTGATTTGAGATATGCATGAGAAAAAAGAAGTTTACAGCTCAATGAACTTGATAAGTTTCGACAGTGGTCTTATGAAAATGTAGCCCTTTACATGGAGAAAATAAAACATTAGCATGACAAGAGGTTAAATCCAAAGGAATATTCTTCTGGGATGTTGGTTTTACTATACAATAATCGGTTGAGGTTATTCCTAGGTAAGCTAAAATCCAGGTGGCATGGGCCATATCAAGTGTTGTCAAGCAATGAATTTGGAGTGGTCACTATCAAAAGTTCATAGAATGGGCGTGAATATAAAGTCAATGGTTATAAGTTGAAGTCTTATCGTGTTGGGCAAGTGGAGGTTGCTAAAGCAACCATGGTTTTTCGAGACTAGTAACAGGGTTCTAAAGGTCTAGCTGAGGACATTCTAAACTCAGAACTAAGCCCTTTTAATTTTTGTTTCGATTGTTGTGTACATTTCTTTAATTTTTGCTTTTAATTATTGTGTTTATTTTTGCTTTGTTTTTATGTTTCTTAAGTGTTTTCATTGTCTAAGTTTGAGTTTGATTTTGTTTACTGGTTGATTCACAAATTAAGGGGAAGACTTATTTGTTTCCTGAGTTAAATGTGATTGTGATTTATAATTGCACTGGCCTTTAGATTTGCATATTGTTTTGGAATGGTTTACAATTGTGTTTTGAGAGAGAAAAAAAGCATAGACTGTTTAAGGAAGAGATTTAATTAAGTGAGTTATGACTCATGTTACACTTTATTTGTACTGTAACTTGTTTATGGGCTTTCATATTGTTTATTTATGGTTTTAGCATAAATTGATTGAGAATTAATTAAATTGAGTGAGTTGTAAATTAATGAGGTTATGTGAGGTTTGATTAGTTTGTAGAGATTCAATTAAGCTAGGAATGGAGAAAACTAACTGACAATTTATTATATGGAAGTTCATAGCTTTAAAAATTTAAAGAACTATAAGTTTTTTTAGTGCCTCACCTGAGTGGCTTTGGCCTCACCCAAGAGCCGTTGGCATTTGTCAAATTTGAAATCACCTCACCTTGGGGAGTTAGGCCTCTCCCGAGGTGTTGTTGCACTCATTTTCGCACCCAGTACCTCAACCGAGTGGCTTTTGCCCTCAGCCGAGGCCTTTATGACCCTCTTTCCCGATCTTCTCGCCTGAGATGTCTAGCGCCTCACCCGAGGGCTGCTAGCCATTTGCTTCCAAAGCCTTAGCCTCAGTTGAGCTGCTGACACGCCTCAGCCGAGGCCTTGTGCCCTCTTTTACCCAGCATCCCTCATCTCTCATGAGCCCTGACCCATTCACCCAAGGCCTTTAGTCTTTGAAAACCCCACACATCCCAATCCCCCCTTCACTTACACACATTCACTCAAGATTTCTCTACCTTGCCCAAGCCATCAATCCAACTCTCCTGAGCTATCAAAACTCAAGTAAAAAAGTTATCATCTTTTCTTAGATCATTTCATTCAACTAAGTGTTTTTACTTAATTTAACTTTTGTGTCAACATTTTACATTGCTTGTTATGAATTAAAATTGTATTTTATTCTTCATCATTCAGGTTGATTGGAGTTCTTAATTGAGCTAAATTTTTTGATTCTTTTGCATTTTATTTACATTGAGTTTGTTGAGTATATGCAATTGATGATTATACTTTTTGTTGGCTTAATTTAGAGTTGAAATTGATTACATTTTAGCCTTGCTAATTTGTGCACACAAGGTGTTTGACAAAATGCTTACATGACTAAATCTACATTTTTTGCTTCAATTTTCTTACTCTAAACCATGTTTAATTTCATTCATTTCACATTGTTTCCTTCACATTCTTTAATTCCTACTTAGTAATGGCTTGAGAATGTGTATTGGACATTATTACAATTGAGTTACATGTAATTCTTTATTTTAGTATAATGCTTGAACTTCTAATGTTACACACTCATCCCTTGCTATTTTACTATGTGTAGTGGCACCTATGAAAGCGAAACATGGTGGTGCTTCCAGTTCTTCAGGAAAGCACATTCTAGCATATGTGAATGAAGAGAAACACGAAGTGTACGAGTACTTTGAGAATGCAATATATGTCAAGCCAGTTTATTTGAAAGAATACTTTTTTGACATCATTGATGGCAACTTATGGGATGAGATAATGCCGTTAATTAGAAACATAGGTTGGGAGAAGTTTATTGCAAAGAAGTCAAAAGTTTACACTGATATGGCTAAATATTTCCTTTATTCCTTCGAGTGCAACTTTAAGAATCAACAAGTAAGTTTTAAGCTTGGAAGAAAAACATATATAATGAATTTCCCTGATTTTACTAAGCATTTAGGCTTTCCTTCGGAAGGGCTTAGTGAGTTGCCTAATGTAACACCAAGCGAAAATTGGAATGGGTTCATGATCCTCTCAACCTAGTAAGATGGCATGGCAGTCGGACTAAGGCGCACTCCTTGAAGGATCATGCACTCTGTGTTCTACACTGATTTCTTTCAATAATGGTATATAACTGTCTTGGTGGCCTGAGCGCTATAAATTTTGGTGAGATTATGTTATTGCACTATATGGTAGAAGAGATTAAAATCAATGGTGCATTCCAACTATGAAGAAAGATAGAGGACCTACAAAGGAAGCCAAGTTGTATAAAGGTTATTTCTATTGGATGGATTGCCACCATCATGGCTAAGGCAGTAAAACATTTAGGTTTGGGGGTCCTTTTAAGGGTGATATTCAGTATATTGACTATGCGGTGTTGAAACATATGAAGGTAATGTGGAATAAACCACATCGCCACTGGATAAATAGTGTTGAATACTTGTGTTTGAATCATGTTAAGGATGATGAACAGCACGTGGATGTACAAGAGGCAGAGCCTGAGCACTAAGAGGCACCATCAGCTACAGAAGCCTCTTTACCCTAGATAGTTGCTCTCCTGAATCAGGTCAATGCTAGATTGGATATACAACAAGGACAGATGGAGACTATACAAGATAGCATTGATGAATTAAAGCAGAATTTCGAGCGGTTTGTTGCAGGCAACAAAGTTTTTTGAGGGGGGAAGAGCTTACTTAAGCTAAGCCTAATTTTGTTAAGGAGATTTAGGAAGTAGACAATCTCATACTCCTCTTTATTTGTGGAAGTTTTTATTTTTGTTTATGTATTTGCTTTTGTTTTTGTTGTTTTTATTCTAGTAATTTGTTTTTACTTTTTTGTTTTTGATTAAGTTGTAACTTTAAATGACTTTGTAATTTGGTTAGCAGTAATAATAATTCTTTTTAGATTGTTTTTTTATTCATTAATTAGATTGTGCTAGAGATGTAGTTAGTTCAAATCATCATTTAGCTTGTACTAGACTTAGTTTGCCCTAGTTTTTTTCAAAATTGAACAAGTTGAACTTTAACTTAGAATGTGCATTAGTCATAATTTTTGTTTAGTAGTAAGACAAGCATGTTGTTTAATGAATTTTCAGCTAGTTTAACATCCAACTAGACTTATATTTGTTAGTTTCTACTCTTTGAGCAAAAAAAATTAATTTTAAAATAGAAGAGAAACCAGTGCATTGAAATAGTTGATCAAAAAATTTTAGGACACTAGAACCTTCCTTATCATCCTTCGAATTATAGAAATAACTCGAACAAGCTAAAAAGTGATCTAGGAAAATTTTCTTGTAGAGCTATATTAAGACTGTTTTCCTACCTTTTTGATATATGTGACGTTTATTAACCATTTTGAGCCTAATAAGGCATGCTAAAGGTGTGCCATACTAATTATTCTTATTACACCTATTTATATTACCATATAGCCTAAAAATCTTTTATCTCCCCTTCTAAGAGTTGCCACTCTAGGATTGGATGGATTAATAGGGATTTGGTATTGTAAAGGGTATACTAAGACAATTTTGAGATTATTAGCAAGGGCTATGGATGAAGTTAAGGAATTAGTGAAAGATTGACCTTGTAATTACCCATTTTATCATTGTATTGCTAGAAAAAAAGAAAGAAAGATAAAAAGAAAGAAAATTATGAAATAAAGCTAGTATATATGGCAAAATTTTAAGTGTGAGTTTTTACAAGAGAAATAAATTTTTGGCTTCTCAAAAGTGGTGGAATTGAGTAAGTTAAGAATGAGTTTGGTATTCTTTTCTCTTGAAAGTGTTTGATGTTTAAGAGATTGAGAAAACAAGTTTGGTAAAGGGGTATTTGCTTAGTAGTTTGAAATTTTGAAAATCTGGTCTATTTAAGCATAAAATGGCTATTCTTTTTGGTTAATATATGTTGTCCATTCTTTGATAACCAATACCTTAACCCTATTACAACCTTTAAAGACCTAAGTGATTCTAAGTTTGCTTTTGAGTTGTTTAGCGGAGATGACCTTCGTATTTCGATGCTAAAAAAGAGGCTTATGGTGTCTTTAGAGTTTCAAGTGCGAAACCACTTGTATGTTTAGGTGTACATTCATTCTAAGCTTTACTATGAATTTGCATTAGTGTTTTGATTTTGAAATTGCTTAAAATCTTTTGGTCTTGCTCACACATAGAGGAAACTAACTCATATTGTCTTGTTTGAATTTTTTCTAGTTAGAATTTTGTTACGTGCCCTTGTTAATTGCTAAGCACGATTTTGAATGCATAATTCTTTGTTGAAATTTGATTATTTTGAGGAGTTAGTTTGTTCAAATTTGCTCGAGGGCGAGCAAAGACAAAGTGTAGGGTATTTGATAATTGTGAATTATACTATATTTTTAGTATGTTTTATGTGTTTAAATTGTTTAATTTGGTGTTAATTTGGTTAATTTGATAATTAATTAGTTAATTTGTGCGTTTATAGGTTTAATTGCAAGTTATGGTGTTTTTAAGGGCCAAATTGAAGAAAAATGAGGTCTTAATTGAAAAAAGGAGAAGATTTTGTGGCAATTTTGTAATTTGGTAATTTGAAGGCTTATTTCTCGTGAAGAGCAAAGAGGAGGAACTTGGAAGAGTTGTAAAATACCTCAACCGAGTTCCACATCAACTCACCCGAGCTCAATTCACCTCACCCAAGCTTAAAAGCCCTCTTTTGAATTTATAAATCACCTCACTCGAGTTTAAATCACCTCTCCTGAGTTATTTATGCCTCTTCTGAGTTGTTAAAGGCCTCAACCAAGCTCAATAAAGGCCTCACCTGAGTTATATTACACCTCTGTTGAGTTAAAGATTTCTAAATACAATAAAACTCTGTTACACTCTAATTTAGGAAGTAACAAGGCATTCAACTTCCTCTTTTGGTAGTATAAAAGCATTCTTAAGGCACCAGACTTGTGGGTTGGCTATTATTATGAATTTTTAGTCTTAGTTTTCACTTAGGGTTTGGAGGCTGCAATTGCAAGTTCTAATATAACTTTAAGAGCAGCTGAAGGGTTTGATATGTTTATATCGTTTTATTTATTTTCTTTAGTATTTAAGATGAAGTGTGAGTTGTTTTCTTTACTTTTGCTAAAAGATACTTAAATCCTTAAAATTTTATTGTAATGACTTAGTTTGAGCTTTAATTCAATGTAAGTTTGATTATTCTTAATTCTTGAGCAAATTCTTATCTCTAGTTGTATTTAATTAATGATTAACTTATTTGATAAATGGTTGATGATTGATTTCAAGTATGATATATGATATGCATATTCTTTGGTTAATTCATTGGTATTAATGTATGATTATTTTTGAATTATAGATAATTGTGCTTTGGTAAGGGTGGATTAAGACTATGAAAAGTTGAACTAAAAATATATTAAAGTTAAACTTCATTGAAAAAGAATTTAATGGATGTTTAGGAGTTTAAAATCGGATCTTTATGCTAAATGTTGAATTATTCCTAATAAGAAGGTTTAGTACTTAAAATGATAGTCTGAATAAGTTATTTGGTTTTTCCATAATTACTTGTATTATTTTAACTAAGTCATTGCAATATTAGTTAAGTTGGATAGTCCTTTAATAAAAATTATTTTTGTCATTGAATTTTATCATATGTTATTACTTGCTTTGTTTAATTCTAGGTTTATTTGTTTAAGTTTCTATTTACTTGAATTAGTTTCATTACTTTAGGTTGTTTAAGTTTATGTTTTTAGTTTAGTTAACTTTTCATAACTATAAACTTAGGATTCTTTTCATTCTTTATACACATTTTTCATTAAATCTGAAATTCTTAGCACTTACATGTTTTTCCTTGGCTTTGATATTAAGGGTCATAATTATATTTTCTTATATTTTTAGCTGATATAGTACACTTGCTAGATATTGATCAACATTGGTGTTGCAAACAAGTTGTTTGAAAAAAATATATGAATCAAGGATGAAAGTTCCATCTTTAAAGTTTGAATCTCTTTACATTAGTCAAGTCATTCAAATATTTCATTGAGATATGGATGTTGTGTCAGCATTTTGTGTAGAATGACCTGTTAAGCATGGTTAACCATGAAATGAACAGTATTTGAGGATAGAATGATAAAGGCATATTGGTTTGTGCTAAGAGAACTCTACAAGTTTTGTTTCTTTTTTATCTATGCAATTGCTTTAATTTTTTTGGTTTAATTTCATAGCTCTTTAATAATCTTTATGCTTTAGTTTGCTGGTTTATGGTGCTCATTTCATTTGTTATACAGGCATTGATTTTGATCGAGAGAGAGAAATGGAAAGGAATGGATAAAAAATAAGGTTTTTACATGTGTCATGCAAGGTATGTCATCGTTCAATGGATTTCTTTATTTATGTGTAAAATTGCCCCAATTTTGAAACATGCATTAGAGACAACATCGCAACAAACCAAATATTATAAGAAAAAAAATTATCTTTTTTAGCAAGCTTTAGGGGCCTTTTTTGCAACTTTAGCATTAATTAACGTACCAACTATTAGTTAACGCTTATTTTTTTTGGGGGAAAGAAGAATTTACTTTCTTTTTCTCACTACAAAAAAAGTTGATTTTTATCAACAGATTCAAATTCCATCGCTAAACAACAAGATATTACCAACGGATTAGTTGCGAAACATTAAAGGCATTGGTAAAAATTAAAAAGTTGCAAAATGGTGACATTTTTAGTGGCGGAAGACAAAACAGTCGGTAAATTTGGCAGGACCTAGTGGCATCATTTTGTAGCGATGGATTTAGCGACAATAAATATCGACAAAGATATAAAATATTTTAGTTATGTACAAACGAAATTTCTGTCTTAATATAAAAGCTACTTTATTTTAAATATTTTAGCAACAAAAAAAGGATTTACACGGATGACTTTTTATTGATGAGATCAAAATCTGGTTCTTGAAAATGTATAAATAAAGACCAGTTTTTCATATGGTCTCTAACCCCAAGTTTCTTTTAATTTTTTTAAGACCACATTTAATTTGGTCCCTGAAACCTTTGAAATCTAGTTTTTTCATATGGTCTCTAACCCCAACTTTCTTTTAATTTTTTTAAGACCACATTTAATTTGGTCCCTGAAACCTTTGAAATCTGGTACCTAAGGGTGCGCTCGAAGACGATTTTATTTTTAATTTTTGGTTTTTTTTCTTAAAAATAAAATAAAAATATGTTCGACAAATTTGTTTTTATTTTTATTTTTACAAAAATTTAAAAAATAATTTTGATAATAAAAATAAAAATTAAAAATTTTTAAAATGTGATTTTTATGATTTTATTTTTATTAATAATTTAATTCTTAGTCGTATAAGGATGACTAATTTTTGCATGCACAATGATTATAGCAGGCATGAAAAAATCATGTAAAAGATGACAAAGCTCGCCAAGTATGCCTTACAAAAAAGGAATATGTACACTGTGAGCACTGTTAACTGCCAAAGAAATCTGAATATCTAAAGAGTCAAAAACCATTTAAGAAAGTTGGTAAATGTTCAAAAGACTTGTACAATTTCCAACTGGCTCATTTTTATATTCAATTTATTTTATTTCCTCATTATTCTAAAATGCAGCAACTAAAAGTAAATTGTTTTTTCACAACTTAACATTGATGACAGTTTTGCACTTGTCTAATTTTTTATTTTTTTATTATTTTATCTTGCTCTTTTCTATTAGTTCATTTGAGTCCTCCCTCTTGAAAAATATCCTACTATTTTCATGATTGCCATTGATTTTGCAGTTTGCTTTACTTGAGAGCTCATTAGTTGACGATGATTTTGCGAAGCTGAAGAAGGAACTTTCTGGCAGCTCAAAGGTATACATTAGGCTGACATGGAGCATAGGAGGAGATTAAGGCTTCTTATCAACGGCTAATTTGTCATTTTCTTCTTCCTTAAACCTGTTATATATCTTTATTATTGTTTTTCATCTTTGAATTAGAATTAGAATTAGATAATGTTGTACGGCATTGCAAAAAAATAGATAATTTTGTACAGTATTACAAAATATTTTTGTACAATATTGATATTATTTGCATAGTAGTTATGATGTATACTGATTTTTTGGATATTAAAATTGTTAATTAATATATATATTTTTAATTTTAGATTTTTTGTATTGAATGTATTGTGTTTATTTTTGCTTTTACAAATAGGGAATATATAATTTTTGCAAAAAATAATAAATAATTTAGTTTTACCGATAACATACCAATAGATATATTCATTTTTTTTAAATAAATTAATATGTTCTATTAATCAAATTTGCCGACGGATAAAAACTCAAAACGATGAAATATCCAACGAATTTTTTAATAAAACTATCGAGAAAAATTTTTATATTTTTGCTGGTAATTTGTGCTGGCAGATCTTTTCGCCGATAAATTTTTGCTTACGTGTGTTTTACCGACGGAAGGATTCTGTCGGTAATCTATTAAAAAACCGTTGGCAAGAGTTTTTTCCGTTGGTAAAATGCAAAATTCTGTCGGTAAAATTTGTGGGTAAAATTAATTTTTTTTTGTAGTGTCTAAAGCTTCATTTCTTTTACAAACAAATAATTCATTCTGAGTGAAATTTAATAATAGTTTGAATTGCAAAACTAATTAATTAAAAAAAATAACTATAAACATCAATTGACAAAGAAAAAAAAAACTTTATTACAATATTAGAAAAAAAATATATCGTTATTAAAAATATAAATTTGGAGTATATGTAATCTATTACCATTCAATCAAGCCCTAGGTTTGATCATAGCTCTAAGAGTATTCTTCATAACGACAGTAAACTCAAAATTCCCAGCGAAATCAAGCTTCTCATCTGGTGGATAAGCACTCCATTCAAATTCTTGAACCATTCTTGCAATCATTAAATGCAAATGCACAGTTGCTAACCCTAGACCGGGGCAAATTCTTCTTCCTACACCAAACGGGATCATTTTGACTCCTGTCACTCCCGTAATATCTGCATTCTCTTTCCCCGAAACGAACCGATCTGGGTCAAAATTGTTTGGATGGGACCAAATTTTAGGATCATCGGCTACGGCATTAGAGAATATTTCCACATTTGCATTAATTGGTATATCATATCCTCCCAATTTTGTTGGCTCAGAGACAGCATGACTTAGTAGAAAAAACGTAGGAGGATGCTTGCGCAGCAATTCTTTTACTACTGCCTGTAAATACTCCATTTTGTCTACGTCCTTTTCCGTCACTTTTCTATCACCAACCGTCTCTTTAATTTCTTTGTACAACTTGTTTTGAACTTGAGGATTATCAATTAGTTGAGCAATGCCCCACTCAACGGCAGTGGCGGTGGTGTCTGTCCCGCCATTGAGGAACTCCGAACATAGGCTTACAAGCTCTTCATCAGTTGGTGATGAGTTTCTCCCTTCAACTTTTAGAACAAAAAGGGTATCCAAGTATGAAAATGGCATTGCTTTTGGATCCGAGCCTGGGTTTCCAAGAGCTTTTCGTCTCTTTTCAATCAATGGAACCATGATATTAACTTGTTCTTTCCTGACTTGGTGTGCTCTCTTTCTTTGCTTTGAGAAAAATGGACTCAAAATTGGAAGAAAATCATCAATTCTTGGATCAAGGACAATCAAAACCGACTTCATTACTTGATCCATCTTGATGATTGTTTCTTCATCCATTTCGAGCCCGAAACACATAGCTAAAAGTATGCAAAAAACTGCAAATCTTGCATGTCTTAGCACCCAAACAATTCCACTGTTATTCTCCGCTTCGATTCTAATCCGATCAATGAGTTTATCCATTGCAGTATCTCTTAGACTTTGAAACTCCTTAATCCTGCTTGAACTAAGCATATTTTGCACCATGTTCCGGCGGAGAGACCTCCACACCGGGCCATAAACGGCAGCATTGACAGTGAATTTGTTGCAGCTAAATATAGTTCTTGTGGGATTTTCTCTTGGCCTAGTAGCAAAAAGAGGACCCCTTTCAATAAGGGCTTCATGGACTAATTTAGCATCGGTGAGAATGATTAGAGTTCTTGTTCCCATCTTTAGAGTAAAAATTGGACCATATTTCGGGAGTAAATCTTGTACATATTGAAAAAATGGTTTGCCGGACCGGGCAACCTGAAAAAGATTGCCAACAAACGGCCAGCCAGGCGGGCCTGGGGGAAGATTTAAGGGTTCCGATTTCGATTTGTGGAAAAATAAGAGAATGGTAGCTGTGACTAAGAAGGTGAGAATGGTGAAGAAGATGTTATAGTAAGAAGGAGAAGGCGAGGAAGAGACAGCGGCATCCATTGTTGGTGGGTAATAGAAGATGGGTAGAGAAAGTGCGTATAAAAAAAAGGAAGAGCATGAATATACAGTTGGGCTTTAATTAAATGATACCGATGTGCTTTTTCAACCATATGCTTAATTAAATGATACCGATGTGCTTTTACAACCATTTGCTTAATTAAATCATCCCGATGTGGTTGAAACCTTGTTGTTAGTTAACGATTCTTTTTAAGGGGGCTGGTCCAGCTGAAATTCGAACTAAAATCTACTGGATTAAAAGCTACTAGCTAGGGCACTTAATGTTAATCTCATGCATATAGATTTTGAAAATTTGGTATATTAAATCCTTATATTGATATATGGCTTGTCTTGTAAAAATATTATATAAACAGGTTACATAATTTCCTTAATACATGAAAATTTATTTTTTAAGGAAAAAAATAAACCAAAACAATTGAAATGTAACTCCGCTATTCCACAAATTGTTAGATTAATTTAATTAATCATAAAAGTGTAGGATATATTACTTGAGTGACTCTAATTTATAGTGGGTTCAAAATAATGGTTATTGGACCTGTAGGAAATTTTAAGAGTCATTAGGGTTTTAGTATAAATAGAAAAAAACCATTCTCCCTCTCTTCATATAATGAAAATCTTACCGCTAAAAAAAAAAAAAAGAAGAGATTATATGTTTTGCACCATTGAAAGGAACAACTAAAATAGAAAGTATGAGTGGATAAATCCATTGTATAAAAAAATCATTTTGTACTAATGGATCAATGTTAGTATCTCATTTTTCTTCTTATAGATTGAATAATAATTTATTAACTTGAATTATTTGTGTCATAATAGATTTTGGTTGATTTTTACATTTCAAATATTGTTTAGAAAATAAAAGGCATAATAGCGGACATGTGGTATCGGAGCTTATTATGACATTTTAATTTACATTAAAGTTAAATTTTGAATTCATGGTATGAAATTAAATTTATTTTATTTTATTTATTTCGTTATAATTTTATATGAATTAAATGTTTAATTTTTATTACGGTGTTCTTGAATTTAGATCAATTATTATAATTAAACTTAAAAGTTAATTAATTTTTAATTGGATATTGGTTGGAAATCGTCATCTTTGGCTTGGTTTGATTTCCGTTGGGTTATATCACCTGTAAGTTGATTTCTGTTGGGTTGCTCTTTGCCCAGAGTTAATTCATTTGGGTGGAAACCATTAATGTTTATTTTGATGGATCAAGTTGGGAAAAAAAAAAGGGTTGGGAGTACTATTTTGTCTTTCGATGGAATTGTCTTTTGCCATTTGGAAAAAGCGTTGCTGCAAATTTGCCCTTTTTATTTTATAAAAAAGAAAAGAAAAAAAAAAGAAAAGAAAAAGTTTATTTGCTACATGTTGGTTTGTGAGAATTGTCAACAAAATATATTGGACACTTTCGTCTTTTTGCTGGAATTGTGAAAAAGCACTTTTGATTTGTTGGAATTGTCAAAAAGCACTTTTGGCAATTTGCTGTGATTTCTGAAATGGAAATTAAAAAGGTCGAGATGGCAAATTGTATCTTTGTCCTCATAATTTTTGGAACATTAAAATTTGATAATAAAATTACGATTTGGTTCTTAAAGGTTTTGGACATTATAATTAAATTTTTAAATTTATTTATTATTACTTAATTAAATATTTATTGTATAGAAAGCTTATTAGTCACCAAGGTGATTTTGCTTAAAAAGATATTTAGATATTTAATTATGTATTATTTCAATTATTCATGTTCTCTGATGCTAATTAATGATATAAAAGATTAGCTAAACAATTGAATTTATTAATTATTATGCTAGGAGATCATCCAAAGGTGGATCATTGGTTATAATTAATAATATTAAAGAGACTTATCAACATACTTGGCGAATACATTTGTATGTCCAAAGATAACATATATACTAGCTTGAGCATATTTGATTGTCTATTAAATTTTATATATATATATATATATATATATATATATATATATATATATATATATATATATATATATATATATATATATATATATATATATTTTGTTAGCATCATTATGGTTTTAAGATATGTATTTTGGTATCACCCAAAGTGAACTAAATATATATATTAAAGATTATTATTGTCTGAATTTATTAATTGTACTCAAAGCATTAAAGTGTGAGTTTGTATTATGTTTGCCGTTTTTAATAATTTGTTAATTATGGGCAATGATTTGATAAAATACAATGGACTAAACTATGCTGATTGATTTGAACAAATCCAATTTTAGTTGTGTATTATGGACAAAGACCTGGCATTAGTTGTTGAGAAGCCTGCAACCATTACTGATAATAGCACATATGCCGAAAGGAAATATTTTAAAGCTTGGAAAAAGTCTAATAGGTTGAGTTTGAACTTAATGCGATTAACAATGGCTAAAAATGTTAAGCCATCAATGCCCAATACAGATAATGCAAGAGAATTATAATGAAGATTAAGGAGTACTCACAATCAGACATAGCTGACAAGTCTATTGTAGGAAACTTGATGAGTGAACTGATGACCAAAAAGTTTGATTGGTCTCAACCTATCCATGATCATGTAATAGGCATGTCAAACCTGGATGCAAAGATGAAATCAATGGGTATGGATGTGAGTGAATCCTTTTTAGTAATATTCATTATCAACTCACTTCCTCCTAAATTTGGCTAGTTCTAAGTGAATTATAATACTCTTAAGGAGAAATGGAACTTTTAAGAAATTAAGGCCGTGTTGGTATACGAGGAAGGGAGATTAAATAAAATGAAGGAACACTCTATGACAATAAGAAGGATAAAGCCCTAATGAAGGTTAATGAGGGCTAAATCCATAAAGAACAACATTGTTTCTTCTACAAAAAGGCTGGTCATGACAAGAAAGATTGCCATAAAAGAAAGGCTTGATTCGAAAAGAAAGGTATGTACTATGTTTCAGTATGTTTTGAATCAAACCTTATTGAGGTGCCCAATAATACATGGTGGTTAGATTCATGTGCAACTACTCATGTGTCACATATTATACAGGGATTCCTTTCAATCCCAACCATAACCGAAATTGAACAGTTTCTATTTATAAGTAACAAAATGAAGAAATGAATAGATAGAATTAGAATATATAGATTGTTTATAGAAAATGGTTATAGTTTAGATCTTGAAAAGTGTCTTTATGTTCCTGGATATGCTAGAAATTTAGTTTCTGTCAGTAAGTTGGATGAGATATGTTTTAATTTTAATGTTAGAAATGGTGTTTTTTTCTCTATATAAATGATGATACTATTATGGTTTTGGTACATTAATGGATGGTTTGTATCGTTTCAACCTTGATATTAATTTTTGTGAATCCTTGTTTCATGTTGAGTATAATATTGGTAATAAACATAGTACACATAATGAACACTCTGCTTACTTGTGGCATCAAAGGCTAGGTCATATATCTAGAGAAAGGTTATAAGGTTAGTGAAAAGCTAAATTTTACCTCAACTAGATTTTACTGATGGGATATATGTGTAGATTGCATTAAAGGTAAGTAAACCAAACACATATCTAAGAATTCAGCCACAAGAAGTACTGACTTGCTTGAATTGATACGCATTGATATATGTGGTCCATTTCATGTTCTATCTTGAAGTGGTGAAAAGTATTTTATCACCTTTATTGATGACTATTCACGTTATTGTTATCTCTATTTGCTGTATGAAAAATCTCAATTATTAGACATTTTTAAGGTGTTTATTAATGAGGTAGAAAGGCAATTAGATAGAAAAAGTAAAAGTAGTAAGGTATGACAGAGGTGATGAATATTATAGTAAATATGATGAGAATGGATAGTGTCTAGATCTATATACAAAACTTCTTCAAAGTTAGGGCATTTGTGCATAGTATACAATGCCCGATACACCACAACAAAATGGTGTAGCTGAAAGGTGGAATCGTACTCTTATGGATATGGTTAGGAGTATGTTAAGTTCTACTTATGTACCTTTATCCTTATGGATGTATGCATTAAAGACAGCTGCATATTTACTTAATAGGGTTCCTAGTAAAGCAATTTCTATAACACCTTATGAATTGTGGATAGGTAGGAAACCTATCTCGAGGCATCTACATGTTTGGGGTTGCCTAGTGAAAATAAGGATTTATAATCCTCATGAAAGGAAGCTTGATGCAAGAACCATTAGCAGTTACTTCATCGGTTATCTAGAAAAGTCTAAAGGGTATATATTTTTATTGTCCTAACCATGGTATAAGAATAGTTGAGTTTGGTAATGTTAGGTTCATTGAAAATGGACAAAGTAGTGGGAGTGGGGAACCACGAAAGGTGGATATTAAAGAGATTCTGATAGAAAATTCTTCATATAGTGTCTCCTCTCAAGTTATTGTTCCTTTTGTTGCGTTATAGCCACGTAACATATCGGAGCAACAAGTTGATAAATGATGGGAAAGTCACAAATGATCATGTGATACCACAAGAAAGAATATTGCGAAGGTTTATAAGGGAGAAAAGACCTGCAATATCTGATGACTATGTGGTACATTTAGTTAAGCATGAATGTGGTTTAAGCATTGATAAGGATCCAGTCTCATTTAAAGATGCCATGAAATATAACAATTCTAAATAGTGGCTCAATGTTATGAAAGAAGAGTTAAAATCTATAGATGATAACCAAGTCTGAGAACTAGTTGAGTTACCTAGAGGCTCAAAGCAAGTGGGTTGTAAATGGGTCTTTAAGACAAAAAGGGACTCAAAAGGCAATACTGAAAGGTATAAAGCTAGACTTGTAGCCAAAGGTTATGCTCTAAAGGATGGCATTGACTTTAAAGAGAACTTCTCTCCGATTTCAAAAAATGACTCTTTGAGAATTGTTATGGCATTGGTAGCTCATTATAATTTAGAGCTTCACCAAATGTATGTAAAGATTGCTTTTCTAAATGGTGATTTAGAAGAAGAAGTTTATATGAACCAATCAGAGGGTTTTTTGATCGCTATGGTGTGTAAATTGAAGAAGTCAATATATAGATTGAAATAAGCTTCCCGACAGTGGTATCTTAAGTTCAATGATACCATTACCTCGTATGATTTTGTAAAGAACACTATTGATAGGTGTATCTATATAAAGGTTAGTGGGCATAAGTTCATTATTTTGATACTGTATATTAATGATATTCTTTTAGCTGCCAATGATTTGGGCTTGTTACATAAAGTAAAGAAATATCTCTCTAATAACTTTGAAATAAAAGATATGGGTGAGGCATCTTATGTGATTAGAATAGAAATATTTCATGACAGGGCATAAGGATTGTTACGGTTGTCTTAGAAAGAATATATCCATAAAGTATTAGAGAGATTTAGGATGGAAAAATGTTCAGCAGGGGTTGTTCCAATTTAGAAAGGGAATAAATTTAATGAAATATAATGTCCCAAGAATGATTTGAAATGAAACGAAATGGAATCTATTCCTTATACATCTGTAGTTGGGAGTCTGATGTATATTTAGACTTATACTCGACCTAATATCATTTTTGTTGTTGGAATGTTGGGTCGATATCAAAGTAATCCCAGAATAGATCACTAGAAGGCTGCAAAGAAAGTTCTTAGGTATTTACAAGTCACCAAAGATTACATGCTCACATATAGAAAATTAGATCACTTAAAAGTGATTGGTTATTCAGATTCAGACTGTGCTAGTTGTGTAGACTTAAGAAAATCTACTTTTGGTTATCTATTCCAATTAGTAAAAGGGGCAATTTCTTGGAAGAGTGGAAAATAGTCAGTCATTGCTAATTCCACCATGGAGGATGAATTTATGGCATGCATTGAGGCCACTATTCGAGCATTGTGGTTGCAGAACTTTGTCTTAGGGCTAGGTATTGTTGACAGCATAGCTAGACTCCTAAGAATTTGTTGTGATAATTCCGCAGCTATCTTCTTCTCTAAAAATGACAAGTATTCTAAGGGTGCTAAACACATGGATTTGAAATACTTGTTAATTAAAGAAGTGCAAAAATATAAAGTGTTAATTGAGCATATTGGAACTAATCTAATAGTAGCAGATCCGTTAACTAAAGGATTACAGCCTAAAACATTTACTGGCCATGTTAAAAGGATGAGCATTATAGACAAGTCCTTGTTAGCATGAGATCATGATATGTATGTACATATGTTTTGTTATTAGTTATTATCGTTTTGACACTTGTGAATTTAATGAAAGTTATGTTTTTGCTTATTTGCTTAGTTGTCACATTATGTTGTGTACACATATTGTTTTATCATGGTGACAAACTATGTTATGAGAAGACATTAAAGTTGAGAATTACAATATTTTTCAATTACAGTTGTTATGAATTAAGTTGATTGTGTAATACATGGAATGAATCATGCCGTTAAATGACTTGTGACCACCATGATTCCATCATTTCAGTTCATTCAAGTTTGATGACTTGATAGATTCAATGTATGATGCGCGCTTAAAGTGTATTATTGGATCATTAAGTCATAACATGGGTCAAGTGGGAGATTGTTAGATTAATTTAATTAATCATAAAAGTGTAGCCCATATTACTTGGGTGACTCTAATGTATGGTGGGTTCAAGATAATGGTTATTGGGCCTATAGAGAATTTTAAGAGTCACTAGGGTTTTAGTATAAATAGAAAAGAACCCTGCTCTCTCCCTTCATACAATGAAATCTTACAGCCACCAAGAAAAAAAAAAGAATAGATTACATGTTATGCAGCATTGAAAGGAACAACTAAAAGAGAAAATGAGATTGGATAAATTTATTGCATAGAGAAGTCATTTTGCACTCATGGATTAAGGTTCGTATCTCATTTTCCTGCTTGTAGATTGAATCCTAATTTATTGGCTTGAATCATTTGCTTCTTAATAGATTTTGGGTGATTTCTAAACTTGAAATATTGTTTAGAAAATAAAAGGCATAATAGCTTACATCAATTTGTCAATTCTTACACGAATTTTATCAATATTAAAATAATAATTAGTTTTACTTAATTTTTAAAAATTATATTAAAAAAAATAAAATATCCTCATACCAAAATTAAAATGGTTATTTTTCCAATGTAACTATGATCCAATAATGTTTTAAAAAGATAAAAATAGTAAAGAATAGTATAGAAAAAGAGAATGTTAGTATAATTATTAAATAATTTTGTTGATAATATAACGAGAACAAAATTGGAATACATGTAATAAATTTTATTTTCATTCTTACAAAGTAATAATTTAGTGGGATATTTTTTTATTATTTTTTAAAAGTAATAATTTGACGAAACAGAAAAAAAATATCAGGTAAATTTGCTCTAGCTAAGCCTTAATGCTTGTGTAATTATAAATTTTAAAAGATTTGTGAAATGAAAGATACTTATAAACGGAATATTGAAATTAAAAATTCATATCATCTTGTTGGATTAATAATATCCACAAAAGGGAAGTAGCTAGAAAACGAAAGAAAGCGTGCGTAAGGAATGGGGAGGATTCATGTGGTGCCAAGGACTAATTAAGTTCATGTTTTTAATGCTGCCAACTGCGACAGTAAACCGCGACCTTTTAAGATTGTATTTTTTCAAGTATTTCGGGGTTACATAATGTTGAATTGAAAATAAAATTGAAAAATTTGTATAAACTTTTGAAAACTGAAAAACAAAAAGAAATAAATCCCCATAGTAAATGATTCATGTGCAGTTTCTGTTGGTGGAATTGAAAGGAGGAAAAGGTAGATAGGAACTTATTTAATGAAGTCTTAAGAGTTTCTGTACCAACCCTATGGAGTTGGCATTAAGCCAACATCTCACTTTATGATAGCAAGTAGCATGAATCGATTAATTAGTTTATAAATAAAAAAATTAATAAATTTATTAATATTAATTTTTTAAAATTAATAATCATTAATCAGTTGATTATATTTAGTTAATTAGTTTATCGATTTCAATTTTTTAATTTGACTAACTAATATTTTCGATTAACCATTAAAATTTATAACATAAAATTATAAAAAAATTATACAAAATTTAATTAAATTTCAAATATACAAAGTAATTTAATATAAAAATTACGAAACAAATATAATTTACTAGGCAAAATTTATATTCTATAAATTAATAGTTAATATTATAAAATATATTTGACATTTATTGAAAATTAATATACTTGATTCTAAGTCAAATAAAATTTTAGATAATATTAAATATTATAACATAAAGTATAAAATATAAAAAAATGTAATTAAATGCTATTAAGTAAAATATGAACACCAATATATAATAAAAAATAATATATATAAAAATTAATCGGTTACTATATAGAAATATTACTATATAATTAAAAAAATGATAAAATATAAATTTAGTTTAAAGTATTATATAAATTTTATAGAAAAATATAAAAAATTAAGGTATAAAAATAAAATATATATTTTAAATATATTTTAAAATATTATTTTATATAAATTTTAGAGAGAATATATATATATATATATATATATATATATATATATATATATATATATATATATATATATATATATATCGGTTAACCGGTATTTAAAAATCTAAACCGTAACTGTTAACTAAAAATGTAAAAATTAAAAATTGTAACCGAGTCCATTAGATCGATTAACAGTAAAAATCAGTTCGATTTCGAATTGATTTTACTGTTAGCCATATTTCCATTTTTTTTTCTCACCCCTACCTTATACCATCACAAAAAAGTCATACTAGTTATTTATTTATTTATTTTTACAAAAAAAAAAATCATGGTGGTTATTACTAGTCACAATATATATTTTCCCCTCAAATTTGATAAAAATAATTTTATTTTCTTCTTAATTAATTAAAATCGTTGTACATATTAAAATACGCATACCACTTCTAATCAATTAATTTATTTATTGTCATTAAGAGAGAAGAAAATGAAAAATAAAAGGAGTTTAAGAATTTCTTTTTACAATCTCCTTTCTCAATTATGCATTGTGCATACACGTGTTTTCCCCTGAGTGTGGAACTCCGTTTAGTTATCTATACTCTCACATATCATCATCAAAATTTATCCTATATAAATTGATAGCCAAACATCCCTTAAAATGTAAGTATTACTAATATTTACGTACAATTGTGTTACATAGTTCTTCCATATATACCAATCACATATATTTAAATATAAATCATTCCTACGGGGCTCCATTGCCCTACAAAAATTTTTAAAAAGAGGTCTTCATCTATGATAATACCTATTTTTATCATATTAGGACTTGGCCTAATAGTAACAAGCACAAGCTGACTCAGGCCCGGCTACTGCTTGTCGGCTTGCCAACCACTTACGCTGGCCAATGTCAAGATGGCTTAAGTTTGATTGATCCATGCTGCTCTACCTATCACATCATGCAGTCCTTGCTTTGCAAGCCGTCACATCAAATGCCTAAACTTGACAACTGTGGATACTCAAGATCTTATACTCAAGTACTCTAACTCTATAGGCCCTAGCCACCTAGAGACTATATATACAATGAGAGACTTTAAGAACAAGATATTGCTCATACTATTATTCTCTCATTACTCTCTCTCTCTTTGTGTCCTCTAATTTAAGCATTGGAGTTCTAATCCCTTGCACCCTAGGGGTTATTCTCTATCTATCTTGCAGATTGGCTTAATTAACCAGGAGATCGGCATAGCTTGTTGCCACTTCATCTCCGTCTGTTCATAACTTCTAACAATTCGGGACTTATCATTTGGTATTTTCATTGAGAGGTAAAGACGAACAAATCTAAACAACAAAATAAAAAATCTGATAGATAAGAGGAAACTAAAAGAGAAAGAACTCGCATAGAGACCTTCGGGACCCCACCTAACATACCTATTTTTGATGATAAGGAGTTTTTCAATACTGTTAGCCTGTTTGACGACTCTATTCCCATCAATACTAAACACCTCAATGCCCTCATGACAAGCTTTGTAGGAAAGCTGCAAGATAAACTCTTGAACTCAATTAGGAAGAATAAGCAACCCTAGATGTCTGATGAAGGCCATGAAGCTAAAAGTACACTGAGGAAAAAAGGAAAACCTAGCCTAGAAAAAGGGGACAAGGCATCATTATTAGCGAAGGAAGACCTTACTCCAGAACATGTGAGATCACAACTACTAGGATAAGGGTAAAGGGAAGTTAAATCCCCCTGGTGACTGGCCCAATGATAGTGACACAAATGAGGATGATGGTTATTTCCTTTCGTTTTGTGGCTTCCAGGAGGTGCATGATGACTTATCCTTCATGTGCACTCCTAAAAGATCCAAGTGTAAAAAGAAAGGACCTATTGTTAACAAAGACAAAAGATGGTTCCTTCAGACCATTAAGAAGTTTGGCCTAGGTTGCCTAAAATACCTAGGTTCATTAGGAACACTATCTACCTATTCTCTTAGGAGATAAGAGAAATTGAGCTTTCACTTTTATTTATAGAAGTGAGAATGCAGAGGTACACTGACAAAATAGATCATAAGAGCCATATATCCAAGTACCTGACTCAAATTCAAATGTACTCTTACTATGATAGGGTGTTTTATAAAGTTTTCCTTACAACACTAGCTGGAGATGCTTTGGATTGGTTTCACAGTCTTGCCTCTGGTTCTATTTCATACTTTGGGTAGCTTAGATAGCTCTTCATCACACGATTTATTATCCAAGTGAAGACTCCTAAAACTTCAATGACTTACTAAACCTAAAGCAGAGAAAAGGAGAAAGCCTCAAAGACTACATTAATAGATTCCAAGCTCTAGCTTCAGAGATTAGAAACCTATATCTCGAGATGGCTACCACAGCCCTCTTAAGGAGTATTAAGAATAAACTAATGTTTTAGTTGCTGATGACCAATCCCTTGATTGATTTTAGTGAATTAATAGGCATGGCTAACCAATTTATACAGTTGGATGATGCCTTAAGAGCTGATTCACAAGCCTTTGATGATCGTGATCCAATTGGATAGATAGGCCAAAGTTTAAGGAGTTCGAACATAAATGAAATCTTGAAAGGTCCCACCAAGAGGAAAGTCTTCGAATGTATTCAATCCGATTGGAGAGGAAGCGCTCCACCAAAGATTATGCTTCGCTTAACTCAGAGCCTTCAAAGGTACTAATATGGATCAAAAACTATCATAATAAGGTGAATTGGCCTACGAAAATGTCCGACCGATCTAATCCCTATTGGGATATATAAAAATATTGTGAGTCCATAGAGATGTAGGCCACAGTATTGATGAGTGTAAGGTGCTTAAGGAAGAAATTGAGAGGCTAATCCAGAGGGGCTGCCTAAAAAGGTTTGTTGCTCAGAAGCCTTAAAGTCCATGTCAGTCTATTAAAGCTAAAGACAAGTCTGATGATGATCAAGATGAGGATCAATGAAAGCCAGGCCCCTCTAATCAGCATAAGAAATGCTCCAGCATGATTAATGTAATTACTGGAGGCTCATCTTATGGAAAAGACCTAGGCAAGTGGAAGAAGGGGCAGAAGGAAATTTACTTCTTTGCTCAGGGAAAAAACTTTCCTTATATCACCATATCCTCATGGGATGCTGGGGACCTTAAGTTTCCCTATGAACATGCCATTAGCCTATAATGCCTTCTTTGGCAGACCTTTACTTTTCCAGTTACTAGCATTGGGAATATGGTGATGAAGATTCCCACTGAATGAGGGGTGGCAATATTAAGAGGCAATAAGAAAGTAGCAAGAGAAGCTTACTTAGCCATGTTAAAGGAAAATAGACAAGCCTTATATGTGGTGGAGCCTCGGGAGTAGAAAGATAAAGGAAAGGCAAAATTACATGTTGATGAAAACTTAATCCAATGCGAGCTAGCTTCCAGTAAAAATGTGTTGATAGTACCAAGTCTAGATGAAAAAACCAGGACATCTCATCGGTATTGATGATAAATCAAGCCTCTTTCATATGGTTTCCAAAAGATATCCTTGGCATTGATTTGAACATCATTTTGCGCAAGCTTAACGTAGACCCCAGATTTCTACTTGTTAAGTAAAAACTTAGGAGGCATACACTTGATAGAAACAAATTTATTGCTAAAGAGGTGGATTGGCTCCTTAAAGATGGAGTTATTTGGGAAGTACAATATCCTAACTGGCTTGCAAATGTAGTGTTGGTGAAGATGAAGAATGGTAAGTTGAGAATGTACGTGAACTATATAAATCTGAACTGAGCATAGATTAGCTTGTTGATGCTACAACCTATCACGATATATATTTGTTTCTTGATGTGTATGTAGGATATCATCATATCCTAATATGGCTATTGGACCAGGAAAAGATGAGTTTTCACCAATGAGGGCATATATTGCTACAATATGAAGCCCATTAGCTTATAAAACACTGGCTTAACTTAACAACTGCTAATGAACAAAATATTCAAAGATTAGATAGGGTAGAATCTAGAGATCTACATGGATGGTATGATCATTAAGAGCAAGAATTGATCAGACCATACAACAGACCTAGCCAAGGTATTTGCCACCTTAAATCAAATTTGGATGAAGCTTAACCTCAAAAAATGCACATTTGGGTATCTTTTGGAAAATTCCTCAATTTCATGGTGTCACAATGGGGCATTAAGGTAAACCCCTAAAAAAATACAACTAATCCTAGATATACAGCCACCTCAAAGTGTCAAAGAAGTGTAAAAATTGAATGGGAGGTTCACAACCTTGGGCATATTTATTTCTTGCCTAAATGCTATATTCCATTCTTAAAGCTGCTAAAAAAGGATGCAAATTTTAGTTAGGGAAAAGACTGCCAGAAAGCATTTGAATAGCTAAAGAAGTTCCTCTCCGAAACCCCTTGTTAAGTTGTCCTATAACAGGTGAAAAATTTAACCTTTTTCTATCAACTTCTAGCAAAGTAGTAGTAGCTATTTTTCTTAGAGAGGAGGAAACCAATAAAAACCCATCTACTACGTCAGCCAAGTCTTGAGAGGATCAGAACTCAAAAAGAGTCCAGTTAAGTAGTTAATTATAGCTCTGATAATCTATACTGACAAACTCAGGAGGTATTTTGGCTAGTCAAATTAGGTTAGCCACTTAGAAAGTTACTTCAGAGGCCAAACCTTGACAAAAAGCTCATCAAATGGGCTTTAAAATGACAATCTTTTGATATCAGGTATGAGCTTAGATCGGCCATTAAAGCTTAGGTTTTAGGAGATTTTGTGGCTAAATTCACTAGCAAAGTTCAATTGAGCCCAAAATATGAAGAAATTACTTGGGAACTAATCATTGATGGTGCCTCAAATGAGTTTAGAGGAGGAGTAGGAAAGTTCGCCCGATCGAAAAGTCTCATAGTGAAAAGTGACTATAAATTAGTCACTAGTCAGGTACTTAGTACATTTAAAGCTAAATAGCCTACCATGAATAACTGCCTAGCTAAGTTTAAAGTAAAGATCTAATATTGAAATCAACTAGGACAAAAGTAACTATTGAAAAGGTCTCAGAGATTACACGAGGCGGACTAATTTCCTACCAAAAGCCACTTCAATTGATCAAAATTTTACAAATGAAAGAGTTCTTGTCAAAGTATTATCCTTTCCAACCATAGAAGAAGATGAAATAATAGAGATTAACGAAGTAGAAATGTGGATGAATCCACTTATCAAATACTTTCAAATGGGAATTTTCCCCGAAAATAAGGCAGAAGTGATAAAGGTTATGAGAAAATCCTTGAATTATTTGCTCACTGCTAGTCTCCTATACAAGAAAGCCTTTAGTCACCCATGGTTGAATTGTGTATTGAAAGAGGAAGGAGACTACATACTTAGGAAAATTTATGAAGGACTTTATGGGACACATGAAGCATGTAAAGCTATATGCAGAAAAGTATTACAAATGGCCTTTGATCTTCAAAAGTGCATAAGAGATTGCAAAGCATTGCCTATAATACCAAGTCTATTGGAGAATCATAAGGAAGCTTATAAGTGAGTAGTAGCTAATTGGAATATCGTGGCCTTTTGATCAGTGAATAATCGACATCTTAGGACCTTTCCTACTTGGGAAATGACAAATGATGTTTCTTGTTGTCATAGTCGATCAGCTCTCTAAATGGATCAAAGCAGAACCCATTTTCACCCTCATCGCCTCAAAGATTAAAAATTTTTCTTGGAAAGAGATTATTTATAGGTTCAGCCTGCCAAAATTTTTCATTGTCAATAATGGAAAGAAATTTGATAGCACTATTTTTAGAGGTTTCTATTCAAATTTGAAAATCAATTTGAGATTTACTTTAGTGGCATACCCACAAACCAATGGAATGAATGAAGTCTCAAATAAGACCATACTAGAAGGATTAAAAACATCTCTGTGAGTGGGCACTTGCCAAACTCCCTTCACCTTGGTATATGGGTCAAAGTTTGTCATCCTTTTAGAGATTGGCCTTCCCTCTTTCAGAATCAAGTCTTTTATCGAAGATTAAAATCTCGATGAAAGGTCGACAGAACTCGATCTAATTGAAGTGAAATGCGAAGATGCTAGTGCTAAAATTACAGCATACAAACAAAAATTTACCAGATACCACAACACAAGAGTCAAGCCTAAAGCCTTCAAAGCTGGGAACCTTATACTACATAAGGCAGAGATCTCCAGAGGGAACTCTAGTGTAGGCAAATTAATGCCCAATTGGGAAGGTTCGTTTGAGGTGGTGAAGATCATTGGTCCAAGCACTTATAAGCTACGAGACATAGATGGCCAAGACATCCTAAGAACATAGAACATAGATGCTTTGAAGAGCTACCACTTATAATATTGCTATCAAGGTTTCGATCAAAAAATAAATATCCTACCGATAGGACAACTGTATTATTTACTTTATTAATGAGATGCCTCCATTTCTTAAATTTGAGAATTATGATGATTGCAAGTTTCACTCCTAATTTATGAGTTATTCAACTCACAAATTAGTTGACTTATTGATTGCTATATTTATTGATTAGGCAAAACTGAGCACCTGCAATTTACAAAGAATTGTCATGAACACAACTCTTTATAAATTATATAAGTCCCAAGTCAAATGTCAAATTCCAATTAATAGATTAGAATGAAAAGTAAGTAGCATGATCAAATTCGAATATATATATATATATATATATATATATATATATATATATATATATATATATATATATATATATATATATATATATTGACGAAGGATTTTTACAAAAGAAGAAAGTATTGTTTATAAAATACAAAATTATGATATCAAGGATAGAAGAAATATCCCTATCTATCTGGATTGGATCATAGTTCTTGGGCCTCTTAATTCTCTAAAGCATTATTTTGATCTCTTACATCATCCTTCTTAGTGTTTCCTTCAAAGGCTCTTTTAGGATCCGCTGATGGGATTTCTTTGATATGATCACTGGGATCAGCCCTATTGGGCTCAAGCATAACATCTATCTCCTCTTTCTCTTCCTTGATGTCATCTTGAGGAAGCTGGGGCAGAGACTCGGTGTCATCCAGGAAGGATAGATTAAATCCAAGAAATCTCTCTTGATAGGCCAATTGAATTTGCTCGACCACCTTTGCTTGGGCTTCTTCTAACTCCTTGAATACTTGATTTTTCGCATCATTGATTTTCCTTAGGTGATCAAATTAAATCTGCTCTTTTTTTCTTGAAATTTAGATTGGGTTACCTCTAGTGTGCTAATCTTATCTTCGAGGTTAGTTTTGGTATTCTCAAAATTGATTTTCATCTCTACCAAATCAGCCTTCATCACTTTAATATTGGCCCTCGGTGTAACGTTCTCACCTTTAAGTTTGGAAGCTTCAATTTCCTTGCCTTCAGCTCACCAACCTCCTCCTTTAGTTCCTTTATTTCATATCAAATAGAGGAGAGGGTAGACTCATACCCTTATACCACTCTCTATATGGCTTCCTCCTACTTCTTCACTAGCTTATCATAGGAGCTCCTGTGAACTAACTCCATTTGGGCCTTCTTTTTATTATGTAAGAGCACGACCTGATGTAGCTCATATTAGAACTTGTCTTTGGCCTGCTTCAAGTGAAAATGCTCACCGTTCATAAGCCAGATCCTCTAGGCAACTTGAAAAAAAAAATACAATGTGGGTTTAATCTAGTTGCCCAAAAAAATGCAAATAATGAACTTATAAAGATGCTGAAATGCTCATTATTAGTAATCACATGCACAAAAGTTTCTCCATCTGCTTCAGCTTGGTAAGGAATTGAGCATTAGTTAAGTCCTTCTCTAGCATAAGACCTTTAATTATGTATTTTGGAACATGCAAATTTCGCAGGTTGGCCCAATCTTTATAGTGGTCATTTGTGATTTGGCTTAACGGGATCCCTAGAAAGGCATTTGTGATGCGTGCCGGAGCCTGCAGCTCATTTCAGTTGGGTTTTCCAAGGTCTGATTTTAGGGTCCGAGACTGGGGGAGGCTCACTTTTATCATAAACCGGCCATTTCACAATAAGAAGGGTCAAGCCCAATTTATTTTCGACGGTCAAATCATGAAAGGCATCTACTAGTGAGCCCGAAAAGGTAGGTGTCATAGAGTTGCCACCTGATAGAATATCAGGAAGTTTATCTCAACCTTTTGATGCCTAAGAAGAGATAGGTGTTCGGGACATCACTCTTATTAGGCTCTTTGGTTAGGCATCATTTTATAATTAAGTTATAGAATTAATCCCCTCTCTTCTCTCACACAATGCAAAAGTGTAAGAATTAAGTAAACATCCTAAGCAAATAAATAAAGCGGTAAAATTAAATAAAGTAAATCTACTTAACCATTATATAAGCAAATCATCCCAAAGAAAAGAATAATATATATAAGAAAGATAAACAAACATCATACAAAAAATGGGGTATTCATTTAGATTGGGAACATTGGTTCCTTTATACATATTTCACAAAGAAAGCTCTTTTTATTTATGGGAATTTTAGGGTAAGAAATTGGACATTGGTCCATTTTTATTAAGAAAATCCTAATTTGATTTTAAAAATAATTTTAAATGAATTTGATTCAACGTACAAAAATCACCTTTTTTACTACCTATTACATCCCCAAAAATAATAATACATTTAAAATGAATTAATAAATAGACAAAAAGAATAGAATAAATAAAAAATGTAATATACTAAATAAAGATGAGGTAACCTAAATGAGGAGGGTAACCAGAATGGAAACATGACTTCCCACACAAATTTCCTACATCCTCTATGGCTATAAATAAACAAATTGCTCAAAAGAACAAATGAATACATTAATTAGATAATTTACACTTATAATAGAAACCATTATTAACACAACAATGCACACAGATTGACGAAAACTTGCCAAATATTGTACAAATATTGCATAAAAAAGTATTAACCTAAAAGGCATAAAAAACCATAATGTGAATAAAAATCATAAAGAAAACTCCAGAGACAGCCAAAAGAAGGCGAGGGACGATCGAGAAAGAAGTGAGGGATGACCAGGAAAGGTGTGAGGGATGTCCCATCCTTCGTGTGAGGGATGGCCGTCCCTCACATCTTTTTTTCGTCCCTCACTTATAGAATAGAGCAGAATTTACAGAACAAGAAGAAAAGATGTAGGAAATTATGCAAATAAATATTTCAACCCTAGATGTATGATGATTAAACACCAAATCATGATAAAACATATCAAAACATTAAAACTTACACAAAGTCCAATTAAAACAAAAAAATTACATCAGTTTACATGATAAAAGGGAAGAGCATCAAAGCAACAATATGAGAGGAAATCTTTGATAGCCATGTCTCTAAGACACCCCATAAACTAAAAATGAGCCTTACTCCAATAAAATAAGCATGTTATTTAGTTTTCAAAATTAGAATGGATCAATTTAGCATCCAAACAACATGCAATTGAATGAACAAATGGTAAAGAAAGAAAATATGAATGAGGCTAGAATCTTACCTTCAGGAGATATTCTGGCGCTGTGATTCTTGAAATCCAGATCTCTACTCTAAAATCGTGTTCCTTGGTGTTTAAAAGAAGTACCAATTTCATTTTATGTATTGTGTATTAAAAGATTGCAAGGAGCACAAAGCTTTTTGGAGAAAGAAAATAAATTAATTTTCTCCCTTCTCTAATGGCTTCTCTTTTTTTCGAAGAATCATGATCCTCCTCCCTAAAAAACCCTAATCTCTTTGTTTTTATACCTAAGATAGAGTTCTAATTGGATTATATCTCAAAATTGCCTGGAAATCCAAATTCCCCAAGATCCAGACTTGATGCCTATCTAAAAACCTTTCCCTTTTGAAATTTTAGAAAAACGAGGGAAAACTGGGTTTTGACCTAGGGACGGGCATCTATGAGTGAGGAACGGCCTTACATAATCATTAAATCCTAGATTACCCAAAATGCCCCTGTTTCTCACTGTCCTGGAGGTTATGGCCCATAAACGGCTGCTCCTCAAGTGATAAACGATCATCTATCACCACCATCTGTCCAAAAATAGGTTTTTTTTTGTCCATTTTACTAAAACACCCAAAAGTATTCAAAAGTTGTTAGAGAACTATGAAACTCCTTAAGAGGAAGTGACAAATCTATGATTGGAGCTTCGAGATCTGAACCCACTACCAGTGATATACTATTTTCTCATCATTGGGTAACCCTGATCTAGCCTATCTTGGGTCATGGTGTCTACAGCTGCCCCTAATTTTGGGGAGTTTAGTGTACTAATGCCTAAGTAAGCCAAAATTCAGAGTGAAAGGAAAAAGATACGTACTTGAGGTAGCAAATCTCTAATTGCAACATGTACCTTGGGAGGCAGTGTGTCTCTTGATTAGGTAGTCATCATCCTTTAGTTGGCATGTTAACCCTAAATTTGAATATTTAACATCGGTTTGTCGATGTGTTAACCCTATGTTGGTTGTTCGACTAGCTTTTGGGGCATGCAGAATTTGGACAAATTAATTAACTCTAATTAGCACCTAGAGCATATATAATCCGGTTATGTTGAATTCGCCTGGGGTATGCAACATTAGGACTTGAAAGCTTTTGCCTGATGGCGCCTGAGGCATGTAACATTGGGACTTAAAACATTTTGCCTAATGGCACCTGGGCCATGCAACATCGGGACTTAAAAATTTTTTCTTGATGGTGCTTGGGGCATGCAACATTGAGACTTGAAACTTTTGGCGTGATGGCATCGGAGGCATGCAATATGGAGACAATTCCTTGTACTTGAATACTAGAGTTATCCTTTTGATTGCTCCTTCTGATAGACTTGGTTATTCTGCTTGAGTTGATACTCCACAGAGGATGTTCTTGGTAGATATCTATTGGTCCACTGAGTGAATCATATGGAATATCTAGAGTTAAATCCACTAGGGATATTTTTGTGAGATACTTCAAGGATGGTGAACCCATCATGGTTGCCTTTTGCTCAATAATTTCCATACTAAAGTTTTTCTCATTTTGAGAAATGATTGTTTTTGATGAAGCAATCGTTTGCCTCCTTAGTGAGGTTTTAGAGTACCTGATGTAAAAACGCTGGATGTTAATATGTTGCTTATCAAATTTGACTTCTTTCTATTGTCATTTTTATCATTATTGTGTTGTTATTGTTACCATTATTGTTTGTTAACTTTATTTCATGGTTACATAGTTATCATTAGTTATATGGCATTTACATTCATTAATCTTTTAAGCAAATGTAAGCTTAAATAATGTAAGACATATAAATAATACAAACAAAATCAAAATAAGTTATATACAATGCTGTGTTATATACATCAAAATTTAATAGAGTATAACTTCCTGAACACAAAAAATGATCAGTTATTAAGAGGGCCTTAGCCCTGATGCTTAAAAGTATGTCGATCCTGATGGTGGTCTGAAGGTTGGAGGCCTGAGAGGTTAAGCTGGAACCATAGTCTGAGGTGCCGGAGGTGGATGCTCACTTGTCTGATCAAATACAAGCCTGAAAATCGATAGTGCTGAGTTAACGGCTAGAATATCTACGATATCACCTCAACAAGCCTCTCTGACCCTTGGACCACCTATTTGACTGCTTAAGAGTGACCCTTTAAATACCTCATCAAGTCCCCTCTCAGGTACCCGGTGTATCCCCTCAGCTGCTCATCAATCTCAATCACCGTCTTCCTTGCCCTAGGGGCCTCTACCTCGATATGAGTCATCTAATCCCTAAACTGAGTGAGAGAATCATCTACCACCTATAAATACTCATCAAACCTACACGCTACAGCCTATATATCTATCCTCAAGCCCTGCACCACTATCTATAGTGTTTGCACGATCGCTAGTAATGTTTGTAAAGACTGTATGGCTGCAAACATAGTCCTTTACATCTTTTTTTATCACGGCCAGTCTCTTAGATATATCATTTGCAGTTGAAAGGGCTTGGACAGAGGGTGATTGAGCCTATGGTGGAGATGTTAATGATGTGGAAGCCCCTAAGTGTCCATAAAGGGGAGAAGTAGTAGAGGACAAGGCTCTAGGGTGCCTGTATAGAGAAAATCTCACAGTCGAGGATCTTTGATACTTGAGTGGGGATCTACCATTAGCTACTATCTGGGGTAAACTGCCTAGGAGATCATGCAAGTCAATTTTCATGTCAAATGCATTGTTAAAATCTAACTTTGCCCCTTGAGAACTCTCTGGCTCATAAGGCTCATCCACTCAAGGCTCATCCTCTTTTGCATCCTGCTGAGGCGGCTGCTCCTGATGCTGTCCGCCTTAGCTACCTGACCTTAGGCATCCTATCCTACCTCCTAATCTGGCATAATAGGATCTAACCCATATCTATCTCGAGATGATCTCATGAGAGATGTCTGCATGATGTCTCACTTGCATCTGCTGAGTTAATATTACTTGAGCTCCCAGTACATCCGAAGTAAGAAGAAGATAGGACCATATGTAGATACTTGTAAATCTGAAGAGTCAGCTTCATACTTTTTTCCTTGTTTGAATCATATATAGCTCTAGGCAGTGTGATGGCTCTCTAATAAGTGTTAATTACATTATGTTTTTAGTATAGTCTTAGGTGTTTATGTGAGTCAATTTAGTCTTAATTAGTTGGTTTTTGGTTTAATTATTTAGTTTATGTGTTTTTAGGGCTAATTATTAATTTTGGTGTTTTTCAGGGCCAAATTGAAGAAAAAGGGCGTAAAGTGCAAAAAGGAGAAAGTTAGGGGTAAAAGTGGAATTTAAGGGAAATGTGGCTTTCACTCAAGGGGAGCAGCCATAAATCACTCGACCGAGTGATTTGGCACTCATTAGAGTGAGATTTTCACTCACCTAAGCAAAATTCACATAAAATGCAGTAGAATTTCACTCTCTCGAGCAAAAATGTCACTCGCTTGAGTGTAAGGCTCACTCTATCAAGCATGAAGTCCACTCTCCTGAGTGCAAGGTCCACCTACCCGAGTAACTCTCCTATATAGGCAATTAAAGTCTTCCTATGTCAATCAAATACAAATTATTCCAAGAAAGGAAGTAAAAGGAGACGTAGACTACTTTTAGGAAGGCTATTTAAAGAGCTAAAGGCATCAAGTTGAAGAGACTTCTACCTTACGAATTTTTCTCCTTTCATCAAAATACTTTAGCTTAGGTTTAATTTTGTATGAACTTTATTTTGTTTTGTTTTAGATTTTAATATGAAATGCGAGTAGTTTTCTTGAACTTTTGCTAAAGGATACCTGAAACCTTAACTTTTATTGTAATGGTTTAGCTATGCTTTCATATTAATACAAGTTGATTATTTCTTAGTTATTAAGCAATTTCTTATCGTTGGGTTGTATTGAGTCATTGATTAACATATTTGAATAAATGGTTGTTGATTGATTCCAATTACAATCTTTGATATGCATGTTCTTAGGTTAATTCCTTAGTGTTGATGTATGATTATGTTCTGAATAAGAGATAATTGTTCATCAGTACAAGTGGATTAAGACTAAAAAGAGTTGAACTAAGAATAGACCAAGATTAGATTTACTTGAAAAAGGAGTTTAATGAAAGTTTAGGTGTAAAAACTAGATCTTTATGCGAAATGTTAAATTGTTCCGAATTATGGGATTTAATATTTAGAACGATAGACTGAATAAGCTATCTACCTTTATTTTCTCTAGTTTTCCATAATCATTTGTATTCTTTTAGCTAAGTCATTGCAATATCAATATAGGTGGATGGTCCTTTAGCAGAAGTTGCATTTAGTATTGAATTTTACCAACTTTAATTGATTGCTTTGTTTAATTTGTTTAAGTTTTATTTATTGAATCTTTCATCACCATCACAAACTTAGGATTTCTTCTATTCTTTGTGCATGTTTTTCACTTTAAAATCTAAAAAAAGTTACATTCATCATAGTTTCCCTTGGGTATGATATTCAGGGTCTTAATCTATATTTTCCTATATTACTAGCCGATCTAGTACACTTGCTAGACACCGGTCAAGTTTTTGGCATCATTCTAGAGGAGGCATTGGCATTTGTTTTTAGATTTGAAAGTGAATTTTGTGTCTTTCTTTTGCTTTCTTCTTCTTCTTCTTCTTCATTTTTTTATTAATTTTATTCGTTTTATTCTTTGCAGGTGTCAATAGTTTATGATAAGAGGCGAGCCAATTTTGTCCATTGATCCTAAAATTAAGAGGACATTCCATAGGATTAGGAGGTTAAGGCAAAGAGAGATGAATTTAGAGGAGCAAGAATAGAATAACCTTAACAACCTTAATAATCATCCTCTCGATAACCCACCAATGGATGATTCACAAAGTAGGATAGAAGGGCAAATTAACCAAGCTTAAGGGGATGGGTTTAGACCTAGAACCATTAGAGATTATGCCATATATAAGTGGAAAGAGGATCATAGAACTATGAGGATGCCTCAAAACCAACATTTTGAGATAACATCAGCCACCATAACCATGGTCCAAAAGAATCAGTTCTCTGGATCAAAAATAGAGGACCCAGCTCAACATTTAGACATCTTCTTAGAAATCAGTGACATAGTTCAAATCTCCAATGTGCCTATGGATGCCATTAGAATTAAGCTATTCCCATTTACTTTTATTGGTAAGGCAAAGGACTGGTTGCAAATGCTACCAAGCCAATCAATTCAGTTATGGCAACAAATGCAAGAAAAATTCTTATGCCGTTTCTTCCCTTCTACCAAAACTGCTAGTATTAGGAATAACATTCATAATTTCCATCAATTATATGAGGAACCATTCCATAAACTTGGGAAAGATTTATGAGACTCTTAAAAAGTTGTCCACACCATGAAATTGCTGTTTATCACCTAATATCTATTTTTTATGCATATGTGAATCAATCTACAAGATCTCTCCTAGATACAGCTTTAAATGGAAGTTTCATGAACAAGATCCTTGAAGAAGCTTTTCTACTATTAGATGAGATGGCCACTAATGATGCTCAGTGGGCAAGTATAAGAATCACACAGAAAAAGCAAGCTGTACACAGTGTGGATGAGGTAACCATGTTAAGGGCACAGTTAGATGTATTGATGAAGCAAGTAAGTGATTTACAAGTTAAAAATGTGTCATCTTTATCTTATATCGGATCACATATACCATCTAAGAATGAGAAGAATGTAGGAACATTAGTAGAGGAAGTAAATGCATTGAATCCTTATAGTAATACTTATAATCCTGGGTGGAGAAATCACCCTAATTTTTCATGAAGAGAAGGAAATAATGCATGTTCTTCTAGTAATCAACTTAGGGCTCCATTTAATCAAAATATAATCTCCCATAGCAATGGTCACCCATCTAACCAAGCATCTACATATCAACCCCCAAGTTTTCAAGCTAGACCTCAACCCACACAGGATAGAAATCCCAATTTAGAGGAAATATTTGCCAATTTTATGAATGTTCAAATTAATTTCATGGCTAATCAGGATGCTAAATGGAAATCAAAAGAAATTTGGATGAGAAATCAAGATGCTTCTATTAGAAATCTAGAAAATCAAGTAGAGCAACTTGCCAACTCTATCTCAAATAGGACATATGGCACTTTTCCATCTAACATGAATAGGAATCCAAAGGAAGAAGCCAAGGCAATTACCTTTAGAAGTGAAAAAGAGGTAAAGGAAGCTAAAAGTGGTAAGCACTCTTCAGAATTGATGGAATCGACATCGGAGGTAAGTATTTCTGAACCAAATAATGAAAAATCACCTATTGTTGAGAAGAGAAAAGGTAAGGAAAAACTACTTTCTACTATGCTTGATGAGTCTAAATTACCCTACCCATCACTAGCTAGGATGAAAAAGTATAATAAACAGTTAACTAGATTTTTAGACATGTTTAAAAAGTTGCATGTAAATTTACCATTTACTGAAACTTTATTATACATGCCTAAATATGCTAAATTTATGAAAGAATTGTGTTCAAATAAGAAAAAGCTGGAGGGTATAGGAACGATCCAATTATAAAAAATTGTAGTGCAATTTTAATGAACAAAATCCCTGAAAACTAAAAGATCCTGGTAGTTTGACGTTACCATGTGAATTAAGAGGAAATTTTGTTGGACATGCATTATGTGATTTGGGTGCTAGTAATAACTTAATGCCCTATTCATTTTGTAGGAAATTAAATTTAGGTGACATCAAGAAAACTCAAATGTCACTGTAATTGACAGATAGATCGGTGAAAAGTCCTAAGGATATTATTGAGGATTTATTGATGAAAGTGGGAAACTTTATATTCCTAGTTGATTTTATAGTCATTGATATGGAAGAAGATCATAAGGTACCTTTGATAGTAGGAAGGCCATTCTTGAATACTGCAAAGGCTTTAATAGACGTGTATAGATAGACTGTTACCTTAAAATTCAATAAGGAGGAAATGGTTTTTAATGTGAATAAAGTAATGAAGCATCCTTCCTATGATTTTGAAGAGTCTGTTTATTTCATAGATGGTATTCAAGAATGTGTAGAAGAAAAGCAAGAGGAAATTTTACTAAATGATGAGCTTAAGAAATGTTCAATGAATCCAAGAGATGAAGAGGAGGCAAAAAAAGTAGAAAAAGAACTAATGAAGGAGCTGTAAAAAGATCACAAAAAGGAAGGATTAAAGAAGGATGAATCATCCCCTCTCATTTAAAATATGTATTTTTGGAAAATAATGCAAAACCAATAATCATATCTTCACTTTTGATAGGTTTGGAAGAAGAAATGCTTATTAAAGTGTTGAAAAAGCATAAAGGAGCTATAGGTTGGTATACAGTTGATTTGAAGGGAATCAGTCCTAGTTATTGTACACACCGAATTCCTATGGAAATGATTTCAAACCAGTGATACAACCACAAAGGAGACTAAATCCAGCTATGCAAGAAGTAGTGAAAAAGGAGGTACTAAAATTACTCGATACAGGTATAATCTATCCCATTTCTAATAGTAGTTGGATTAGTCCAATTTAATGTGTACCTAAGAAGGGGGGAATGACTATAGTGATCAATGAAAATAATGAACTTATCCCAACAACACAGTGAAAGGATAGAGAGTATGTATAGACTATAGGAGATTGAACAATGCCACAAGAAAGGATCACTTTGCTTTACCATTTATTGACCAAATGTTGGAAAGATTGGAAGGGAATAGGTTTTACTATTTTTTAGATGGATATTTGGGGTATATGCAAATTCCTATTACCCCGAAAGACCAAGAAAAGACTACATTCACATGTCCATATGGTACATTTGCTTATGGGAGAATGCCATTTGGTCTTTGTAATGCCCCTCCTACATTTTAAAAATGCATGATGGCTATTTTTCATGATATTATTGAGAAATTCATGGAGGTCTTTATGGATGATTTTACATTATATGGGTGTGATTTTGAGTCATGTTTGTCTAATCTTGTATTGGCCTTAGAAAGGTGTCAAGAAACCAATCTTGTTCTGAATTGGGAAAAATGTCACTTTTTGGTAAGAGAAGGAATAGTGTTAGGCCATGAGATTTCCAAGATAGGGATTGAGGTAGATATAGCTAAAATTGATGTCATTGCTAAATTACCTCCCTCGGCTAATGTTAAAGTTATTAGAAGTTTTCTTGCTCATGCTGGGTTTTATTAGCGATTCATTAAAGACTTTTCTAAAATTGCAAAACCACTGTCTAATTTGTTAATAAAAGATGATGCATTTAACTTTGATGATAAGTGTCTGTAGGCATTTAACATGTTGAAGGAAAAGTTAATCACTACACCAATTATAGCATCACCAGATTGGAGCTTACCATTTGAGGTCATGTGTGATGATAGTGATTATGCAGTAGAAGCGGTTCTAGGGCAGCGAAGGGAGAAAGTATTTTATACTATCTATTATGCTAGTCATACTTTCACCGGGGCTCAAGTTAATTATACAACCATGGAGAAGGAATTTTTAGCAATTGTGTTTTCTTTTGAAAAAATCAGACCCTATCTCCTTGGATCTAAGGTCACTGTATGGTCAAATCATGCGGCATTGAGGCACCTTTTTTTGTAAAGAAGGATTCTATACCAAGACTCATTAGATGGGTTTTGCTTTGACAAGAATTTGATGTGGAAATTAAAGATAAGAAAGAAGCTGAAAATTTTGTGGCGGACCATTTATTGAGACTAAATCACGATAATATTGAAAAGGGAGAAATTTCTGACTTATTTCTTGATGAACGTTTTTGTCCTATTTATGCTTATGAAAATTCATTTCCTTGTATGCTAATATAGCTAATTTTCTTGTAGGAGGATACCTTCCAAAGGACTTTACTTGGCAACAAAAGAAAAACCTTCAAGCAGATGCAAGACATTTTCTTTGGGATGACCCGCATTTAATCAAAATTTGCTCGGATCAAGTGCTTCGAAGATGTGTTCCCGAAGAAGAACAAGAAGATATAATAAAGCAATGTCATGGAGGAGAAGTGGGAGGTCACCATGGAGTGAACCGCACGGTACAAAAATTCTCCAATCAGGTTTCTTTTGGCCTTCTCTTTTCTTTGATGTTAAGTCTTTCATAGAAGTTTGTGATAAGTGTCAACGTGTGGGGAACATATCTAAGAGGGATGAGATGCCTATGAATAATGTGTTAAAAGTTGAGATTTTTGATGTCTGGGGAATTGATTTGATTGGGCCCTTTCCAAACTCTTTTAGATTTCAATATATCTTAGTAGCTGCAGATTATGTTAGTAAATGGGTAGAAGCAATAGCTTCTAGAACATGTGATGCCAAAGTGGTGCTTGAATTCCTTAGGAGGAATATTTTCACTAGGTTTAGAACATCAAGGGCCATTATAAGTGATGGGGGTAAACATTTTTTATCAATTATCAATTTAAAGCATTGCTAAAAAGATTTAGTGTAAGGCATAAGATAACTACCCCATATCATCCCCAAACAAATAGACAAGTTGAAGTGTCTAATAGGGAGTTAAATCAATTTTGGAGAAAATAGTGAATAACTCTAGAAAAGATTGGTCTCAAAAATTTGATGAGGCTTTTTAGGCCTATAGAATTGCATTTCAAACCCCTATAGGCATGTCTCCATATAGATTAGTTTTTGGGAAAACATGTCATCTACCGGTCGAATTAGAGCATAAAGCTTATTGGGCTATAAAATTGGTTAATTTTGATTTGAGATGTGCAAGAGATAAGAGAAAGTTGCAGCTTAATGAAATGGATGAATTTCGATAGTGGTCTTATAGCAATGCAGCGTTGTACAAAGAAAAACCAAGTAGTGGCATGACAAGAAACTCAATCACAAGGAGTTTGCTCCTGGCATGATGGTTTTGGTTTATAATAGTCGATTACAGTTATTCCCAGGTAAACTAAAATCCAAGTGGCTCGGGCCATATCAAGTGCTGTCAAGTAATGACTTTGGAGTGGTGACTATCAAGAGTCTGAAAGATGGTCGTGAATTCAAAGTTAATGGTCATAGGTTAAAACCATATCGCATTGGGCACATGGAGGTTGCTGAGGCAACCATGGTATTTCGAAATTGATATAAGGGATATAAGTCTAGCTGAGGACTTACTAAACCCAGAACTAAGTTCTTTCTCTTCTTTGTTTTTCATTATATACATTTTGTGTTTTCTTGTTTTCTTTATTTTGTTTTTTCATTTAAAGTGGCTTTGATACATGGTTGTTGTGCTTTCTTACTTTAGTTTTTATTTCATGTCTAATAAAGGAGCGTGTCATTTCTTTATAATGTGCATAAAAGCCTGAGTTGTGAGTTGTTATGAGTTCATATGCAAATTAAACAAATAGGTTTGTGATTGAAGTAATTAAAAGGTGGATGTTTGGTGATGTATTAAAAGTGAGTGATTTGATTTGAGGTTGGCCAACAAAAGTAAATGCATGTATTTTCGTGTTGTTAATTTAGTGCTGAGAAGAGCAATTTTTGAAGGAAAGGTTTAGCATAATCAAGATTTTGATGGAGGGTTTAAAACATGCAAAAGAAGCTTTTCACGAAAGGGAGCAGCCTTGGGTCACTCGGTCAAGTGACTCTGGTCACTCTCCTGAGTGCCTAGGCCACTCCCCTGAGTGAATTTACACTCTCCTAAGTGTTTTTGTTTTTCTTAAGTCTTAAAAGAGCAACCCCTAAACACTCACCTGAGTGACCTCCCTACTCTCCCAAGTGATGTTCCAAGAGAAATCACGTAAAAGTTTTTTTGAAGCAAAAATTTGGTTCCTTTAGAAGTCGAAAGGACTCACTGGGCTGAGTGAGATTTCACTCACCTGAGTAGTCCCTCCTTATAAAGCCACTCTCCCTCTTTTCTTCTTCACTCTTGCACACACTGTTTCACTTATTCTCTCACTAACCCATTAAGCAATTTCACTCGCCCGAGTACTTTTATTTCAAGTCAAATCTTTGCATCTCTTTTGGTTCCATTTGTCTAAGTAAGCGTTCTTTAATTTGCAAGTTTGATTTTTCATTTGGCAAATAGCTTAATTTTGCTTGAAATTGATGTAATTTAGGGTTGCTTACACTTAGAATTTGAGTTTGAAAATGTGTTGCTATCTCATTTCCATTCATATGAGCTTGTAGAGAGTATGTTAGTCAAGCATATATTCATTTTTGGTGTCCATTGAATTGCAATTTGATCTTGATTTAGCATGCGCAATTTGTGCACATAAGGTGTTTGTTGAATTGCTCCAAAGAATGCAATTTTTGCTTACTTTTGTTTAGTAAATGCCATGTTCATTTGAATCCATCTTTGGCTAGATCATTTTCTATGCAACTTTGTTTATTTATCTCTTTATTTCAAATGCTTTAGCCAATTTTAATCACACTTCTATATAGGATCTCTTGTGCTACATTATACTTTTTCTTGCTAAAATTCTTGCTTATTTTGGGTTCTTCCTTATGCAGTGGCTCCTAAGAAAGCTCAGCATGCTAAAGCTTCTAGCTCGTCCGGGTCACACATCCCCGCATATGTAGATAAAAGGAAACAGTCACTAGATGAACATTTTACTGCTTGTACTTATGTGAAGCCTGCCTATTTGATTGATCTTTTTCTAGATATAGATGATGGAAACCTGTGGATTGAAATTTCACCATTAATTAAAAACATAGGGTGGATGACATTTATTGAAAAGAAACCACAGGTGTATCCCTCTATTGCTCGAGATTTTCTCTATTCATTTGAGTGCTATTTGAAGGGAGAAGAGATCTTGGCATAGTAAACTTTAAATTGGGAAGAAATAGCTATACAATGAGTTTTTCTCAATTCACAGCATGTTTAGGTTTTCCAATAAATGCCATTGGAGAATTGCCTAATGCCACCTCGTTGGAAAATCGGGAAATTGTAAGAGATCCTGTTGATCCAGTGCCATGGAAAGGAGGCCAAATTAAATGTCACTCTTTAAGGAGTCATGCACGTATCATTTATTGGTATTTATCCATTAACATTTTCAATTGTCTTGGTGGTCTTAGTGTAGTGAAATCCAAGGAAGTTTTGCTGTTAAAGACCTACAGAAGAAGCCACCTACTGTTAAGGATATCTCCATATGTTGGATAGACACCATTATGGCCAATGCAGTTCATCATATAGATTTAGGCCATCCACTTGAAGGAGACCTTGAGTATATTGATTATTCTATGTTAAAGCGCATAAAGATTCTATCCCTTCAACCTAGGCGACACTAGACTACTAGAGAAGAATACTTAAATGACTATGGGATTCAAGTTCCTAACCACTATGAGGTAGAATAGGAGGTAGAAGAGGAACACTAGGCAGAACCACAAGCTAAAGCCACTGCTAATCCTCAGGTACTTGATCTGTTGCATTGGATTAAGATTCATTTAGATAACCTGTAAGGCAGAATGGGTACAATGCAGGAAAGCATTGATAAATAGAGGCAGGATTTTCAGCGCTTTGTTGATAGCTTTTGGTAGAGATTCCCACCACCACCTCTGCTACCAAAGTAATTTGCTAAGGATAGCAAGATTTTGAAAAGGGGGTAGAGCTTACTCAAGCTCAATTTTGTCTAGGAAGTAGAAAAAGTTTCACTCCTCTTTTATGCATGAAATGTCTTTTGTGTTTTTGTAGTTTTTGATTTTGTTTTTAGCTTTGTTCTTTTGTTTTAAGATTTTGTTTAAAGACCTTATAACTTAGTTTTTAGTTGTTAATGTCTAGTTGAACTAAGAATGTAGTTAGTTCTAATTTGTCTTTTATCTTACACTGAACTTAGTTTGCCCCATTTTACCTTAAAAAATTTGAACTTATTAAACTTAAACTTAGAATGTGCATTGTTCAAAATTTTTTTTAGCACTAAGGAAAGCATGTTGTTTAATGGAATTTTAGCTAGATTAACATTCAACTTGACTTATATTTGTTAGTTTCCACTCTTTGAGCACAAAAGACTAGTTTTTGAACCTAAAGAAAAACTAATGCATTGATGTAGTTAAGTGAGGAATTTTAGAACACTAGAACCTTCCTCATCCCCCTTCGAAGCATAAAAGTAATGCAAAGCAACTTAGAAAGTGATATAGGCACAAGTATTTTTGTTGAGCTATAAAAAGACTGTTTGATTACCTTTTTGATATAATTAACCCTTGTTAGCCACTTTGTGCCTAATAAGGCGTGCTTAAAGCGTGCCATCTTATTTTTTCTTGTTACACTCAATTATTAACCATATAGCCTAAAGAGCCTTTATCTTTCCCTTCTAGAATTGGCCACTTTATGATTGGATGGATTAATTTTGATGGGTATTTTAGAGGGTGTAGTAAGACATTTTTGGTACTGTTGTTAAGGGTTATTGATAAAATCAAGAAAATAGTGAGAATTTACCTTGTAATTACCCATTTTTATTGAATTGCTAGCATCAAAGCTAGAATAAAAAAAAAGAAAAGAAAAGGAAGAAAAAGCAATAAAGTTAGCATTTATGGTAAAATCTTAAGTGTGGGGTATTTACAAGGAAAAGCATTTGTGACTTCATAAAAGGGATGAATTATGAAGAAAGTTTTTATTGATATTTTTTCTTTCAAAAGTGTTTAAGTTGTGCTTGGGTATGAATGAACAAGTATGGAAAAAAGGGGGTTTGTGTTTAGAAATTTAAAATTCTGAATCTAGCTATCTTAGAGTGGCTATTCTTTTTGATCATCTTTTATCCATTCTTTGATAACCAATTACCTTAGCCCTATTACAACCCAATTAAGACCTAAGTGATTTTAAGTTTGCTTTTAAATTGTCTAGCAGAGATGACCTTTGGGTTCCAGTGCTAAAGGAGAGGCTTATTATGTTTCTAGAGTTTCAAGTGCAAAACCATTTGTATACTTAGTTGTACATTTATTATAAACCTAGCTATGATTTGGCATTGGTGTTTTGTTTTAATGATGCTTAAAACATTTTGGTCTTATACACACACAGAGGAAACTAGCTCATATTGTCTTGTTTGAATTTATTACTAGTTGAAGTTTGGTTGAGTGCTCTTACTAGTTATTAAGCTTATTTTTGAAATGCATAATTCTTTGTTAAAGTTTGATAATTTTGAGGAGTTGGTTTGTTCAAATTTGCTTGGAAGCGAGCAAAGACTAAGTGTGGGGTATTTAATAAGTGTAAATTACACTATATTTTTTAGTATAGTTTTAGGTGTTTATGTGAGTCAATTTAGTCTTAATTAGTTGGTTTTTGGTTTAATTATTTAGTTTATGTGTTTTTAGGGCTAATTATTAATTTTGGTGTTTTTCAGGGACAAATTGAAGAAAAAGGGCCTAAAGTTAAAAAAAGGCAAAAGTGGAATTTAAGGGAAATGTCGCTTTCACTCAAGGGGAGTAGCCATGAATCACTCGGCTGAGTGATTTGGCACTCTCTAGAGTGAAATTTTCACTCACCCAAGCAAAGTTCACGTAAAATGTAGTAGAATTTCACTCTCTCAAGCAAGATTGTCACTTTCCTGAGTGCAAGGCTCACTCTCCCGAGCATGAAGTTCACTCTCCCGAGTGCAAGGTCCACTCACCCGAGTAACTCTCCTATTTAGGCAATTAAAGTCTTCCTATTTCAATCAAATACAAATTCTTCCAAGAAAGGAAGTAAAAGGAAACGTAGACTACTTTCGAGAAGGCTATTTAAAGAGCTGAAGGCATCAAGTTAAAGAGACTTCTAACTTACGGATTTTTCTCCTTTCATCAAAGTAATTTAGCTTAGGTTTAATTACGTATGAACTTTATTTTTTTTTGTTTTAGCTTTTAATATGAAATGCGAGCAGTTTTCTTAGACCTTTGCTAAAGGATACCTGAATCCTTAACTTTTATTGTAATGATTTAGCTGTGCTTTCATGTTAATACAAGTTGATTATTTCTTAGTTCTTGAGAAATTTCTTATTGTTGGGTTGTATTGAGTCATTAATTAACATATTGAATAAATGGTTGATGATTGATTCCAATTACAATCTTTGATATGCATGTTCTTAGGTTAATTCATTAGTGTTGATGTATGATTATGTTCTGAATAAGAGATAATTGTTCATTAGTAAAAGTGGATTAAGACTAAAAAGAGTTAAACTAAGAATATACCAAAATTAGATTTACTTAAAAAAGGAGTTTAATGGAAGTTTAGGAGTAAAACCTATATCTTTATGCTAAATGTTAAATTGTTCTGAATAAAGGGATTTAATATTTAGAATGATAGGCTGAATAAGCTATTTGGCTTTATTTTCTCTAGTTTTCTATAATCACTTGTATTCTTTTAGCTAAGTCATTGCAATATCAGTATAGGTGGATGGTCCTTTAGCAGAAGTTGCCTTTAGTGTTAAATTTTACCAACTTTAATTTATTTCTTTGTCTAATTTGTTTAAGTTTTATTTATTGAATCTTTCATCACCATCACAAACTTGGGATTTCTTCTATTCTTTGCACACGTTTTTCACTTTAAAATCTGAAACAAGTTGCATTCATCACAGTTTCCCTTGGGTATGATATTTAGGGTCTTAATCTATATTTTCCTATATTACTAGCCAATCTAGTACACTTACTAGACACCGATCACTCTCCATCTATCTGTGTCCATCAGCTTAGGAGGTGTAATCGTGTTTGGTCCAGAAGGTAGTCCCATAGCCTCTGTAAATTGGTGCCTAGTGATACTGAAAGGTATATTGAAATGTACTACCTCCTTTTGTGTGCCAGACTACTGATATACTCTACCTCCTTCTAAGTCATGCCTGCATACGTCCTAAAGGTTGGAGCAAAGAAGTCAGTCAACCCGACATTGGCTAATAGCCTGTCAGCCTCCTATAGTAAACCAAATTCCTCTAGGAATTGCTTGGACATATACCTGTTAGCTCTAAATTGAACATGGCTCAAAGCCTTGTATCTAGCATTCTGCTCATCCGTCATATAATCGGGCACCAACTATGAGGGCTAAGGACGTGCTATCCTGCGATGCATCCTACAAAATATGATATGTTAGGTAGTGCTCAACTTACACCATATACAAAGTAAACAAAATTTTAGTGCACATACATAGAAAAATGAGGCAAAAAGATACATAAGTTGCACATTTTTTAGAAATAAATTATTACAACATTTTGACCATGGGTATGATTTCCGCCTGTACAAAAATATACATTTAAAGGAATGTATAAGCTGTCATGCTACTAACAACATATTTCACATTATTTAAGAGATTTTAACAAAGTTTCTATAGCATTCTAGTTAGGAATGACATTGCCTCTTTGTACAAATATCAATTAAAGTAATGGCAACACAACAGAGACCCTTAAGGTCACCAAACAACACAGATATTAATATTTTATATTTATCAAGAGACAAAAATTCGATAGAATTTCGGCTAGGAATGACACTGCCTCCCTGTACAAATATCAATTAAAAGGCACCAACAAGCCACAGACCATCAAATAATACAAATTCCCTATACTCATGCTCAATGTAATGGCAATGAAATGTCTTCAAGAGTATATTATCGCCTATGTTTACGTGCTCACAAAGTGGCATGCGAAAGGTTATATATGTTATATTACTTACACTATAATATATTGGTCATTTCTAACTAAAATACATGCATAACATAAAAAATGAATACAACAGCAAGTGCTCGCACCCATTGTGCCTAGGACTAAAGTTTTACTAACCGAAGTTTTACTCTAACTTAAATAAAATGTAAAAATATTAAATTATACTTACTTGAGAAAAGCCGACAAAAATTAAGAAATTGTAGGAAATTTAGGCTTCCTGAAGTGTGCCTCACTTTCAGGAGTTCGTAGGGGCAAACAGTTCACAAAATGAACGTCGTATGAAGAAATATGCATGAAAAACTGTTGAGAGAAAATGTTCACCGAAAAAAATGGAGTTATGAATGGAAAAGGAAAGAGAAAGCCTTTTGTATTGCCAAAATCAAGTGAGGGATGGGTTGGATGTCCCTTGCTTAGTGACAGACAAGATGTAGAGGTTGTCCTTTTCCTTAGGTCAAAAAGACCATTTTGCCCTTTATTTTTATTTTTCTCATATTTTTCACATTTTAACTCTATTTTCTTCGATTTTTGAACCATTTTCTCGATTTCATGTCCTCTATCTATCTAAAGTAAACTTACAATATGATTGAAACTCTTTTGAGGTGGTTCATGCCTTAGCATCCTTCCTTTTGAGGCCAAGGGTCTGGAGCTTCAGGGAGAGAATTTTCCACTAGAGTGGCTTATAGATGTGTTGCTTGATTTTGATGACATCCCCACTTTTCATTCCGATGTGGTGCTGCTTTGCTGTCTTTTTCATTGTTTGTTGATGCATGTAGGCAATCCTATGACTACAGACTATGGGTTGTTGACATCATTATTGGCATCCATTGGGGGTATAGTTCTTTTCCATTGATTGTAGTATAGACCATTATAGGCTTGGATGACTTTCATCGTAGGCTTTCTACTCAGAATGGCCTTTCTTTCTTTTTGATAAGCAGCTCTTTGCTTCTTCAGGTATGTCCTTGTCTTTTGAAGGTAACATGCCTATTATGGGTTTTCATGTTAGCTTTTCTTTTTGAAACTTGTGTCCTTTTGGATTTTCACAAATTTTTATGCCTCATTTTTGCTTGAGGTGAACCCAACTCACCCCAATGGCCCTTTCTTTTCTTTTTTTTTAGTTATGGTTTTGTGAGAAGTTATAGTTATTGTTCGAGCCTCCTCCTCATGTCAGAGCTACTTAGATTTATCCTTTAAGGCTGGTCACATCTAAGTGACTTCAATGCGAGTTTCAGTCGGTGTAGGATACCATTAATTGGCTGGACCGTTCCATAGATGTAGATATCAGGTTTAGGTGTCCCTGTCTGCCTATTGTTTTTGTAGTCATGGATGGAGAATCAGGATGTGTACCTATTTGTGGACTTCGTCAGGCCACCTTTTATATCACTACCCGGTGTGCTCGTTAATTTAGAGATACACAAGATATAGTCAGGTGACCCTCGGGTTTTCATAAAGGCATCCGAACTGTTTACTTTTTGACTGAATATCATTAGAGGATCTGGGTTTAACTTTTGGTAAGGACCCCCATTTCTGATGTAAGCACTTGGGATTTCACTTCTTATGATTCTTATAAGCCATGGGTCACCAGTCCGGTTGCTGATAATAGAATTTCTCACCTAAGGCATCTAGATAAAGAGAGGGATATGATATTGATAAATTAGATAAGACACTTTCATAGATTTTTGCTTTTGTTTTCATTGAACATATGATATACAATGTTACTTTCAGACATTTGGATGACACTTATGAATACATGCATGATATTTTCTTTCTAATTTTGGTACACATGATCACTATTTGACTTTATCATGATGACGCATATCATTCAATCTCAAAATGAAACTCTACAAGCATCATGACTCTTATCGCCAATTAGCCCTTTCGGGTTTTCTTGATTGGCTATTTTCTTTTAGCCTTCAATTTTTGCCCTGGATGTCTTTTTTCGGTTTTCACCCTGGCGAGGTGCCTAATTTTAGCAAGACTGCCATTTTTTGATTTTTGGCCTACTGGGCATTTTATTCCCTTATTTTTCTCTTTTAGTCTTTTAGATATAGAACCCTTTCAATCTGTCGACATTCACAAGTACTCAAAATTCATTACCATCACTATCTAATAGGATGGCAGTGCCTATGGATAATAGTTTTTTAAGCATAAAAGGTCCTTCCCACATAGGTTTGAATTTGTCTTAGATGTCTGGAATCCCAGGCTTTATTTGTTTGAACACTAAGTCTCCTTCCTTCAAAGGATGTTTCCTGAATTTCTTCCCAAATGAATGAACCAACCTTTTTTGGTAGACTTGGTTGTGATAATATGCCTTCATTCTTTTCCCATCAAGTAAGTTATGCTATGATAGCCTCTATTTAACCCATTCCATTTTTGGTATCTCAGTCTCCATAGTTACTCTTAAAGATCAATAACTTGCAATACTATTTCTATTCCATAAACTAGAGAGAACAGAGTTGCTCCTGTTGAAGTTCTAGCTGTGGTCCTATAGCCCCATAGTGCAAAGGGTAGTTTATTGGCCTAATCCTTATAGGTTTGCACCATTTTTTCTAAGATTCTTTTTATATTCTTATTGGCTGCCTCAACTGCCCTGTTTGCTTGGGGTCTATAAGGAGAGGACTTATGATGTTAAACCCTATATCTAATAAACATCTATTTAGTTTCACCTAAAAATTATAACCCGTTGTCTGAGACCACAAAATGAGGCAAGCAATACCTGCATATTAGGTTTTTCTCTACAAACTTGGTCATATCTCGTGCATCCACCTTTTTGAATGATTAAGCTTCTATCCATTTAGTAAAATAGTTGATCACTACTATGATAAACCTGTGCCTATTTAAGGCATGTGGCTGGATCATTCTTATGATGTCTATTCCCCATGCAATGAAGGCCGTTGTGATGTGAGGTTGTGTAGCTCAAAAAGGGGTAGGTGTCTCAGATCTGTATACTGCTGGCATAATTGACATTCCTTAACATACTTAGAGCAATCGGTATCCATTGTGAGCCAAAGGAAACCCTATCTTATGATCTTCTTTGCCAAAGCTAATCCGTTCATATAAGCTCCACATACTCTTGCATGTACCTCTTCCATTACCTTATTTGCTTCCTTTTTGTCCAAGCATCTCAACTAAATTCTACCAGGCTATCTTTTGTAAAGTACCACTCCTGCAGTAATGAACTAAGTTGACACCTTACAAATAACCTTTTGATCTTTTTCCATTGCTTCCTCAGGGAATACTGACTTTTTTTAGATAATTCTAAATATTATAGTACCAAGGCTTTCCATCATCCACCTCAAACTCCAGGAATTGTTCTTTTACAAAACATGGTCTATTAGAGCTTTAAATTAGCACAGGCTTTATGATCACTCCCTTTGAATTATTCCACATAGACACCAAGGTTTTTAAGGCATCTAGCAACTAATTTTCCTCCCTAAGCACATATCTAAAGGTGTAATTTTCAAACCAATCACTCAAAACCCTTAAATATCTGAGATACGGCAGCAAATGCTCTTCTTTCACTAACCATTCACCCCTCACTTGGTAAATCACAAGAGATGAATGTCTAAACACTTTTGCAGATTTTGCCCCTATAGCTAGTAGAGCCTCTAATATGAAAATGCAAGCTTCATACTTTGCTTCATTATTCGTGGCTTTGTATCTCAGCTTTTTGGCCAATGGCATCCTTTTTCCCTCTAGGGTAACAAGATCACTCATACTCTCACTCCTTTGTTGTTAATAGCTCTATCAAAATACATTTGCCACCCTTGCACCGTTATGGCTGTTACATTCTCATCGAGAAACTCATAGGCCACCTCTTTACCTTCCAAATGCTGACCAGCTAGGAATTTTGCTATCGCTATTCCTTTAATGGTTTTTCTAGTGATGTATTCTATGTCAAATTCTTATAAAAGAATCAACCACATCTCTATCTTTCCTAGTAGCGAAGGAGCTTCCTGTAGGTATCTAAGGGAATTCTATTTAGCTACGGCTTATATCCTGTAGAATAGAAGTAGTACCTTAACTTCTTAGATGCCCATATGATTGCCAGAAAAATCTTTTCCACCTCAACTTATATAGCCTCATAAGGGAGGAATTTTTTGCTAAGATAGTATACTGCATACTCAATCCCAAAATCATCCTTTTGTATCATCATAGTCCCTATCAAGCTTTCTTCTGTTGCTAAGTATAAAATAAAAGGCTTTCCCACCTGAGGCAGCCTCGACACTGGTGGATGTAACAAATAATCCTTAATAGATTCAAATGCCTTCTGACAATCCTTATTCCAAACCATGAGTTGATTCTTCCTAAGCAACTTAAAGATTGATTTACAAATCAAAGTCAACTTGGCAATGAATCTACTTATGTACTAGATTTTTCCCAAGAATCCTCTAATTTTTTTTCCTTATGGGCCATAGGCATCTCCCTAATAGCCTTTACCTTGCTCGGATCTACCTTTATACTTCTTTGACTCACGACATGACCTAACAGCTTACTCGAAGTGACCCCAAATATGCATTTCCTTAGATTAAGGCAAAGGTTGAATTCACTGATCCTCTGAAAGAACTTCTCTAATGCTTCAAAATAACCTTCTCTAGTAATTGGCTTGATCATCATGTCATCTATATGCACCTCTACTTCTTTTAGATCAAATCATCTAAAATCTTAGTAGCCATTCTTTGATAAGTAGCTCCCGCATTTTTAAGCATAAAAGGCATGACTCAGTAAGCATATGTCCCCCATTTTGTTATAAAAGCCATTTTGATCCTATCCACTATTTTGTTAAGGATCTAATTATACCCCGCATACCCATCTACAAAACTATACATGGCGTAAGCGGTAGTGCTATGTACTAGGACATCTATGTGAGGCAAAGGAAAGTCATCCTTAGGACAGGCTTTATTCAGGTCTCTGTAGTCCACACAGACTCTCACCTTCCCATCTTTCTTTACTATAGGGACTACTTTTGCTAACAATGTGGGGCATTGAACTTCCACCAAGAACTTGACCTTTATTTGCTTTCTGACTTCTTCCTTAACCTTTTCAACCCATTCTAGTCTAAGTCTTCTAAGCTTCTATTTAATAGGTTTTTACCTTGGGTATGTCATGTTTGGTGACTTCTTGATATATTCTTGGCATGTATTTATAGGTCCAGGCAAAGACTTTTTCATATTTTTTTAATATTCTCTCAAAATTTTCTCTCTCCTCAGGAGTTATATTTAATACTAGTAAAATTTCTTTCGAGTTTTCTTTAGTTTCGAGATTGAATGAGCATGTTTTCGTTGAGTTAATGTCAAATATAAATGCTTTATGATCATGATCATACATATCAAAATTAGAATAAACATCACACAAGTAAGCAAAATTGTCCATCTAATTAATGTAATAAAAATAGCAAACATTGTTCTCATCAAATAATTTAGGAACATAAACAACATCAATAAAGGTGTCTTATTCAATCTTATCAACATTAGGTGCCTCCCCTATCATAGGTTTCACTTTGGGCAACTCCTCAATCTGCATCTTCTCTTTGCCTTTCAGCTTAGCAGCAAATAACTTCTCCATCATGGCTTCTTCTAATGCTTCTTCATCCCAGACTGAATGGTGTAGTAGAATCTCTTCATCTCAGAAACCTTCAACTAGCTTGATGATTCCTTGTTCCCAGTTGGAGACATCATTAAATAGCTCAAATCCCAATACTAAACATCTATCATCTGAGGCTTGTTTTTCCCACAAATAAAGGCACATGCCTAAAGCTGGTATGAAACTTTGAGAAATGTTAGGGACTCCTTTTGTCTTTTTCTCTTTCCCTTTCTTACTGGTACTTGTGAAGCCTAACCCTTTCTTGTCCTTCTGACTCTTAGTAGTTACCGCAGTCTAAGGCCCTTAAGAATTCTTGCCTAAACTGGCTACAAGCAGGAAATTCATCCTCTTGAACATATTAATCACTTAAGGACTGTTAAGAAAGTCATCCCTATCTCTTCACCTTTGATAATCACCACATGAAACCTATTAAATGGTTGCTTGGCTATTTCTTGTATAGACACCTAATTCTCCTTTGCTGTTTTGATAGTGACTACATAAAGGTTGTAAGGAATCTTAAGCATCTGGTGTAGAGTAGAAGGCACTCCTCCCAATTTATGAAACCACGGTCTCCTAAGGAGTACAGAGAAATTCATTAGGATAGGTAAAACCACTAATTCAGTTTTAGTCTCGATGGTTCCTGTCTTTACTATAACTTTAAAGATCCCAGTAGCTTTCCTTTTAGAGTTGTCATTTGCAAAAATAGTCAGATCAGCCTTGCTTAGCATGTGTTCATTCAATTTGAAAGCTAAGATTGCCACCAATGGACAAACATTAATGGAAGATCCATCATCTATCATCACACAAGCTATGTGCTTCCCATTAATTTGAGCCTTGATGTAAAGGGAACGATTATAATTCCTTCCTTTTGTAGGCAAATTAGCATCGGAGTACACTACATTTTCTCCAGTTTCTCCTCTTACTAGATCCAGTAACTTAAAGGGCTATACGGTAGTAGTGATAGTAGCCAAGATTAAAGCCTCTACTAATTTCTGTCTATGCGAAGGAGATTGTCTTGATAGATCCCAAATGCATATCTGAGCTTACGTCTTCTTCAACTGCTTAATTATCTAGTCATCCTTAATTTCCTTCTATATTGACACTGCAGCGGGAGCCGACTGCCTTTCAATTTTTGGGGCTACTCTCCTGCTCTTTGTGACTATTTTCACTCCTTTTCCTCTGTTTCTTTTTTATCTTCACTGGCTGAACTCTAAATGTCAATGGGAACCAAAGCCTCCTCATCTTCACTTTCTGTAGGGGTGTCCCAATAGTTAATCATAGAAGCTGGCTAATTTTATTAAACTTGCTTTGTTATTTTTTTGGTGGAGCGATTAATGGCCAAATACTCATTCCCATACAGATCTTTCATTACATACCATTCAAACAAGTTGGAGCCAGTCATATACACAGGTGGGGGCATGACATTGTATCCTCTCTTCATTTTCTTGTCCCTCTTCTCAAGGTCTAAAATCTGCTTGTTGTCTATCAAATCTTGGATTTTATTCCTTAGAGTATGCCAATAGTCAGTTAAATGCCCAGTGTGCTGGTGGTATGAACAGTATTGATCCTCCCTATGGTAGGGGAGCCCCTAGCTCTTTGCAGGCCTTGATGGTAGTGGCTGCAGCTTCCTTTGTTTAACTAGTCTATTCAACACCCAAGACAATGATTTTTCCAAGTTAGAATAGCGCCTTTGCTGACTGACTTCTATGGTGGATACCTCTACGGTCTTTCCAATTCTATTTTTCCCATTATTATTCCCGACAGCCTTGTTACTACCAAAATTTCTTCTCGTATCTTCACTACTTGCCCTTCTAGCCAAATACTCCCCTTTAGCTTTTATAGCCATATCCTTCAAGGATTCCTAGTCTTTCAAACCCTTCATTTTTAAGCCATCTCTTAAATACGAACTCATATTCAAAATGAACAACTTGATCTGATCAGTTGTGTTAGGCTTCCTCTTTATCTCTATTACCCTGTTACTACACCTAATGAGGTATTCATGGAAAGACTCATCAAGCTTTTGTTGGAGTAATTCAAGGTCCTTCAGGGTGCCTTCCATCCTTGTACTATAGTCGTATTACTTGAGAAACTCTTTAATTAGTAGGTTCCAATCTTCCTTGATTCTCCTATCCAAGTTGTGATACCAATCTATTGCAGTCCCAGTTAAGCTCAAGCAAAAGTATTCTATTTTCTATTTCTTGGACAAAGTGGTCCTTTTTATGATTAAAGTATAATGCTTAATGCGAGCTGAAGGGTTTGAGGTACCATGAAACTTGGGTAGGTCAGGCATTTTGAATCTTTAGGGTAGTGGCTCATCTCCATCCAAGTCCCTATCTTCGGGGTTCATTACCTTACTAGTGGATAACAGCCTGAACATATTCTCTATCTTTTCTTCCACATTCTTAAAAGCTAGGTTCTCAGCAATAGGGCCCTTTATTCTCATATTCATCACCAAAAGAACATATTTTTCATCCTCTTTCTCTATGAAATCATCCTCAGGATTATTTATTCTTTCCCTCCTAAGTGGATCTTGAAGCACAGTAGCATCAGCAGTGTTCCCAACATGAGTCGATTCCACGATCTCGCAAGTAGGTGCTACAAGCCGAGGCTTAGCGTTAGGTGCTACTGAAGCCACCATTCTACCGATTATAGCTAACATTCTCTCCTTAAATTCTTGTAGACACCTATCCATCCGCTTATCCAAATCATCTCTTACCGTTGAAGGCCCAGTAAGAGTGACCTCAGCCCTTTCTCATAAGAATGGAAACCTTGTTGTAGTATTATCTACAACTCTCCCAGCTTTATTTCCTCCTCTAACCTCATTTATTCCATCATTTGCCATTTCTAAATTTGTTCCCCAATTGCTTTCTGATGACTAACTAAAACCCAACTTAGAACTAACCTCTAAACCTAAATCTAAACTAGAGTCTAACCTTAACAAAGTGAATATGGATTTTCGCACCAAGCGCTCATCTGACCCTTGGGGCCACTTAGATGAGTTTATAATGGCTAAAAGAATCAAATGCTAGGGATGATGCATGATAAATGATGCATGATAAATGATGCATGTACAAGATTTATACGTGATGCATGATTTTGTTAGATGTCAATCATAAAAGCCTTCGAACTTTATTACTCCTGTATAGGAGGCTGTGTAGTCTCTTTTTTAGGTAAGCTTAGCCCATGGGTTAACAAGGTACCCAATGGACACGTATGGTGCATGACGAAAAAAACAGATGTCATAATCTCTCTAATTGAAATGCAGGTGTATAGGTTTTAACCATTACATATTTTGACTAACTTATATAGATCGGGTTGGGCCCATTGGGCCATGGAAACCTTTGACTAATACCCTTCTAATTTGTTTGAGTTTGGTCAATACATAAAGATCCACATAGCAATCAGAAGTTATTATGGTTATGCAACCTAGGAAAAGTTGCTATTTGTCATTACATGGACTTTAGTCATGGGTGATGAAACTTTAGGGCTACCTAAGCATGGTTCCTGCCAATAGGTCTAGCTCATCACACGTATAACGACCGATAGGTTACCATTTTATATACCATTTGGTACTAGACTTGGGCTAGTGGGTTTCCTTGGCACCTCCTTACACTAAGTGAATGTAAGGCATGCTTTAGGATAGCACCGAGGCTAAAAAAAGTGAAGCCTAACTTAATTCTAAGGCCCTAAGATGCATACAATTTTTTAGAAAGGAGAAACGATTAATAACAAAACCTAATTATGAACAACTTAACCAAAAAATTTTTTAAAGAAAGGTCTCTTTTCTCCTCAATGGAGTCACCACTGTGACGCATGTCAGAACCCATTGCTTATTCCGGTTGGGTTATTGAAGATTTGCTTTCAAGGTTTGAGACTAGGCAAGGCTCACTTTTATCATAAACTGTCCATTTCACAAAAAAAAGGGTCAAGCCCATTGTATTGCTGATGGTTAACTTATGAAAGGCATCTTCTAATGGGCCCAAAAAGGTAGGTGTCATGGAGTTGCCACCCAATAGAACATCAAAAAGTTTATCTCAAAGTTTTGATGCCCAGATAGAGATAGGTGTTTGGGATATCACTCTTATTAGGTTCTTTAGTTAGGCATCGGTTTATAATTAAGTTTTAGAATTAATACCACCTCCTCTCTCACACAATGCAAAAGCATAAGAACTATGTAAACATCACAAGCAAATAAATAAAGCAGTAAAAGTAAATAAAGTAAATCCACGAAACTATTACATAAGAAAATCAACCCAAAGAAAAGAATAATGTATAAAAGAAAGATAAAGAAACATCATACATAAAATGGGGTATTCATTTAGATTGGGAACATTGGTTCTCTCATGCATATTTTACAAAAAAAGCTGTTTTTATTTGTGGGAATTTTAGGGTAAGAAATCGGACATTTGTCCATTTTTATTAAGAAAATCCCAATTTGATTTTGAGAATGATTTTAAATGAATTTGATTCAACATGCGAAAATCACCCTTTTTACTGCTTATTACATCTCTAAAAATAATAATACATCCAAAATGAATTAATAAATAGACAAAGAGAATAGAATAAATAAAAACATAATATACTAAAGAAAGATGAGCTAACTCAAATGAGGAGGGAAACTAAAATGGAAGCACGACTTCCCACATGACTTCCCTACATTCTCCATGGCCATGAATAAACAAATTGCTTAAAAGAACAAATGAACGAATTAATTAGCACCAATATCTACATAATTTACATTTACAATAGAAACCATTATAAACACAACAGTGCACACAGAGTGACGAAAACATGCCAAATATTGTACAAATACTGCATGAAAAAGTATTAACCTAAAAGGTATAAAAAAAACCCTAATATGCATAAAAATCCTAAAGAAATATCCAAGGACGGCCAAAAAAAGGCGAGGGACGATTAAGAAAGAAGCAAGGGATGGCCAAAAAAGGTGTGAGGGATGTCCCATCCTTCATGTAAGGGACGATCGTCCCTCACATCTTCTTCCCATACCTCAATTATAGAACAGAGCAAAATTCACAGAACAAGAAGAAAAGATGCAAGAACTTATGCAAATAAATATTTCAGCCTTAGATGTACTTTGATTAAACACCAAATCATGCTAAAACATATTAAAACATTAAAACTTACACTAAATCGAATTAAAACCAAAGAATTACATAATTTTACATAATAAAAGGGAAGAATATTAAAGCAACAACAATGGAGGAAATCTTTGACAGCCATGTCTCTAACACACCGTACAAACCAGAAATGAACCGTAATCCAATAAATAAGCATGTTATTTAGTTCTCAAAATTAGAATAGATCAATTTAGCATCCAAACAAACATGCAATTGAATGAACAAATGATAGAGAGAGAAAACATGAATGAGCCTAGAACATTATCCTTAGGAGATATTCTGACTCTCTGATTCCTGAAGTCCAGATCTCTGCTCCATAATCATGTTCCTTGGTGTTTAAAAGTAGTACGAAATTCATTTTATGTATTGTGTATTAAAAGATTGTAAGGAGCACAAAGCTTTTTGGAGAGAGAAAAGAAATTATTTTTCTCCCTTCTCCAATGTCTTCTTTCTTTTTCAAAGAATCATGATCCTCCTCCCCAAAAAACCCTAATATCTTTGTTTTTATACCTAAGATAGAGTTCTAATTGGATTTTATCTCAAAATTGATTGATTAGGAGTTCCAAGTCCCATAAGATATGGACCTGGTACCTATCTAAAAACCTTCCCCTTTTAAAATTCAAGGAAAACTAGGAAAAAACTAGGTTTTAACCTAGGGACACGCGTTTGTGAGTGAGGAACGGCTGTCCCTCATCACTTGATCCTAGATTATCCAAAATGTCCCTATTTCTCACTGTCTTAGAGGTTATAGCCCATAGACGGTCGCCCTTCAGGGGACAAATGAATGTCTATCACCACTATCTGTCCATAAATAGGTTTTTTGTCCATTTTGCTAAAACAATTGAAAATATTCAAAAGTTGTTAGAGAATGATGAAAATCCTTAAGAGAAAGTGACAAATCCATGATTAGACCTTTGAGGTCCGAACCCACTATCAATGATATGCTGTTTCCTCATCATCAAGTAACCCTAATCTAGGCTGCCTTGTGTCATGGTGTCTATAGCATCTATATTCCTTTGAGAGATAGGTTCCCCATAAGTGATCCAATTGGCCTCCCCATGAATAGATACCGGGTGATCCTTTGCTACCACTAGCAAATCTGCAGATAGCGAGGAAATGGTTGTTACTAGTATAGGATCCATAACTATCTTCGAAGTAAGATCCACAACTGGTAATTTACCCTAATCCATTCGAGTCCAATCGGTGGGCAGAGAGTCTGTGGCCTGCCATTCATCTAAAGTGGTGTTGGTAGCAACAACAGAAGGTTAATCATCTATAATAATAAGTGGAGGCTCTACAATTATAGAGAGTAGGAACTTTTCAACAGTGATCAATCGAGCTACAAGCTCTCCCTTTACTTTGCTGCCAATTAGACCTATAGGCCCTTTAATCCATAACCTTATAGCTAAAGACCGGGCCTTGCCTTCAACCTTATGCTTTCTCTTGAGTTAACGAAGTTACCTACCCTCGATTTTCTTTTTCAACTATTCACTTTATTGGGTGGCTATCTTCGCTAACTTCTTCTTTGCCTCATCATCAGCCATCTTTCTTTGCAATCAAGATCAAAATAGGTTAGATCAGATTCAAGGGAAAAAAGGAAATAAGAAAATGTGATAATCAAATGTAGGAGAAAAGAGAGATAAAAGCATAAGATGCTCACTCTCTACCTTTTCATCAGTTGGTAAAGGATTGGGCAATGCATTTAAAAGCACATCCAAGTTGATCAGCCCCTCTCTGACCATAGCATTTAGTTTTGCTATGTCCTCTCGGTACCTTGCTTGCCTAACAGCCAGGTCCCCTACAATGATCGGCGTGTCCCTCTAGACCAAGTTAATACCGAACCCCTTTTTCTATCCCGTTAGTACAAATATATCTTTAAGTCCCTTCATGGAAGTGGGGAACTAGAGAAAGTTCCTATCCCTTCTTTTAGTGAAATTATAAAAACCCGATGCTTCTATTCTGGTGGAAATGTAGCAGTAATGGCTAAACAATTCTACAGTAGGGGTGATACTAGGCTAGTAGTTTTTGCACATCACTTAAAGCATGTGATGGCCCTCTAGGCATTTGGGTTCAATTGGTTTGGAGCTACTCTATAGGCTTCTAAAATTGCCCTATTGAACCCATCAAAAGGAAATCTTAACCTGGACTCTAAACTCATAGCAGGAAGGATGAAAAATTTTCCTTCAGCAAAGGTCCATCCCCACTAGGCATTACAAGAGGATAAGAGTAGGATTAATACCCAAAAAGGAAGCCAAACTTCTTCCTAATTGACTTGGATTCATCTTCAATAAGTCTAGTTTGATCAGTAGTCAAAGGCTTTCCTCAATATTCTTAAAGAAAACTGATGCCAATGCCATAATAGAGCATGGGCTTAGATGACTCGGTCATTTCTACTTTGAATTGCAAAAATGAAGAATAGAAAATGAAGAGTTTTGTGATAAAAGATTACCCAAAGAATTAAAGAGCAAGCTAAAATGCAAGAAAAAAGAAGAAACTTAAGAAAAGAATGCTTTAGAAGATGAGAAATTTGGAAGCAAATCCCTAAAAATTTGAAATGTATGAAAAAAAGTTAGTTCAAGAGAAAAATTGCCTATTTATAATAGCAAACGAGTCTTAAAATTCAAAATAAAGGGCAATAAATAAAAGCCACATAGTAAAGACATCATTACATCTCAATTTATGAAGCAGCATCTGACGTAGAAAGAAGTTGCATTTAATATGACACATTTTCTTTTTATTTGCTCAGAATGCAAAAAGATAGTGTTGACCCTTAACCTCTCCTTCGCTCTCCTAAAGGGATCGAAACATCACAAGGGATAAATTATAAAAAATGCCATTATTTTTAAAACGATTAAAATGGTGATTTCAGGTCCCAGTCGCCTAAGTCCACATTCTTTTGATCCCTTATAGATTGGAATGGTGATTCCTAGCACCAATTGCCTAAGTCCATATTCCTTTGATCTCTTATAAATCAAAATGGAAATTCTAGGTGCCAGTTTCCTAAGTCTACATTTCTTCGATCTCTTACAAATTGGAATGATGATTCTTGGCACCAATTGCCTAAGTTTGGCTTTCCTTCGATCTCTTACAAATTGAAATGAAAATTCCAAAAACCGGTTGCCTAAGTCTTCATTCCTTTGATCTCCTAGAAATTGAAATAGTGATTCTAGGCACCAGTTGCCTAAGTTCGCATTCCTTCGATCTCTTATAGATCGAAACGATGATTCCATATTCTAGTCGCCTAAGTCTACATTCCATTGATCTCTTATAGATTCGAATAGCAATTCTAGGTGTCAATCACCTAAGTTTGCATTCCTTTAATCTTTTACATATCGAAATCACAATTCCAAGTGCCAGTCACCTAAGTTCGCATTCCTTCGATCTTTTACAGATTAGAACAGTGATTCTAGGTGCTAGTTGCTTAAGTTTTCATTCCTTCAATATTTTATAGATCAGAACGGTGATTCTAGGTGCCAGTCACCCAAGTCTACATTCCTTCGATCTCTTATCAATCGAAATGGTAATTCTAGGCACCAGTTGGTTAAGACTGCATTCCTACAATCTCTTATAGATCAGAACGGCAATTCAAGGTGCTAGTCACCTAAGTTTGCATTCCTTCAATCTCTTATAGATTAGAATGGCAATTTTAGGTGCTAGTCACCTAAGTCTGCACTCCTTCAATCTCCTATAGATTGAAATGGCATAGATCATAAAAAGTTCAGGCACTAATCGCCCTGATCCCTTTGTTTGATCTTTGTGACTGATACCATATGTAATGGTCTATATTTTTAATATATGTTTTCTTTATTTTAGGTAGTTAATGGGTTAAATTATTTATATTTTATATATTTTTGTTTAGTTTATGTGTGTGTATGTTTTGCAGGTAAGTTTGGTCTAAAAGGAAGAAATAGTTAAAGAAACACGCTAAGAGTATGACTCGTGAAGGAGAGCACGACTCGTGAAGAGAAGAAACAATGAAAGACATGACTTGTGAAGAACATCCGAGTCGTTACAGAGAGCTTTGATGATCGAGTCAGCAATTTTGTTCGAGTTGTAAAAGGAAGCTAGAAGAGGCAGCACGACTAGTAAAAGAGAGCACGACTTGTGAAGAGGAGAAATAACAAAGACACGAGTCATGAAGGATGTTTGACTCGTTATAGAAGCATGAGGGACATAACTCGTGAAGGCTGTTCGAGTCGGTCCAGGCACCAGTTTTGAAACATTACAACTTTTCATCTCATCTTTTCCCAATCACCAAGTGTTTCCATCAGGACTCTTCGAGGCAACCTTTCACCATGACATATATTCTAAAGAGGCATGATTTGGGGTGCAAATTTCTCTATAAATAGGGGCCAAATATGTAGCAAAAAGGAGTTTATTATTAGACATACAATTGATGTTTGTATAGTTGCTTTATTGTTATATACTTAGTTTTTAGTAGATGATGACAAAGGAACAAAGCTAAAGGAACAAGAGATACATCAGAAGGTTTAAATGCAAACTACAATATATGAGGAGTTTATTTTTCTCCAATTCCCCTGTTTGATTTTAATTTAATTCTATATTTTGGCTAGTCCCTTTGCATACTAGAAATGTGAATGACTTTATTCAAGAACAAGTTTATGTTTGTTATAAATGAAGTATGATTTAAATCCATTTGTGTGATTGTTTTGCTATGTATGTTGGATCACAATATTTAGCATGTTAGTCAATTAGTTGACAATGAGAGTTTGAACTTATTGATGTAAAGACAAATGAATTTACTTAAAGCATTGAATTCATTTTAAGTGTGACATTGAGGAATTCTTTTTAAAGGATTAAAGAATTGGCATTGAGCTTCATAATTCTTGTTTATCTATATAATGTCATGATAGTGCTTATAGACTCTAAGCAAGAACATCTTTAATGACAATGAGACTTGCTTTAAAGAATCTTTGGTCAAATTCTCCAATCATCTTCAATTATTCAATTATTCTTACTTGTACTTAAAAGACTTATCCTTCCTATTTCTATGTATTTATACTAATTACTAAGACATCCTTAATCCAACTTAATTTAATTTATGTATATTGATTTAGAACTTAGTTATATACTTAATTCTCAATTTTGGTTGCCCATCCATCTACTTCATGTGGTTTCAATATTAGATTTACCCTGTTCCCTTTGGAACAATACCCTACTAAATCGATACTTAGTCTAGAAGGACTAAGGGTTTAAATAAATCCCCTATCAGATTTTGGCATCGTTACCAGGGTACGGTTGATTTAAATCTTTATTGATATAAATGAAGAAGTGGTTCTTTTAGGAATATATTAGGTAGTTAGACTCTATTAATTTGTTATGTTTCATACATGAAATTTTTCTTGCTTTTAATTTTATTAATTATTCCTTTTTACTTTACTTTTAGTTTATCTTTTGGGTTCCTTCTTGCTGATTAATTTTGTTATTAATGTTTTAATTGTTTGTTTTGTTTTTATATATGTGTATTTTGGGAAGAAGGAAATTAACCTAGTTTTGCAGAGAAAGACACAACTCGTGCATACATCACGATTCGATACAGAGGGGTATTTTCACTAGTCATGCTGGTTGTTCGACTCGAGTCTTTCCTTTTATTGTGATGTCCGACTCGTGTTTCCCCTCTGACTAGTTACAAAGACTACCTCTTCATGAGTCGTGTTGTTTGCTCGACTCATGTCCAACTCTTGTTCACGCGGCCCCAAAATGTTTTAAACTTATTTTAAAACCCTAACATTTGAAACAACATGTGCTTTGGTATTAGAAAGTTGTTTCCACCTTTTTCTCTCAACTGTCCTATTCCCCATGCATTTTCCACTTATTATATGTCTTGTCTCTAGTTTTTGCAACTATTAGTTTCTTCATCTTCATCTTCTTTTTCGTTTTCACGCATTTCATCTTCACCTATTAGTTTATGCAGATTGGTTCTTCTGTGTGTTCTTTGTTTCCCCTTTCTTATCAAAATGGTATGGACTAAGAATCCATTTTCTTCTTCACGTACTCAACCTGAGGAGGATGAACCACAACAGAGGGATATCTCGAAGGATTTTGGTGCCAGGTTCCCTATCTACTCTATTGAAAAAGGTAATAGATTTTTTGCTCTTAAACATAGGCCTATCTTGCCCTGTAAGTACTTTTCAGAATCTCTCCTTCAACAAGTTGGCATGTTAGATATTGTAAATGAAATGTTTTCTAATGTGGCTTGTTAACCTTTGTAAGTAATCATGGCCATTCACATGCTGGTTTAATGTTAGAATTTTATACTTACTTGAAAGCTAATGATGAAAATGCTAGGCTTTTAGATTATCATTTAGATGGAGAGCACCATTCCCTAACATATTTCTTTATGCATAAAGCATTTGGTTTTGCGCAATCTGGTTTATGTGATCCTCATTAGTTTCATTCAAATGACTTTTGGCAATTTCTCGCTGGTTTGACAACTCTATTTAAATCTAGGGATGATAAATCTATGTTCATAAAGGATTTGAAATAGTGGATTTCGCATAAGATTCTTGCTTCCCTAGTGTTTAACAAAAATGAATTTAATCAGGCTTCTTATCAAGAGCTTTTCTTAATGTGGTGTATTCATCATAAGAAGTCTGTTTGCTAGTCATATTGGATCTTTAACCAACTTTTGCAATGTGTGGAGAGAAAAGATGCCCCACTCACTCATGGACATGTTATAGCTATCAATGCACAAAACTGTTATATTGATCTTAGTAGTTATTCTTGAGTTATTCTTTGTGTGTATTTTACTAAGCAGCTATTTGTTCATGGTGAGGTTATAAATAATGCTTTTTAGCCTATTCCACATCACTCAAGATTGTGTTGGAGGGATCTTCAAGGTTCTTCTATTGTTCCTCATGCCATTGTTGATGATAGCACTGATGATGATACACAGGAGGAGCAAGAAACTAGTGATGATGATATGGCTGCGGTTCCTGCTGCTAGTCTACCATCTTCATCCATTCCAAGTTCTTCCACCAGGGGCATTTCGTCCATGCTTAACCAAATCTTGCAGAACCAGTCCTCCATGCAAAGTTAACTAGATTCTTTGGCAAAACATCAATGTATACTAGAACACAAGGTTGACACTTTCATTTCATAGGCTAGTTATGTAGTCCTCTCTCCTCCACCTACACCATGATCTTCAAGAAAGTTTTGTCCTTATCTTTTTCTTTTATTTTACTTTTCTTTGTCTGTCATTTCATTTCTTCACATTGAGGACAATGTTTGTTCTAAGTGTGGGGAATTAGTATCAGTTAGTATGTTTTGTATGTTTATTTGTGTGTTGTCAATGTTTTTGCATGTGTTTTAAATGTTGCTGTTGTTTTTTTTGTTTTTCTTAGACTATTTTAGTAGTTTTACTATTAACCATTGTTTATTTTGCATGTCATACAGGTTGTCTTGATAAATCATTTACCTTTTATGCTCATTTTAGTAGACTTTCAAAACTTTTAGCATGTATTTTCTATTTTTCAAGTTATCTCTTCTTACTCTTTTCAAAATTTTAGATTATTTAGTCCTTTCACTAACCATGCTTTAAGGTCAGGAATTGCTCATTTAGTTTAAGGTTTTAGAGTTTTTAGTTGCTTCATGGAAACTATAGCCATAATACTTACCCTTAAGCCTTTAATAATAGATGAGGACTCAAATGAAAAAAAAGAAGAAGAAAGAAGCCTTGGAAGATGCATATCCAAAATTTTCAATAAAGTATGGGATGAAGCATAAAATGCACCCATGCTACATTCTCTTGCTATTTCAAATTCATGGGATAAAGTCTAAAAGTATATCCAAGTTCTCTCAAAAGAAAAAAAAGAAGAAGACAAATAGATAAGGTCTAAAAATGCCATGAGATTGTTTAAAGATATGTGTGCTTACAATTGTCGTAAAAAAGCAATTGAAAATTTTAGAATCTTAAGCTTTATGATCATTGTTCTTTCCTCAAGCATGTTTAGTTTTGTGACTCTATGTTCTTTATTTTGAAATTAGTAAGTTTAGGTGACTTGTTAAATTTTGAATACATGCTTTAAGAGTTGATTCACTAGTATCTTGAGTCTTCAAGGTGTTTGATTTATTCTAAACTCTATCCCATATGCATAAGGAACAATGCTTTATAGTAAAGTTTACTTAGTCTTCAAGGTGTTCTTTTCTCTTGCTTGAGGACAAGAAAGGTTTAAGTGTGGGGGAATTTGATACCATATGTAATGGTCTATATTTTTAAAACATGTTTTCTTTATTTTAGGTAGTTAGTGGGTTAAATTATTTATATTTTATATATTTTTGTCTAGTTTATGTGTGTGTATGTTTTGCAGGTAAGTTTGGTCTAAAAGAAAGAAATAGTTGAAGAAACACGCTAAGAGTATAACTCGTGAAGGAGAGCACGACTCATGAAGAGAAGAAACAATGAAAGACACGACTCGTAAAGAACATCTGAGTCATTACATAGAGCTTTGATGATCGAGTTAGCAATTTTGTTCGAGTTTTGAAAGGAAGCTGGAAGAGGCAGTACGACTCGTGAAAGAGAGCATGACTCGTGAAGAGGAGAAATAACAAAGACACGAGTCATGCAGGATGTTCGACTCATTACAGAAGCATGAGGGACATTACTGGTAAAGGCTGTTTGAGTCGGTCCAAGCACCAGTTTTGAAACATTAAAACTTTTCATCTCGTATTTTCCCAACCACCAAGTGATTTCATCAATACTCTTCGAGGCAATCTTTCACCCATTCTAAAAAGGCATGATTTAGGGTGCAAATTTCTTTATAAATAGAGGCCAAATATGCAGTAGAAAGGAGTTCATTATTAGATATACAATTGATGTTTGTATAGTTGCTCTATTGTTATATACTTAGTTTTTAGTAGATGATGATAAAGGAACAAAGCCAAAGGAACAAGAGATACATCAGAAGGTTTAAATGCTAACTATAATATTTGGGGAGTTTATTTTTCTCCAATTCTCTTGTTTGATTTTAATTTAATTCTATATTTTGGTTAGTTGCTTTGCATACTAGAAATGTGAAGTGACGTTATTCAAGATCAAGTTTATGTTTATTATAAATGAAGTATGATTTAAATCCATTTGTGTGATTGTTTTGCTATGTATGTTTGATCACCATATTTAGCATGTTAGTCAATTAGTTCACAATGAGAGTTTGAACTTATTGATGGAAAGACAAATGAATTTACTTAAAGCATTGAATTCATCTTAAGTATGACATTGAGAAATTCTCTTTGAGGGATTAAAGAATTGGCATTAAGCTTCATAATTCTTATTTATCTCTATAATGTCATGAAAGTGCTTATAGACTCTAACCAAGAACATCTTTAATGACAATGAGACTTGCTTTAAAGAATCTTTGGTCAAATTCTCTAATCATCTTCAATTATTCAATTATTCTTACTTGTACTTAAAAGACTTATCCTTCCTATTTCTATGTATCTTTATACTAATTACTAAAACATCCTTAATCCAACTTTATTTAATTTATGTATATTGATTTAGAACTTAGTTATATACTTAATCCTCAATTTTTGTTGCCTATCCATCTACTTCTTGTGGTTTCAATATTAGATTTATCCCTTTCCCTTTGGAACGATACCTTACTCATTCTATACTCAGTTTAGAAGGACTAAGGGTTTAAATAAATCCCTTATCAATGTCTGATCGGAATGTTGCAAGGGTTTGCAAGACAAATGATAATACCTATTTTATCATCTTAGGGCTTGGCCAAATAGTCATGAGCCTAAGTTGACTCAAGCCCGCTTACTACCTATTAGCCCGCCAGCCACTTATAGTGGCCAATGTTAGGATGGCTCAATCGGATTTGATGTTCAATCATTCCATGCTACTCTACCTATCACATAAAGTAGTCCCTACTTTGTAAGCTATCACCTCAGATGCCTAAACCTACCAACCGTAGATACTCGAGATCTTATACTCAAGTACTCTAACTTTATGGGCCCTAACCACCTAGAGACTATATATACAGTGAGAGACTTCAAGAACAATGTATTTCTTATCCTATTTTTCTCTCACTACTTTTTCTCTCTTTATATCCTCTAACTTAAGCATCAGAGTGTTAATCCCCTGCACCATGATACCATGCAATATGGCATAGTTATTTACGCTATTTATGTGTTATTTTCTTAAGTTTATTGCATATGTTTGTATATTTTTGTTATTTTATAGTTCACTTTTAGTTTCTCTTGTGTTTGTAGGTTATTTTTGTTTAATTGAGTCTCACTTAAAGAATTAAAGGCTAAAGAACAAAAAGGAGGAATTATGGTTGTGTTGACTCATTTTACTCGGTGCTGACTCTTTACAGAGCCATCCCATGCCGGCTTGTGCCTTGTTATGCCGAGCTGTGATAAAAGAATGACTATACTGAATCATTCCCACCGTACCAACTCGTTACAATGGCTACTTGTGTCGACTTAGCCTAACTCAGCATATTGCACCCAACCAATCAACACAACCTTTTATGTACTTTTTCATATTTACACCCCTTTTTGAAAAGGCACCAATTGGAACACTTTGAGGCCTATAAATACATACAATTGATCTTATTTTAGGCATGAAAAAACTACCATATAAATAACTATACAATTTAAAAAGGATTATAAGGAAAAAGTAAACTCTAAAGAAAAATAAAGATTCAAAAAGGTCATTCAATCGTCAAGTATTTTTTTGAAGAAGCATTGAGGAGTCATCAACTAATTTCTTCTCTTCTTTATCATTTTGTTTTAAGTCTATTTTTTTCTTTGTATTTGCTTATTTTGAACACAATGTATCTAGGCTAATTTTTATTAATTAGGATTGCAAGAATGAATTGATCCTTTATAACTTATAGACATTGGGCCCTGAGGTGGCTTTTGATCAGAGTTATCTAATGAGGAAAGTGTTTTTCATAAATAGACAAGAAACAAAACTGCAAGGCTTTCTCCCAGATTTTATATTTTTAAAATGTTTTTTGAGCTTTCGTGTGGGTTTTAAATGTTTAAAAATCCTTTTTAGTTGTTTTTTCCTCTATTCTCTCTATTAGCAAGGTCAAATGGGTTTTAGGGGTTAGAAAAAGTCAACAATCAAAGTCAAAGTCAAAGGCCGTAAGTCAGTCCTTGGACTCACAAGTCAAATTCGTGACTCATTCGGGAGTCAAGGGCATGTGTCACTCCTTTGACTCAGCGAGTCAAGGCTGTGACTCACCTCCTGAGAACCATTTTAATGTTTCTAAGCATAAAAATAGGGGAAAATAAAAGGATTGAAAAAATTTGGTTTCATTCTTATCAAAACAAGGATTTTTTTCTTTGGGGTTCTAATCCTAGATCTGGACAAAAAAAGGAGGGCTCTCTCTCACTACCAGCTCTCTCTTTCCTACTATCTCTCACACATTTTCTCTCTCAAAAAATATACTCTGTTCTTCACAAAATCACACACAGAGAGCAAAAAAAAAAAAAAGGAGGAAAGCTAAAAGCATTTGATCTCCTTGGTCTTTAATAGAACCAGCCTAAAGGTAATATTCTTTAGTTCCCAAATCCATTAAATCCAGTGTCAGATCTTGATTTATATTGAATATGTATTTATTCTTTATTTTCTTTGATTTTTTTATTTATTTGATTTCTTGGATTTGATCTTGTTTATGAGTTATTAATTGAATTTTATGCTTATCTCATTTATTAAACTTTTAGAAACCATTTAGATAATGTAGAAATTGAGTAAATAGGTGATTTTGGATTTACTATTCATCATTTTCGTAATTTTATTTAAACTTTGAATTCTATGTTTTCTTACTTTAATCTTATTTTTCTTTAATTAAATCATGTTATTCATGCATAAAATGAGTTTTGTGACTTATTCATGCTTTAAATTGATTAAAAATGAGTTTTGGGTGATTTTTGGCCATCAATGGCATCATTCTAGTCACTAGAATGATTTTCTGGGTTGAGTCAGGCCCTTGACTCACGATTCAAGGCCGTCACTCGTCTTTTTTTTTCCCTTTTTTCTTCCTTTTTAGTTTGTGACTCACTCTTTTAGCCTCTTTCATGCATGTGACTCACTCCCTTGACCCATTTTTTTTCACTCATTTCCTTTATTTTTATGATTTCTAATATTATTTATTATTTATTTTTATTAATATAATTTATTTTTTTGTATTTATTAATGTATTAATTTGACATTCTATATATATTTATTATTCACATTAATCTTTGTTTTCCTATTTATTTTTGATCTTATTATTATCAATATTATTATTTTTCATGCATTTTCACATAACATGCCCCATAATATTATTTATTTGTTATAATTTATTACATTTTATTATTATTCACATTTAATATGTAAATTATGCGCTTACATATTTACACTTATACTTAATTCTCTTTAATTCATTTATTTTATTATTAATATCATTATGGTCATATTATTATTCTGTCTTATTATTATCATTATTATTATCTTTTATTAGCATTATAATTATCACTATTTTAATTTTCAATTTATTTAAATGCTTTAGCATACACATGCCTATAAATGTTACATGAATTTCGGATGCATCATGTATTTTAGGTATTTTGTCTAATTTATTTCCATTCTATTAAATTAATCATTATCTAATTTATTTCCATTCTATTAAATTAATCATTACCCAAAAATCACACAAATTATTCTTTTGTAAAATATGCATGAGAGAACCAATGTTCCTAAATCAATCAATATCATGATTTATGCAGGTTTTACTTATAATATTATTCTTTCATGCTTTGCAGATAAATGATTTTTCAAGCGATGAAGTATAAACTCTCTAAATGATTTTATACAAGTTTGAGTGGAATTTTTCTATAATAAAAGGGACTAACATCCCAATTTCCACCCACAAAATAATATATAAAATTAATAATTTTTCTTTATAAATACAAGGGATTCTTTTACTTAAAAATTAACTAGAACGATTTCTTTTCAAAAGTTATATGAGCATAATGCCCTTATTTTTTTTATCAAAAAATACACTTTGAAATTATGTCTTTTTGTAAATATGCATACGAGCACCAATGTCCTCATCCAAATGAACTCAATTAATTCCTTGATTTATGTATGATTTATTCTTATATTCTTTGATGTTTTATATGTCATGCTTTTATAGCTTGCCATGTTTATGCTTTATAGCTTTCCAACATGTTTGAGTGTGTCTTATTTTTTTTTTAGCATAATACCTTGTGTGAGAAAAGAGATAAAATAAATTAATCATTAAAACCCATTTATATAACACTAACTAAAGGTATAAATAAGAGTGAGGTCTCGTACTATCTCTTATTTAGGCCTCATGAGGTTAGAACTCACTTCCAAAGTTTTATTGGGTGGTGACTCTGTGATACCTATCTTGTGTTGCCCAACAGATGCCTCCATAGATTGATCATCAACAATGGATGGGAATAAAATCTAGTTTATTATGAAGTGACCAACCTTCATAAGTCAAATGAACTTTAATCCAGTCTTGAGCCCTAAAAATGGGCTTTCGAGAGCAAACGGATGCTTACGAGGTTTGGTGCATGTCATAGTGGCGACTCCATTGAGGCCTCATGAGATGATGTGACGGATGATGCAATAAGGCTTAAGCTATTTCCATTTTCTATCAAGGATAAGGCATAACTTTGGCTTGCTAATTTGACTGGTGAGTCGATCACAACATGGGATCAATTGAAGCAAGCATTTCTACACAAGTATTTTCCACCACATAAAATAACCAAGTTTTGTAATGAGATCACAACTTTTAAGAAAAATGCAAGTGAGACCATATACATGACTTGGGAGATATTTAAGGAACTTTAAAGACAATGTCATCACTATGGTTTGCTGGATTGGATGATTCCTCAAATCTTTTATGATAGATTGATGGATGAGAATCAAAACAATATCAAAGCAGCCTTTAGTGGGAAATGGATGGATAAGACAGCCAAAGAGGAAGTCACATTACTTGAGGAACTTGCATCGTAAGGATACATGAGTGATGAACCAATAACAGCAAAAGCAAGGGGAATTTGAAAGCTTGACACAATCAACCTATTAACTACAAAGGTAGATGCTTTCATTAAAATGGTAAGTAAATCTCAAGTTAATTCCTTTGAGGGTTTTAATGTTGTTTGTGAATTTTGTAGAGGATCTCATTCCTATACACAATGTAATGTGAGTTCTAATGAAGATTTTAACTATGTTCAAGTAGGTTTTAACCAAATGGTAGGGTTAAATTCAAACTCTTACAACCCTCAATAGAGGAACCACCTTGGATTTTCATGGTCCAACACATCTTCTTAACTTAACCCCTCAACTAACTTAATGCCTAGATCATAAGACCCACCTGGATTTCCTATGAAATAAACCTTTAACCCTCTACAACCTAAATAAAATCTTTAGACTTTTAAGGAACAATTTATCAACCAATAAATTACCACCAATAAACACAATGAAGAGCAATTTAAGTAAATCAATTTTAAACTTGAGCAACTTGCTACTCATAATCGAATCCTTAAAACTCAAATTGCTTAATAAGCCTCTTCACCTAACTCTTAACCTTTGAATAAGCTTCCTAGCCAACCTAAATTTTCACATAAAGAGACTTGCTGAGCAATTACCTTGAGGAGTGTAAAGAGGTTGACAATAATGTAAATAAGGGTAAGGGAGTAGGTAATGATGATGATAAGATAGGGGATAAGTCTAGTAAAGATAATTGAAATAAGGTTGATAATAGTGATAACAATGTTGTAAAGGTTAAGCAAGACAAAAAGGAGGATACTAAACCAAATAAAAATGATGAACCTAAGGTAGATCTTAAGACTTTACCTTTTTCCTAAAGGTTCATATGACATAGTTTAGACAAACAATTTGGCAAATTCTTTAATTATCTTAAAGAGATAACAATTACCATACCATTCATGGATGCTATTAGAGATATGCCAGCTTAGGGTAAGTTTTTAAAGGATACCACTACCCATAAAGGCAAGTTAGAGGATTATGGCTTAGTTTCTTTAGTTGAAGAGTCTAAAGCTATGTACTCTAAGTCTGCACCAAAGCTTAATGACCTTGGTTTTTTCATGGTTCCTTGTGTTATTGGTGGTATTGAATTTGATAAAGTTCTACGTAATGTTTGTGCTATTGTTAAACTTATGCCTTATTCCATTTATAAGAGGCTTGATTTAGGTAAACTGAAGCTACTAACATGTGTCTCTTTATGGCCAATAAATCTATTACCCATACACTTGGCATTCTTAAAAATGTGCCAACTAAGGTAGGTAAGTTTGTTATCCCTACTGATTTCGTTGTCCTGGATATAGAAGAAGACCTTAAAATCCTAATTTTGTTTGGGAGGCCCTTTTTGGTTACAATTGGTGCCATAATTGATATGAAGGGAGGTAAGATCACATTAGAGGTAAATAATGAAAGTGCAAATGTAGACACTAGGCTTGAGTCAGCCTCTATTAGGGTTACCTAATAAGGATAATGTTATTTTAGAAATAACTAGGAAACAGTAGCACTTTATTATTCTCGAGCACTAATTTTTTGAAAATATTTTATCATAAGTTTTGAGAGTAAAAAAATGGTGTTTTATTAGCATGCATGTGTTTCTCTCTATGGAATGGGTGAAATGAATACATCTGTAGGCTCTGGATTGGCTAAAAAATGAGTCATGTCCTTGACGCATTGATTAAGATCATGACTCACTTCTGAGTTACGGCCTGAAGAGGGGACTCACTCCCCCTTCCTTTGGTCCATGATTTGAGTCACTAGACTTGACTTAAGGCCATGACTCATTAGGGAGTCAGGACCCAAGACCGTGACTCACCCTTTTTTGCTAGTAAACTAATTTTTTGGACTTTTTTAAGGGGTCTACATCTAAGTTAAGTCCATGACTCACCAGTCAAGGTCATCATTGGGTTTTTTTTTGTCCAAAATTCTAGGTTTTTCCTGGGTAATAGAGGATTATTTTTAAGGTAAAAATCTTCTTCTTTTTTAGTCCTAATTCAAGGCATTTAAAGTAATGATTTCTCTTAAATGAATAACAAATTTTTGGAAAACTCACTAAGAAATCTAGAGAGAGAAAATAAAGAAAACACCATCTAGTGTTTTATCTTATTTTTAGGCAAATGAAAGAAGCAGAAAAATGAGATAGAGATGCTCCTACTGGATTATTAAAGTACCTCTACTGAAGGTGATGTAAGAGGCAAACTTAGAACTTTTTTATCGATCTAGGAGTTTTGTTTTTATAAATTATAATTTTGAGTTCTTTGTAAATTCTCCATGCTTTGTTTCTTATCTTTGCTCTCTGTGTAATATGTTATTCTTGTTGTTCTTATGCAAATAATGCTTTATAAGTGTGTTTATGTGTAATATTGTGTTTTATACATGAACATCTTGCCTATATATGAATTTAAGAAAGTTTGATGTTTGTTAGTTTTCATTTTCTCTCTCTAAAGTATGTTTCTCTCATATGGTGCTTTTACGTAAATAATGTTATTTTGTGCTTTTAATACTTGTTTTAAGCATATGAGTTGATTCTAGGGAGTTTAAGAGCCTTCTCATATGTTTCAGAGCCTTAGAAGGTAATTAAAGAGGTTTTAAATTGGATATGGCATCATTCTGGTAGCCACTGTGCATTCTAGAGGTGACTTATAGCCTTAAGCCATGAGGCTAATGCCTGCTGTAAAATTTTCTATAATCTAAAAGTAAACCTTAGATCCTAGTCGAAAATTACCAAAAATGGTATCCTATACAGTTGAACAATCTCATTTATGTACAATTTAGCCAATTTATCCATCAGGTAATTTGAGTGGACCGGTATGGAATGAGCTGTCTTGGTTAATCTATCCATAATTACCTATACGACATCATACTAATCCAATAACAAAATCCATAGTGATGTTATCCTATTTCCACTATGGAATTGGAATGAGATTCAACAACCGCGAAGGAAATTGGTATTCTACCTTTACCTGCTAATAAGTTAGGCATTTGCAAACATACTCAACTATATCATTTTTCATCCCTCGCCACTAATAAAATTGCTTCAAATTTTGGTACATCTTATTCCCACTCGAATGCAGGGTAAAATTGTGTTATATGCTTCTCACAATAATGGTTTTTTCAATTCTTTATTATATAGTACACACAATCTATTTTGGTAATACAAAACACTATCCTCTCTTACTAGACACATTGATGGACTGACTTCTTATACCAACTGAGCCATTTGTTGTAGTTTTTCATCACCTTTCTAGGCATCGATTATTGCTTGCCTTATATTAGGTTGTGTTCTTAATTGGGCTATTAATGCCCTAATTGGTGCAAATCTCCACTTGTATTGCTGTAACATCAAGGTCACCACCATTTTCTGACTTAAAGCATCAGCTACCACATTGGCTTTACCTGGGTTATAATTAACTATGCAATTGTAGTATTTAAATAGTTATAGCCACCTATGATGTCTCAAATTGAGGTTTTTTATGTAAGTAGATACTTGAGACTTTTATGATCTATATAGATCCTACATCTTTCACCATATAAATAATGGAGCTATATTTTCAAAGAAACCACAACTGTTGCTAGCTCCAAATTGTGAGTAGGATAATTTTGTTATGAGGCTCTAACTACCTTAATGCATATGCCAGTACCTTACCCTCTTACATCAACACATAGCCTAATCTATTTCTTGAGGCGTCATTGTACATTGAATACACTTTACTTGATGTTTACTACATAAGAACTGGAGTTTCTGTTAACATCTTCTTCAATTGCTCAAAGCTTGCTCGAAACCTATTTGTCCACTTAAATTTAACACTTTTCCCAAGTAATATAGTGAGTGAAGGGGTAATAACTGAAAGTCCTTTCAAAAACTGTTAATAATAACCTACCTAGCCTAGGTAACTTCTTACTTTATGAATATTTTGAGGTGGCTTCCAACTAACAAAAGCTTCCATCATTTTAGGACCTATACTAATACCTTCTGATGACATAATATGTCCAAGGAAAGAGACTTCCTTAAGCCAGAAATCACATTTGCTCAATTTGGCATATAATTATTTTTCTCGCAAAGTTTGTAATACAATTCACAACTATTTTGCACGTTCAGCTTCATTCCGAGAGTAGACCAGTATATCATCACTAAATATTAATACAAACTGGTCTATATAGGGTTTAAACACCCTATTTATTAGGTCTATAAAAGCTGCTGGTGCATTTATTAACTCAAAAGACAGGACTAGGAATTCATAATGGTGATATCGAGTTTTAAATGCAGTATTTGAAATATCTACACCTTTTACCCGAAGTTTATAATATCTTGATTGTAGATCAATCTTAGAAAACACACTACTACCCTTTAATTGATCAAATAAAATTTCAATCCATGGCAAGAGATATTTATTCTTCACTGTTACCTTGTTTCACTACCTATAATCTATATACATTCCTAATGTACCATCTTTCTTTTTGACAAAAAATACTGGTATGCCCCAAAGTGATACACAAGGTCTGATGAAGCCTTTATCCAATAGTTTTTACAATTAAACTTTTACCTTTTTTAGCTCCGATGGTGCCATCCTATATGGTGCTTTAAAAATGGGACTTGTTCCAGACAAGACCTTTGTAGATAGCTCCACTTCTCTCTCAGCTGGGAGACCCAACAACTCCTCTGGAAACACATTTGGGAATCTATTGACTACCTGTATATCTTAAAGATTTACTATATCTCTCTTAGAATCAAGCACCAATGCCAAGAATACCTCACATCCCTTTCTAAGGAAATGCCTGGCTTTCATAGCTGATATAAAATTTGTTAGGGGTTTAGATTTAATACCCCCCATGGTTATTTCTTTACCCTCAACATCTTTCTGTATCACAATATTATCTCCATAATTAACTATTTCCTGATGCTTAGTTAACCAATCCATGCCCAATATTACATCGAATTCATGAAATGGTAACACAATTAAGTGAGCAGGAGATTCATTCTCTTATATCATAATATGACAATTCTTACATACTCTATTTACACATACACTTTGGCCAAAGGGACTAGTCACACATATATCAAAATTTAATTGATCTATAGTTGACACATTACTTCTTAGCTCCCTAATATTACAGATATGAGAATGAGTAGAACCTGCATCTATAAGCACATAGACATTAGTGTCAAAGAGAGAAAAAGTACCAGCTATAATTTCTTAAGCATTTACATCTTTACGAGCTTTCATAGCTTATGCCTAGATAGGTGGTGTAGGAGCAAATGATCAATTAACTATTTCAAAAGCATTTTTTGACTGTGTTCTAAACTGACTAGGTCCTTTTCTGCCACTTCTACATCCTCTGCTCACTAAGGATACATTATAAGCTCCCCTGCTACTTTGTTAGGTAAACGACAATTCCTATCTCAATGGGAAATTGGTCATAAAGTGATAAGTGCTACCACACCTAAAACAAGCATTTGTTAACATCTTATAGGTGCCCTAATGCCTCTTGGAACAATAGATGCACTCTGGCAATTGTCCTCCACTTGGTCTTATTGATTTCTCCTTGCCCAATCTAGATAGAGTAAATGCTCCATGTTGTCTACCCCTAGAAGCAGGGTGATTAATACATTTCATTGGTTGATCCCATTGTGTAACCTTGGGTCTCTTCCCTATTGATGAACCATCCCTAACAAAGCTTTTTCCTCTTCATTCTTTTTTCCCTTTTTACTAATTCATCCTTTTTCCACCCAAGTAGATGCTTGTACAAGTTGATAGTAATCCACCTAGTGTAAAAAAGTGGGTCCAATCAATCATTCCTTAACATGGTTATTTAGGCCATCTTTATACTGTCAGCACTTAAAAGCTTGAGTTAATATAGATTCTGGTACATATTTACTTAGACAACTGAACTCTATCTCATACTTAGCTACTATCATTCATCTTTGCTTTAAAATTAGAAAATGTCTCAATTTTTCTTCTTTATAAGCTTCAGTTACATATCTCTATTTAAATTTTGCCTCAAAGAATTCCCATGTAAGAGGATCGAGCAATTGAGGATGTTTCAACACTAATTTCCACCAATTATGTGCTAGCCCTTGTAATAAGGATACCACACAAGTAACTTTCTAATTAGTTGGACATTGAACCTCTTCAAAGACCCAATTAATCTTCTTTAACAACAATTTTTCCTTTTTTGATTTCTTCAAACTAGTGCCCAGAAATTCCTCTATTCTATGCTTTCTGATTTCTGTAATAGGAGCTTTTGGTGTTGTCATTCATTGTAAACTCTAGGCCATATCTTGGAAAATATACAATAATGCTTCCCTAGGTACTGCAGTAGGTACATTGTCTCAAGTAGATACTGAGGATTCTAGGTTGGAGGGATTAGATCTCATTGGCAAGTTACTTTTAGCCATTTCTTCTATTGCTTCCTTACTTCCCTCCATGATCTATTAACTACAAAAAAGGGATGCCAACATTAAGCCAACACCAAAAACATCCTCTACATATATACTCTTAAGTTTCTATCGGCTACAACCGCTTAAACCATGCTCTGATACTAAAGATGTAAGGACTACTCTAGCATTTCTTGGTTCCTATTACTATATACTTCAACTTTCATATAACAATGCATATTAACACTCATTGTTCACCCGTCATATCATTTTTAGTAATTCATAATCATATCCATACATATGAATAGTTTATATAATATAAAGTTTTTTATTACATTATAATTATAATAATGTTATTTCTTGTATTATACCTTTATGTTATATTTTCTAAGCAAAATATGAAATTTACAATAACAAAATAAAGCAAAAAAGACATCATTATCTTCAAACTATAACCTCTCCTAGTGTTAGTATTGGCTTTACTATTGTTGGCTTAGTCCCTGCTGGAGACTCCTACCCTAAGTACCTACATGAATGAACACCCGTGCTAAGCTATACATCTTAGTATGGAATAATAAATATGTGAACAACCACTTACAATGGTCATTCTTACATGCACACAATATGTAATAATGATAATAAATAATCATATTAATTAGACTATCTTGATGAATTAAGTAAACATTACCTTATGCAAGGTTAATCATATAAATAACATATCATCAATTAGCATATATTATTTATCATATATTTTCTCATATATCATTTCCTGTGAATGCCTGCCTAAGTTATATGGATGTCGATAACCGCTGTTGTAGATACCCATATGTATCAATCATATGGAATACCCGAATGTATCAAACCTCTAGATCCAATAGGAATCAAGACTTTGGTCCCAAATAGGGACAGACTATGGATGTAAATGGGGATAAGACTGTGGCAGTTGCATCTATACCTTATAGGCATACCTATCTATCCACAACCAAGTTTTATATGTAGACGTTAATCCATTCTTCAAAATTTCTATACATTGCATTTGGTTCATTAGAATACACATGCATACCTATACAAACATCCATAATAGTTATAATAATATAGCTTTGATCATCAATGCATATTTTAAAAGTGGAAATCTGCATATAGGTATATATACTTTAGTTAGAACATCTTTAATCACACTTATTCATGTGTATAGTTAGGTACATATGTATTTACACACACACACACACACACACATATATATCCTTTTTGTATTTTCATATATTAGTCATGACGGGCTACATGCATGAAATTGATTTATGGCTTAAGGGTACTCTAAGTTAATCATATACTTATACTCTTTTAAATTAATGAGTTTTTACAATTTTATTTCAATATTTCTCTAGGCTTAAAATATATTTCTTATCTTATTCTACCCTTATTTTTATGTTTTAAAGTGCCATAAATGTGTTTAGAAATGTTCGAGTGAGTTTTGATGGCCATTTGGGCCTAAAAATCATGTATAAGCTATAATAGGGAGGCACACGATTGAGATAAATTGGTCTTAGTTGTGTACAACGGTCATAATTGATACAGAAGGGTCAACATGGCTAAAACAAAATGGTCTTAATCATGTGCCCCATTCTGCCCCATGAATTATGCAGGTAGTTTTTCTGAGTATAATTGTACATCAATTTAGACCTAGCATACAACATTTTCAAGCCAAATGTTCTCCTACAAAGTTGTCCTATATTTATAGTTTCTAAATCTTTACTCCATTTAATCATGTAAATCTTCAGATATTCTTAAAACAACATATAATGCTACCTATGGCAGGGCAACAAACACAATTAGAGTTCAAGCTCAATTTTCATCACCTTAAAAAGGGATTCAGATTTTTAATTCTTCATATGAAATCTAGATCTATGAGTCTAGTTTCTATTCCAACTATAATTACTCAATTTGAATTCTTGTAGCTTGATTTATAATAAAATAGTCTAGATTAGTTAGATGAGTCCTAAGGTAGATTTTAGTGATTTCAAGAACAACTTTTCTACTTCGATTCTCAAGCATCCTTGAGCTTAATTTCAATGATAACACATCATTATAGCATCTAATATCTCATTATCCAAGTCACATACACAAGCAAACACATTCAAAGTCATGAAAATTTCCCTTACCTCTTCAATAGGATACACCTTCTTCAAGCTCTTCATTCAAGCTCTTCTTTACCTTTGCTAGTTTGCCCTTCTACATAGAATAAATTCACTCATTTTTATAATATAAAAGACTCATATACTCTCTCTAATTGATTATTAACTTACAAGAAATAAAGAATAAGAGAAGAGGGAGTTGTTATCCTAAAATGATAACTTCTAAATTCTCTCTCCTTCCAATATTAGGATTGAGCTTCTTAGGGGTTAAATGGGAGAAAAATGGATGCCTTAAGCTCTTTAAAGTGGCTAGCTAACCATCCCTCTAAATTCCTTGATTTTTTACATTTCTCAAGAAGAATCTAAGGAGGATAGATGTCTTGCTCCTATTAGCTCTCATTTTGACTTTACAAAGGTTGCAATTAACTCCATTCTTTTCTCCAATTTCTTGTTTCTTCCATTAAACTTTCTCTTTTCCTTTTCAATTGAGTCCCTTGATTGGTATCTTTCCTATAATTAATCACATGCATAACTTAATTTAAAATTACCACTTCACCCCTCCTTATTTAAAACAATTACCTCTATACGCCAACTTAAAATTCACTAACTATACTCACACATAGTGTTTACATTGTCATTTAAGCACACATATATGTTCTCCCAAGGCCTAAATAGGGGCATCATAATTGATAACATACTATTTTATTCATGAAATGAATATGAGCATGCAGATATTTGAGGATTGTGTTACAAACATTGAAGGAGAAACAATTATATGCCAAATTGAGCAAATGTTATTTTTGGCTTGAGGAAGTTTTTTCCTCAAACATGTTGTTTCTTCTAAAGGTGTTATAGTTGATCTAACTAAAGGTGAGGCTATTGTTAATTGGAGATTGCCTCGAAATGTACCTGAGTGAGAATTTTTTTGTGTTTAGTAGCTTATTATCATTGCATTGTTAGGGGATTTTTAGTCATTGCTTCTTCACTCGCTAAGCTACTAAGGAAGGGTATCAAGTCTGAGTGGATTGATCGATGTTAAGCAAGATTTCATTAGTTAAAGAAAATGTTAATAAGAGCTCCATTCTTAACCCAATTGATATTGGGGAAAGAATATTCTATGTATAGTGATGCGTTTATGGTTAGTTTGGGTTATGTACTAATGTAAGATGGCAAAGTGGTGGCTTATGCATCCAGATAATTAAAACCATTTGAGCAAAACTACCCTACACATGATTTAGAGTTAGCTGTAGTAGTGTTTGCTTTGATGATATGTCGACACTACTTATATGGAGAAAAATGTAGAATTTATACAGATTATAAGAGTCTTAAGTATTTGCTCACTTAAAAGGTACTTAACCCAAGACAACATAAATGGTTAGAGTTATTTAAAGATTATGACCGTATAGTTGACTACTACTCGGGTAAAGTAAATGTACTATAACTATATGGAGGGAGCCCATCTAAGTATTCAGTAAGGGAAGATGGAGGTGTGTATTATCAAAATAAGTTATGCATACTAGATGACAAAGAATTAAAAAGAATTTTTTTGGGAGAACCGAACAATATAATGTTCACCATGCACCTGGTGGTAATAAGATCTATCAAGATTTAAAGAAATTTTACTGGTGGACTAGTATGCAGAAAGATGTGATAGATTATATATCTAAGTGTTTGACTTGTCAATAGGTAAAAGAAAGACACCAACTTCCCTCAGGATTGTTGAATCCTATACCAATACCATAGTGGAAATGGGATTAAATCACTATAGATTTTGCTACAAGTTTGCCACTCACATAGAGAAAGCATGGGGTAGTATGGGTAGATGTTGATAAACTGACTAAAATACCTCATTTCATACCAGTCCGACAAGATTATTCAATTGATAAATTGGTTGAATTATATGTAAATGAAATTGTTTGGTTACATGGAATACCAATATTTATAATTTTAGATCAAGATCTAAGGTTTACATCCAGATTCTAGCAAAGTTTACTATTATGGTTTACCGAATATAATACTTAAAATATCATTCCCATGAGGATATGATGAGTGATTACACACTATTACTCAATTACTAATCTTGTCTACAATGTTTATAAGTCAAACTGTAGAATTACCTAAAGTCTATACTAAAACTAAAAGCACTAATTAAACCTATTTTATTAATAATCAGAGAAGACAATTGAGAAATAATATTATAAGATACAAATTGAACTTGAAATTATTCTCTTAATTTAAATTTAATCTAACAATGCAAGCCAAGTCAGATTAATGTCCTTGTAAGGACCAAATCATGACCATAAGAGGATTAGTGCTAATTAATGAGGACTATCATTAATTAAGGCAAAATGGAATTATTTTACAATTATCAAGGTTAAATAGTAAGAGGGGTATTTTGGTAATTTTAGCATGTAAGAATATGAGTCAAGTTAAATTATAATTATAGAAAAGGGTGTAATTGAAATGAATTAGAAAGTCTTGGGGTAAAGATGGAAGAAATTGAAATAATGGGGGTTTATTTGTGTTTAAAGGCATTTTGGAGATTTACTTGGGAAGATATTTTTACCCATTCATTTATTTTGGGACACTTGGAGAGATGAGGATGAACTCTCACTCTCCCTCTCTCTCTCTCTCTTTCTCTCTCTTTATTGGTTACGGGATTGAAAAAGAAGCCCTAGGGTTTTGGGTGTTCCAACTTCATGAAGGAGAATGAAGGAATAAGAGTAAAAGGAATGGATCAAGAGAAGTGAGGGAGGTTTGAAACTTCAAAAGCCAGGTATAGGAATTACTGTGATTTTGTTATTTGTGGATGGATTTTTTTGAGATTAGGGTTTTGATGTTTGGATTCTTAAATGAGTAATGTTAAGATTATTTGTTTTAAGATGAGTAAGGAAGGATTATTTGTTTTAAAATGAGTTTTGAAGATCATTTGGCCTGTGGGATTATTTCCGGCACGCTTAAAATTAGATCAGATTGATTTGTTTTCATTTTTAGAAATGTTCTTTCTTAGGGTGTCGAGTCGTGACATTCTTCATGAGTCATGAACTTCTTCACGAGTCATGAAGTCTATCATGAGTCGTGTGCCTCTTTCCTTCACTCGTGAACCTTTTCACAAGTCATGAATTTTACCCATTTTTCTTCACTCATGAACCTCTTCACGAGTCATGAATCTACCTCCTTTTCTTCACTTGTGAGTCTCTTCACGAGTCAGGCATTTCTTCACGACTCGTGAAGCTAGTTTGGCCTTCTACCGACTCGTGAATGACTTTACGAGTCATGAAATTTTGTTCGACTCGTGAATGTCTTCACGAGTTGTGCACTACCACTTGGCTATTATTCCTTATGAAAAGCCCAGCCATTTATACATCCTCTTTTCAAATAGTTCTCCTTCACCCAAGCTATAAAATCATTCATTAACCTATGAACCAATAATGTGGGGTGTATAATTGAGATAAACAAGTTAACCACGAGTAATGTGGAGGGAGTTTGAACATTAAAGTGATGTATAGTATTTTATTGGTTTATTATATGAATTTGAAGGATATGAATGAACTTATAAGAGGGAATGTATTGAACTAAATTGTAAGTCATTTATGCCATCAAATTGTTGTACTAAGTATGTATATAGAAGACTGAAAAGTTTTATAAGAATAAACCTATGAAAACACGGCGTAAAGACCACTTGAACTTTTAATTAAAGGGGCCTTTGTGCATGGGGATACTAATATGAGATATGTTGTTAAGAAGTATTTTTATGGCCTAATAAGCATAAACCTAAAGAGAGAGCAGGAGGCAATACAATAATTTAAATGTTATGTTAATTAATGTTACCTATATAATAGCTATGAGGTATGTACTAGGTCAAGGAATGATTCCGTCTAAATATGGCGATTTAACCTAGTTGTAATAAGATAATAGTTGCAAGGCTGCAAATCTAAGATAAAAAGAATGGGCCAATATGACTTATGTTTAATTATGAAACCGTAGAAGCTTGAATGCCCTCGAGGTCATAAGATGAATTATGATTAGCATTGAGGTATAAGAACCTGCTCGTCTGTTTGTTCATGCCTATACTATATTATGATTAAATCATGACCGTCAAAAGTGTGCTAATGACTAAGATGACATGATCACACATACCCCAAATAAGTATAAGATGTCATAAGATGAAAATACAAGTAAGACGATTGAAGTATATATATATATATATATATATATATACACATCTGACAATGTTATGGTGTATAACAGATTGTCTATAATCTGATGAACCCTGAAAGAGAATCAAGTAAATGAAACATGCGTTGACCTTAAACTGTATGAGAACTCATTTATTTTAGTATATAGACCATAAATGCTCGAGTGTTGCTATATATGTTCATGTCGTAATGTGAATAATTCTGAGAATAGGGAGCTATTCATAGGAAGCAGTAACAAAGCACGTATGTTCATGATTTAAGCTGCATATATATGTAGATGTGCATGCGGACACGCATAATGCTAATTATGAAATATTACATATTATTATTTGTTCAAACCTGAAACTATCATGCTATGAATGAATGAAAGTTGATGTAACTATATGATCATATGATAGCATACATGTGTACTGAAGCCTAGAGCTCAATGTTTTAAGTATGATGAGAATAACGTGCACTCTTATATGAACGATGGCATTAAGCAAATATGTTGTGTTAAGTAAAGAAAAGTATGTTTAATCAAAATTGATGCATTCTTTTATGAAAGGAATGATTTGCGTTCTTTTATGAAAAGGTGGCTTTAAGCCAAATGATGTGCTAAGTAAAGAAGAATATGTTAAACCAAGATGTCTTAAAAAGTTAAGCCTGTGGGTCTTAGTTCAGTTGTGGATTAGATAGGCATGCCTAGAAGGATACAGTCACAACTGCTAGAGTTGACCCCGTTTGGGTCTTGTTCTTTAATGGAACCATCACTTAACCTCGTTTGGGTCCATAGTTTATTCCTTGCTACAATCATTGCTTGACCCCTTTTGGGTCCATTGTTTGATATCTTTCGATATCCATAGTTTGATTCCTTCGGGTATCCATTGCTTCCGTTATCCACCTTTCGAACTAGTACTTAGGCAAGCTATTAAAGATGATAAAAAGTACAAGAAATAAAGTGATATATATATATATATATATATATATATATGTAGGTGAATATATATGTATCGATTTCTTCACGTAGTTAACATAAGCATGATGAATGTCTTATTGTATTGCATTGTTTTATCTAAAATTCCTTTTAGCTATAACTGTCTTTATGAAATGAGATGCCATGTTCATTACATTATGATTATGAGATATGTATATCACCTCGACCATGAGGAAGGTTCCTGTGTGAGTAGAACTCCATCGATGGGTTCCACGGAGAATATATGGACCCCAAATGTAGAATATTGTACTAGAACTTACATGGACTATAACATGTACTCTAAGTTTGATGTGCTCTATTTGTAAAATGCATACATGTGACATTGAAACCTTGTTTTATAATCAAGATATGTAATGCTTTTTCTTTATAATCACATGCAAATCTACTAGTCTGTTGAAATATATATATAAATGTTTACACACATGTAAGTTTAATGATAGCATTCATTTAACCAAGTGCAATGCATTACATAGATTGAAGATTGTAAGAGAGTCAGGTTACCAAGCTAAGATAACACAAAGGATGTAAAGTTTATGAACCTAATATGAGAATTGTACTAAATATATGAAGTAGATAGGCTTACTAGGACTACTTGTAGATGTTATATGGCTTAAATACACCCTTATAGTATGAATTAATGTTAAATGCCTATCTGAAGTGAACCATGTGATTTAATGCGGTAAGTGGAAATCTTGTACCATTAATAACTATGATGGTTAACCTCTTGATAAAAAGGATTATAAGATGTAAATGAAGGTTTGCACGCACATATACATAATGATAACATTGACTTAATTAAATGTAACATATGATATAAATTGGTGTTATAAGAGGTTTAAGTTACTACGTTAAGATAATATTAAGAGACACATATGCGTGGAACAAGAGTGAGAATTGTGTGATTGTAAGAAGAAATCATGTCTAACAATGAGAAAAGGGATGTTGCATGATATAAGCACTTACTTAAGCATGTCATATTGGTTAATTGAAGCAAGTCTAGCTTGTACAATAAATAATCATGATTTCTTAAGTTGTATGAAGAAAGAATTATGAAATGTATGAATGATAATAGTTTAAAATGAATAGTAAGCTATGATGATGCTCGTGAATAAACCAGTCTAAACAGGATCGAGTTAAGTCAAGTAAATACTCTAGATAAATTTAACAAGGCAATTGTTGTTGGGGTTGAAGTCTTTTCAAATTATCAGTGTAACAACCTCATATGTTATTTGGTGCTTGATAAAAGGTTGTGCATATTTATGCATGATAATATGACTCAGGGAAAGAGTATTATATATATATACATATAGTTTTGTTCCCCACTAAGCTTTATAGCTTAGCACGGGTTTGTTTATCCGTGTAGGTTTTAGGATAAGCTCTAGAGGATCAGTCATGATGCAGTCGCCTTGAGGATATCAGGATACTTGAAGGCCATTTATGTTATTTTTATCTTATCTATAAGCTTAATTATCTTATTATGGCATGTAATGATGGCCTTTATTATTATTATTTTTGCATGACCTCTACTAGGTTTTTGATGATGATGATTGATGATTATCCATGGTTAAGGAATTAGGGTGTTATAGTCCTAATTCATTCTCTTGAGATGAAATAGTTATTCCTAAAACATGCATATATAACTCTAACGCTTAATTCTCATTAATGCATTATTTAATTATAAACACTTATCTTAAGGTTATATGCCAAATTATAGCAATTATCTTAATATCTCGATCTCTCAATTGATATTTTGATAATGAATTCTATTAGCTATAAGAAAGAATACAACTCCCAATCATACTCTCTCTCATCATGATCATGCATAAAATACTAATAAAGAGTTCTGGAAATAAGATTATATATAACACTAAGAATATAAAAGATATAGACATCAATGTTCAAGTTCATAAGAAAATAACATTCACTAATTACAAGAAGAAGCAATAGATGAGAGATAGTGAAAAGAAATCTCTCAACCCTTTTTAATCTCTAAGTACGACTTCTTCTTCTTGTTTGTATTCTTCTCAAAATAACAAAGTAAAATTTACTAATTATAGCAACTAAAAATCAAAAATTGTCAATGTTCTCTTTCACAACTTGTGTGTATCCCCCTTTTATAACTAACTACTTCTTGTGTTTAAATAGGATTTCAATTCTTGTGTCTTTTAGAAATGCCCCTTCAGAAGTGTGCAACCCTTAATGGAATGACATGCATTTTCAAGTGTCCCTTCAAAAGTAACCACCCAACATCTTCTTGATGTCATGCTCATGATAGAACATGCTTCATCCTTTGTTTACTTTTCTCTACGTTGACCTCTTCTTTTGATACCTTTTTTATGTTACACTCGCGACTCCTACTGTGCTCATGATAGAGCTCCTTCTTTCATTTGATTTCTACCTCTTTTCCTTAGATCTTATTCCTTTACTCCCTAAACACACTTACGACACAAATACATAAAAGTACAATGTTTCACATAAAAAACTAACTAAAACTAAACATGTTCTTCACAAAAACATTCACAAACTATGCAAGAATCAACTTACATCATTTACAACAAGCTTTAGGAATACAACTTCATTATAGCACTACTTTTCATCCTCAAATAGATGGGTAATTAGAAAGGGTTATACAAGTATTAGAAGATATGTTGAAAGGATGTGTTATGGATTTTCCAAGAAGTTGGGACAAATATCTTGCTTTAATAGATTTTGCATACAACAATAGTTATCAAACCAATATTGGTATGACACCTTATGAAGCTTTGCATGGACAAAAATATAGAACTCTAATTTGTTAGATTGAGTTAGTTGAACATAAGATGATTGGCCTTGATATTGTTAAAGACACAAAAGCGAAAGTGTAGACTATTAAGCAAAGGTTGAAAGCAACAAACGATAGACAAAAATCCTATGCAGATTTGAAGAGAAAGGACATTGAGTACCAATTTCGTGATAAAGTATTCTTGAAAGTTTCTCTTTGGAGGAAAGTATTAAGGTTTGGGAAGAAAGGTAAACTTACTCCAAGATTCATTGGCCTATATAAAGTCTCAAAAAGAATTGGACCAGTTGCGTATATATTGGTACTTCTTTTAGAGTTATCCAAGTTACATGACGTTTGCCATATTTCTATGCTTCAAAGGTATGGATTTGATAAATCTCATATCTTACCTCTCTAAAAGATAAAAGTCCAACTTAATTTTTTATATGATGCAGAACCAAAGAAAATTCTAGCTAGGGAGATCAAGCAATTGAGGAATAAACAAATTCCCTTTGTTAAAGTGTTATGGCAACATCATGGTATGAAAAAAGCAACTTAGGAACCTAAATCAATCATAAAAGCATAGTATCCTTAATTGTGTGAATTAGGTATGAATTTTAAGGACAAAATTCTTTTAAAGGGGAGAGAATAGTGAGGCCCCACTATAGGCCCTAAAAGATTATACATGATTAAAATGGTAATTTAAAATTTGTAATGTTAGATTAATTGTTAAAATTCAATTAGGGTCTAAAAAGGGGTAAATTGGTAATTTTATTATAAGTTATACATGTGTGTAATTAAAGTATAATAAAGGATTAAGGGTGTAATTGCAATAAAGAAGTAAGAGTTGGGGATAACTTAAAAGAGAATAGAAACTAGTGGGGTAGAATTTAGAGAATGAAAGAATTAGTGGGAGCTAAGTGAGATTTTCATCTCTACTTAGTCTCTCTAGAACTTTCATGTGAGAGAGGAAAAGAGAAGAAGAGGTAAATATATGGTTCATAAAGTTTGGTCACCAAAAAGAAAGAGAAGGAAGACATGTATCTCTCTCACTCTAAAACTAGACTTTCATCTCCCTATTAAAGTTCTATTTGGGAAGAGGTGAAGAAGGATTTTTTTGGGTTTTCCAAAGGTACTTGGTCCAACATTTCATCTCCTATCTTCTTTTTCTTTTTTGCTAATTTGATAGTATTGCATTGGAAATAACAGCTAGGTATTAATGCATGAATTTGATTCTCTGCAGATGGTGAAGTAAATAAGAGCAAAGGGAAAGAGGTTTTGAAGGATTGAAGTAGGAGTTTTGAACTTCATGAAGAGGTATGGGAACCATGAACAAATCTTGAATTGCATGTTTGTGATTCTAGTAAATTGTGATGAAATCATAGTTAATTTGAGGAAATTAGAATATAAACTCTACATGTGTTCATCTCTAGGTTTAACTGAGCAATGGAGTTAATTACTCAAAACAGAGCATAAGAATCATAATATGTGTAAGTTATAATTAAAAGGAGAATTATTTTTACATGTTTAATTATTCTCTAATAGTTAGGTTTAAGTTTTCTCCTAATGAAGCAATGAGGCAAGAAAGCCAATAAATTTAGTAGGAATTTACAGATTAACAAAATGAGCATATTAATTTATTTTGTAAAGAAATTGGAATTTAGAGTTTTAATTAGATGTATTTCAAGTAGATTTAATAATGGAGAACGTGTAGAAACAAAGTGTTACAAGTAATTTTCATAGAACACAACTTTCGTTAAAGTGTTGGAGATATGTAAGATTAATTTTGAAAATTTGACAGTTGAAATTTTGGCACAGACTGATCTACATAGTAGTGACAATTTGGTGTCAGTCATTTACACCCTTCTGTCTCGATGAAAATGAGAGCTACACGGTAGAGACCAATTGGTCTCTACAGTGTACACCTTTCTATATTGATACTACATTATTGTAGATGATAGAGACCATTCTGTCTTAACTATGTACACCTTTCTGGATTAGAGATGAATTAAGGCACTTGACAGAGACCATTTTGTGTACCTCCTTTGTATTGCTTTACACATAATTATTCATTGCTAAATTGTTTCCCATGATCATTTATGTGCTTTTAAAGCAATTTGATCAAGGAAATAATGGCATAACATGTTCTATAATCACATAAATGATGATAGTACTATGATTTATATATATATATATATATATATATATATATATATATATATATATATATATATATATATATATATATATATAAAGAGAGAAAGAGAGAGAGAGAAATCAATGACCTTAAGGTAGTGTATTCATGTGACTCATATAAGATATAATTTTGACTGTTTAAATTTAAATAGTGTGAAAATGCAAATATGTTTATATCTTCATGATATCACATGATTATATATATAGTTATGGTATTGTAATAACAACCGAGATGTGTACAATTATATAGGATTATATATATATATATATATATATATATATATATATATATATATATATATATATATATATATATATATATATATATATATATATATATATATATGATTATACAGTAAAGATTTGAACTCAATAAATGGAATGTGTATTAAAATGGTTTAATGCCTACGTTTAGAGTTTGGTTGTGGATAGATAGGCATGCCTGTAGGGTAAAGTTGCAGCTGTTATAGTTTCACCTCATTTGAGTCCACAATTTTTCCTCATTTGGGACCACAGTTTAAGCCGTATTGGGTCCACAGGATTGATACCTTTGGGTATCACATAACTCAATACCTATGGATATTCAGATAATTAATATGTACCGGTATCCACAATTCCCGGTATCCACACCCTGAAACTTAGGTAGGCAAATTATAAGAAAAGTAATAAAATTTAAAGTGCGTGAATGATATCAATGAATTATATATGCTTATATTTGTGTTTTAATATCTATACTATTTTGTTCTAACTTCATATTTATGAAATTACTTTTATTTGTATCATGTATGCAATGTTTAAACTTATGCATATCGTGTGGTTATCAACAACCATTGTGAGTGTTCGTTCAATATAATTTATTCCCCATTAAGCTTTATAGGCATAGGTGTTTTATCTGTGTAGGTTCTTCAACTAAGATTACTCAGGGACATAATTTGCATCAGGAAGGCCAACCTGAGTTTTAATAAAAGCTAAACATATGAAGTCCTTATTTAGGTCTTTTTCTATAAAGAGTTTTAATATAAGTTTAAATGTATATGTAAATGGTAAATTTTGTATTGTAAAGTGTTAGAAAATATCAGTTACATGCATCTCATACATAAGAGAAATTTAAAATTTTTTAACCAATAGATCTGATCTTGCCATGAATTTACAATATACATATTAATGTGAATAAGAAAAATCACCTTTGATTTTTGTTGAACGGTTGATTTTCCTTCTCACCGGGTTGTCACAAACCACAGTGTCCAAAATCGAACACCTCGAATGAGTAATCCACACTAGAGAAGGATTGAATGAACCAACAAAGGAGGAGAAAAAGGCCTGGCTGAAATCTCCTTGATGCTAGGAAGGGGTGGCGGCTAGGGTTGAGAGAAAATGAGAGAAACTTGTTTTCTCTTAACTATTTACACTTAACCCTATCACTTGGATTTTTATAGTTAGGTTAAAATTCCAACTTCATAATAGGATTGGGCTCTTTAAAATTGCTTGAGAAATATTAATTGGGCTTCTAGAATTATTAATAATTTATTTGGGTTTAATTAAATCCAATTTAAGCCATTTCTTAAAAGACTATGTACAAACCAACAAACTAGGCCCTTTGTGCATATACTTGGATTTAATTACCCAAATGAATTCCAAATCCAACCAAATTAAATATTCAAGATCCATAACACTTATGAAATATATTTAATTTATTTTGGACCAAGATTTATGCCTCTAAGGCCTTCTGCTAAGAGGTGGCGTGAAACCCTTCCTTTAGAGGGTTTCTGCACCAACTTCACTTCTTTGGGCCTCAATATATTTCTCCAATGGATCTATTAATTATTATATCAGCCCTATAAAACTTATAGTCTAATTAATAATTAATTATAAAATACATTATTTCAATTAGGTCCATTTTACAAAACATTTCTAAAAAGTTCTGCGAACAATTTTACTTGATCATAATTAGTTAAACTCTTTAATTAATTATTCTCTTATTCACTTCTCAATTCCCATAATAATATCAAATATTATTATCCCTATTATTTTATCATTTTATCCATTTCTCTATATGTGTGTGACCTATTGGGTTCCTATCCATGTTGGCGGTATAATATGTAATTGTGAGTTCTATTCAAAACTCATATGATTTAAACTTCTTTAAATTATTTCATCAATCCCTATTAATATTCATGATACACTATTATACAAATCATGAGCGGCCTCTAGCTAGGCATTATGACTATCCAAATGTTAGGAAAGTCAAGTGGTTTGACTATACCCTTCCATAGAAATAGTTACTGTGCAATTACTCCTTTCACAACTCTTATCTCGATTAGATTCTGAGTATGAATTTCTATCAACTCATATAAATCTAATTATTTATGTTCTATTAATTTAACTATTGTTCCCAAAATACCCTTCATGGATCTCTATCCATCTCGACATATTACTATAGCCAGAGATTCTCTGAACAAGGCAATTATAAAATCATGTAAGATAACTTCCCTTAATAAATCTGAGATGGTGAATCCTTTGTCAATCACTTAAATATCTTTAAGTAGGTCATGATATACCCAATCTCCTAACTATGTTCACTTCCAGTTGGAAGTAATCAGTTATGGAGTCAAAACATACCACTTGCTACTTAAGATAACTTAGGTGATCTCAAGTCTAAGGATACTTGCACAATCGCTATGAAGAGATTCCTCACTAACATAGATTTAATATCCATGTGAGGATTCTCTTTGCAGGTGTCCAATGAACTTATTCTTCTAACAAGCATCCACATGTTAACTTTGATTATCTTCCATAATCACAGTTATGAGAACCACTGCTTGAACTATTCAAGAAGCATAACATGTGCTAGTCTATCCGAATTAACAATGGCCTATCTTGTTAATTCTATGACTAGGGATATTTAGATATTAACACATTTGCATGCAATAGACATCTCATATCATGAACACTTTCATGATTGCCTTTACACTGTGTTTATAATATCAAGGACTTCATTTATTAATTTAAGATTTACAAACTCATGTATTTAAACATAACAATAATAAATGAATGATGCCTTTTATTTAGAATATTAATTCATTCATATGAAATACATCCCTTTTACATGGGCTCTAGGGTATACTCTCTAACATAAAGGCACATTTTTGTTATCCGTAATAGTGTGAACATATATCGATGATAAGCTTTAACTCTTAGTGAGATATATGCACACTAATGTATAATGATGTAAAGCATGATAATAATATTATGTTCGTATCTAATTAGAAATATAGGACAAGTAAATAAGTTAAAGTTATGCTTTTTGTGATATGTATGATAATAACAATAGGTTGATGTATAAAGGGTGTTACACGAGGCATTATGGATTGGGTTAAATCCCTATCAATTGTAAAGTGATCAACATTCACGAGTTAAATAAGCCTTGATTTGGTCTTAAGCCCTAAAAGTGAGTTTTTAAGAGCAAACCAGATGCTTACGGGCTTTAGCTTGTGTCACAATGTTGACCCCACTAGGGATGACAAGATTTTGCACTAAAAGCAACTTGGTTGATTTGATATAAATTAGTATTTATGGTTTAATTATGTTGATCTTCTTCTGAATTAGGTTGCAATAGAACATGCTACAGTCATAAAATTAGGTTAGGCATCCCATTTGACCAATGGTGCATTCTCGAAGTATAAACCTATTTTCATTCAATATAGGGAAGTTTTAAGGAATATTCACCACCTTAAGTCTCATACCATACAGTATATTAAATGATGACCCAATCAATTGTTACGCTTGTGATGAGCTAGATCTGTTGGGAGGGACCATGCTTGGGTATCCCTAACGTTGTGTTACTAGATTAAAGCCTCATGTATTAGCCATAAATACTTTTCCTATGTATCATGTATCGTAATACTATGCTTTCCATATGGATACCTATATACTCGATCAAATTTTGATAAATTAAGGTAGGAAATGATCAAAGGTTGTCATACCCCAATGGGCTTACCATTATTTGTTTGAATTATCCAAGTATATAGTGATTGAAGATGTATTTGCCTACACTTTAAATATAGAGAGGCTATGTTGTTAGTTTCCTATCGTGCACCATTTTGTGTTCTTTGGGCTCCTGGTTAACCTATGAGCTAACCCCACCTAGGAAAGAGACTGCATGGCTACTTATATGGGAGAAATAAGGTTGGAAGGTTTACTTTTGGCTTGCACATGTATTCTAAATATGATGCATAACATGCCCACGCATTACATACATAAACATGCTTCATGCTAACAAATTCTTTTTTCAGCCATCATAGAGCTATCTAAGTGGTTTAGGCATTCGACCTGTCATGGAAAGATAAATGTTCATTGGACAAGCTTCAAACCTCAATTTCTTTTGAAAATCACTTTGAGTGAGGGTATAATTGCACTATTTGAAATGTACTTATAAGAAGTGAATCTTTTGACTGAGTTGGAAGACTTAAGTCTTGATAGAGGTTTATTTTAGACTATTGAAGGCACCATAGAGCTGATAGGATGGTTCAGGATTTCGAATAGACATTTGGTTAGGAAATCCCTATTAGAGTCATATAAGTCAACGTCAAAAATTTATTTGGGTTTAGTCGAAGTCTTTAAGCTAGCTTGAAAATGTGCAGCCATGATAGATCTAACATAGATTAGGGTTATTGATATTTAGGTGCTAGATAGAAGACTTGACGAGTTTGAAAGAAGAATAAGGGCCATGATGATTGATATGATGAGTTCCCTAGCACAACTTATTGGCCAGTAAATGTTGATAGCTACTGTTACATATGGAGAACCTATAATTGTTACAGGCACTTTAGCTATCACCATTGCAGGACCTTTCTTGATGGCTAAATCAAAAGGTATTGGGTTCAGAGCTTCATTTGTTAAACAATAAGAGGATAAATGTGTTGCTTCTAAGGAGGATTTCATTCTTGAAGAGGAGGAAGAGAAGGCAGTAGCATAAGTCCTAAGGAGTAAGCCACCTAGAATTGAAGATCCAGTCTGGAGGAAAATGGAAGAGAAGATAAAAATGATGGCTCAGGCTTTATCAATTAGAAAAAGGGTCAGTCTAGAGGATAGGGACTTAGAGAGAGAAGATGTGCTTCCTCAATGGTTTAAGATGCCTGATTTTCCTAAGTTTAATGGTACTTCTAACCCATCTACCTATATCAAGCAGTATACCTTTGTCATAAAGTGCATCACTCTTACTAAAAGACAAAAGGTTAAGTATTTTAGCCTTAGTCTTACGAGCCTTACCATTGACTGGTATCATAGCCTAGATAGACATACCAAAAAAGGTTGGGATAGGTTAATAGAAGAGTTCTTGATGCAAAATAATTGTAGCATTCAGATGGAAGTTACTTTGAAAGATCTTGAGTTATGAAATAAATGTAGGGTGAATCCTTCCATGATTATTTGATGAGGTAGAGAAATAGAGTAATAGAGATGAAAAGAAAGCCTGACACCACTAATTAAATTAGGCTTTTCATTAGAAATGCCAACCTTTATCTGAGAGATGGTTTGAAGTTGAAAGGGCTGAAAGATTGGGAGTCTTTAAAAGACGTCATCATTAAAGTCAAGGGCGAGTACCTGGCAAAGAAAGCAAGCTCTGCTAGTTGTGTAGGTTTTGGTCATCAAGGATATAGAGGTACAACTGGTAAAGTTGGTGGCACGAGACCACTCAAAGGAATTATTAAAACTTTGGTAGTCTTTGTCATGGGTACTTGATTGGTTGATCAAGGAAGGAAAGTTGCAACCATTGTAAGCTAAGTTTTCTATAAGTCTAGGTCAACCTAATCATCTGGCTAATCAATATTATGCCTATAATCAACATACAGGCCATCTTACGGATCACTGTAGGACTTTAAGGGATAAGATCTAAGATCTTATTGATAGCAAATAGATTATTAACCCAAAGAAGAGGGAAAAGAAGAAAGGGAATTATAATGAGATTTTGCCTCCTGTATTGATAATTGGTTCAGGCTTACTGGAATGGCTTGTTTTATGTGACTTGTATGGTAAGAAATACTCAGCCATTACTCATTCTGAGTAGTTGGAGGCAAGAGAGAAGAATAAGGTGGTAGTATGTGTGATTGATTATTATGAGTCACCTAGTGAATATAAAGATGGTGCTAGTCCTATAACTCTATGGAATTCTGAGAATGAAGAAGAAGTAAATAAGGTAAAGTTAATTACCCAAAGTGGCAGGGTAGTGCCAAAAGTAAAAATACAGTCGGACTTTCAGTCATTGCCTACAAAAAAGGAACAAAAGGAAGATCAAATCCTTAAGCAGCTAAGGAAAACTCATGTTTAGATTTCTATTTAAGATTTACTTAGGCAGTTACCCTCCCATAGACAGAAAGTGGTAAAGGCCTTATGTAAATCTATTGTCACTACAACCATTTTGCCTTTCGAGTTACTAGAGTTTGCTAGAGAAAATGTTGGGGAAAATATTATGTAGACCAATGGGATCTAACCGTTGAAGGTTGAGAGTACAATCGTCCCTTGTAAATAAAGGCCTAGGTTAATAGAAAGCATATAGCATGTGTGATGGTGGACGATGGGTCCCTTATTAATGTATGTCCACTAGTAGTACTTTCATTTTTCGGATTGAATGAGTTTATGTTAAGCAAGTCTAATCTGGCGGTCACAACCTATGATAATTCTTGAAGACAAGTGATAGGTACATTGAAGGCTAATATAAAGACTAGTTAATTGATACAAAAGCAAAATTTGTAGTGTTGCCAATACCAGCCAACATTTTTATTTTGTTAGGAAGACCCTAGTTTCAAAACTTAGGAGGAGTTCCATCTACCTTTCACCAAATGATTAAGATTCCCTATAAAGGCAAAGTGGTTACCATAAAGGCTACGAGGGAGAATTAGGTTTCTATTTTGGGAATATCAAATCAACAATTTAATATGTTTCATGTAACTATCATTAATGCTGATGATGGAAGTAAGCAAGAGTCTACTCCTCAAATGGTGAATATGATAAAAAGAATGAATTTTCTATTAGAAGCTAGATTGGGTAAAGATTCCCAGGGTCCTTTTGAACCTATTACTACAATAGGATAGATAAGTTGAAAGGGGTTGGGCTATAGAAAGTTTGATGCTAAGATGAAGAGTCAGCCAAAGCCAAAAGGTGTCCCTTATATTCTTGATAACTTTATGCCTACATTTGTTGTGCCTCGGTACTATGGTGAAATTGAGCTTATGCTAATTGGAGGAAAGGTCATTCTTGGGTTTGATATATTCAATTATTTTTTAACTTGGTTAGTAGAATCATTAAGCCTGCAAAAGGATTTTGGGATGAAGAAATTATGATTAAGTTGTCTAATTGGGATGTTGATGTTCTTAAAGCCAGAACTATTGGCTTTTAGGGTTAAGGGAAAAGTAAAACTTAAATTTAAAATTCCTTTACCTGAGTTAAGGGGGGATATTGTAGAAGCTATTGTAGAAGCAGACCAAAGGGATTCACTAAATATAGGAAATGGAGTAGGCCTATCTGAAGCATCGAACTTGTCCGATGTAGATAAGGATGCTTTTATAGATATACTTTTTATACCTAAAGCTTTTAACGATTATGTATGTAGCTCTTCTTATATTAATAATATGAATAACTTTGTTTACTTGTATGATGTTTTGCATAATTTCATTTCACATGATCATAATCATAAAGCATCTATATTTGACATTAATTTAATAAATAATGCCTCATTCAACCTTGCTACTTTTGAAAATCCAAGAGAAATCTTGATGGCATTTGACATTCCTCTAATGAGAGAAAATAATTTAAGATTTTATTAAAAAAATATGGAAGAGTCTTCGCTAGACCTATGAGGACATACCTGGAATTGATCATTCAATGGTTGAGCATGCCATTCCCACCTATCCTGGGCATAAGTCTATCAAGCAGAAGCTTAGAAGGCTCAAACCAGAATAGGTAGAGAAAGTTAAAGAAAAAGTAAGAAAGCAGATAGAGGCTAATTTTCTAGTGGAAGTCCAATATCCCACTTAGTTAGGAAATGTAGTTCTAGTGGCTAAGAAAGACAGAAGGGCTCGAGCCCATGTGGACTATAGGGGTTTGAATAAGGCTTGTCTAAAGGATGATTTTCCATTTTCTTATATAGACATCTTAGTAGATAGTGTAGCCACCTGTACGATGTACAACTCTACGGATGGGTATGCCAGATACAATCATATTCTAAACAAGATTGTAGATAAAATCAAGATGGCATTCATCTCCTAATGGGGCTTATATGATTACTAAGTCATGTCGTTCAGGCTAAAGAATACAGGTGTTACTTACCAGAGAATGGTTAAAAAGATTTTGGATTATCTGATCTATAAAGAAGTAGAGGTATACGTCGATGATATGATGATTAAATTTACAAACCGAGAAGGCCACTCTGAAGCTTTAGATAAGTGAAAACCTTCGTTTGAACCCGAAGAAGTGTGTGTTCAGGGTGACTTAAGGGAATCTCTTAGGATGTGTTACGGGTAAAGAGGGATAAAAGTAGATCCTAATAAAGTAAAGGCTATCAGAGAGATGCCTATGTTACAAAAGGAAAAAAGAAGTTCAAGGGTTTTTTTTGGTAAAATTCAATATATCAGTCAATCCAAAGAAAACTTGACTTCAATCTGTGAGCCAATTTTCAAGTTGCTTTAGAAAGATTTGCTAGTAGTATAAAATGATGATTGTCTGGTTGCTTTTAACACATTCAGGGAATATCTTCTATATCCACTAGTGTTGAGCCTACTAAAAGCAAAGAAGCCTTTGATTTTGTATCCAACTATAGAAGATAGTTTAGTGGGAGCCATAATGGCTCAAAAAGATGATTTTGGGATTGAATATGCCATATAGTATCTCAGTAAGAAGTTTTTTCCATATGAAGCTAAGTATGTGGAGGTAGAGAAGATTTACTTATCGGTCATTTGGGCCTCTAAGAAGCTAAAGCATTATTTTTATTATACAAGGTACAGGTGGCAACCAAGTAGAATCCTTTTAAATATTTATAGGAAGTGCCCTCGCTATTGGGAAAAATAGGTAGGTGGTTGATTCTTTTGCAAGAGTTTGATATTAAGTATATTACTCGAAAAACCATCAAGGGAAGAGTTGGAGTATAATTTTTAATAGACCAACCGTTAAAAGGGGAAGAAATATCCTATGAGTTCTTTGATGAGAACATTATAGCTATAGCAGTCTGAGGATAGCAGATGTTCTTTGATGGGGTTGTGAACAATAAAGGTGCAGAGATATGAGTAATTCTAGTAACCCATAAAGGAGAAAAGCTCCTTTAGCTAAGAAGCTCAAATATAGGGCTACAAATAATGATTCTGAGTATAAGGCTTGCATCTTCAAATTGGAAGCTTTCTTAGCCTTGAGGGCAAGAAATGCAGAAGTTTATGGCAATTCATCTTTGTTGGTTTACCAAACAAATGGTGAATGGACTATGAGAAGAATGATTGATACCTTATGTGAAATGTTTAAAGGCCTTTAGTGATCAATTTGAGGTTTCCACTTTTATGTATGTTCCTCGGGATGAAAATTAGTTAGCTGATGCTTTAGCGACATTGGTACCGATGTGGGATAACCTATATGGGGTAAACATGAAGCTCATGCTCATTTTTAGCTCTGAAGAGCCATGCTTTAAGGTCAAACAGGTGATGGACATTGAGGTAAATAATGAGAAACCTTGGTATTTTGTTGTTTAAAATTACCTTGAGAAGTATGTGTTTTCAAAAGAAGCTACAAAAACAAATTAGAAGATGTTGTATAAGCTATCTACTAAGTTTATCACTGTAAGAAGGGTACTCTACAAGAGACAATTATATGGTCTATAATTGCAATGTATATATGAGAAATAAGCCAAGAAAGTTATGAAAGAAGTAAATGTTGGACTTTGTGATGCCTACATTAGTGGGCTAGCTTTGGCCTTAAGGATAATACGCCAAGGGTTCTTTTGGCTTACTATAGATACATATTGTTCTAGATATGTAAAGGAATGTTAGCTATGCCAACATTATATTGATTTAAGGCATGTGCCTATGTCAGAATTGTGTAACCTTACTTCACCCTAACCATTTACTGCTTGGGGCATTAATATCATAAGGATGATTTATCCACTGATGTCAAATGAACAAAAGTTCATTGTCATGGCTATTGATTACTTTTTGAAGTGGATAGAAGAAGAATCATGTAAGAATTTAGGTCAATCATAATGGTAAGGTTTATTGAGAAGAATATGATATGTAGATATAGGCTTCCACATTATATTATGTCAGATAATGGGTCTCACTTTCGAGGAGAAACTGAATGAATACTCAAAATATATGGAGTTTAGCATCATAAATCCTTGCCATATAATTATCAAACAAATGGAGTGATTGAGGCAGCCTATAAGAATATTAAGAAAATTTTAGCCAAGATGGTTATAACCTATAAAGACTAGGCTGATAAGCTACTTTTTGCATTATTAGGTGTAGAACCACAACCAGGACTTCAATAGGAGCCACTATTTTCTTGCTTGTTTATGGAATAGAAGCTATGCTGCCAATCAAGATTGAGCACTAGTTATTGAGGGTGGTTTCAGAAGCTAAATTACTAAAAATAAAATGGGCTTGACAGAGGTTACTTTGACTTAACCTCTTAATGGATACAGGATGTGAGCTTAGTATCATAGCTAGGTTTATTAGAAAAGGCTGGTACGATCTTTTGAAAAGAAAGTTAGGAAGTACCCCCTAAATGAAGGGGATCTAGTCTTAAAGAAGATAAGGCAAGGCATTCCCGATATCAGAGGCAAGTTTAGACCAACATGGGAAGGCCCATTTGTATTAAAGAAGTTATTATCCAAAGGAGCTGAAATCCTAGGTGATAGCAATGGATATGAGTTCAAAAAACTAGTCAACATCAATAGGCTAAAGAGGTTCCATGGCTATACTCGAGAAACAATAATAAAAATAAAATAAAAGAGAAAAAGAAAAGAATATAGCCCTATGTATCAAAAATAAAAAAATGATGGCCTTACTAAAATTGGGTGCCTCACCAGGGTGGAAACCAAAAAAGGGCATCTTGGGCAAAATTTAGAGGTAGAGACAAATTGTTCAATCAAGAAAACCCGATAAGGCTGATTGATAACAGGGAAAAGATACTTTCGAGGTTTAATCCTGAGGATAGTAGAGTGCTACACTTTTTGAAATTAATGTTAAAGTAATGATCATGTGTAGTGAAAATGTGTGGAAATATTTCTGCATGTAATGCAAAATTGTACATTAATATAAACAATAGTAGATTATTACATATACCCTAAGTTGTCTTATTTAATACAAAAAGTAGTATATAGATTTTTACATTGCATGTTTAAATCTAAAGATCAGCCTCTACTGCTTTCGCTTGAGTTTTGTCTCAGCTAGTATGCTTTTGTTGTCACTTATGGGGCTGGATACCTATATTTTGTTTGCATTAGAAGTAGTAAAATTGTCATCAGTTAGTCTCCAAATATCAATTTTTGCATACAACTGAGCCCAAAGGCGATGGTAACTAAAAACAAAAGCAACAAATAATGTACCTCTTTGGAATGACAATAAGTGCCTTATGATTTCCTATCGTTCCCCAAATTGGCAAGCACAGTGGGAGACTATGTAAAAGGTGGCTCTATATAGGCCATATAGTGGTAAAAATCTAAAATGTCCATCTTGAGTTACATAGTTAGGTACTAGCCATACACACATGAAATTGATATCACTATCATCTACCGTCGCCAAGCATACGAAGCCTTCCTATAGTGAGTCAAAATTATACAATCACCTTCTAGGAAGGTAGTGCCTCAAGGAGTACATGTTGATTACCCTGGGGGGGAGATTCCTCTAGTAGCCTTAGTTTCTCATGTAGCCATACCTAAAAAAAGGGAAAAAGAAAAAAGCAAAAAAACAAAAATGAAAAAATGATGAAATAAAAGTCGGTGGAATGAGTTGGGTTCATCTTAAGCAAAAGTAAGGCATAGGGTTACATGAAAATCCAAAATGACATGTTTCCCACTAAGAAAAGCTAGTGTGAAAACCCATAAGGGGCACACGACCTTTTAAAATAATGATCATACCTGGAGTAACAAGGGGCTTCTAAAAAAGACCGTAGCAAGATCAATAGAGATAGTATCTAAGCTAAGGATGATTTTTACTAAGATGATAGGAAAAATAGTCAAACCATTATGTTTGCCTTTGATAATGCTAAGCAATTGGTCATTGCTAATTGGTTCCCTTAAGTTCACAATTAAAAATAAAATAATGTAGATCAACAAAATAATAATAACATGAAAAGTGGGCATGTCAGAGAAATTGTACAGTGCATCGAGCAGTGGTTCCAAAAGGATAGGTCCTTATCAAGGTACCAATTTGATAGTCTCAGATGGATGGATTCCTAAGACTCAACTTGCATCTCTCGAGTAATCTGATACACAACTTGGAATGCAGGGTAAGGTTTTAGGAATGAAGTTTACACCAACAATTCTAGTAAGTGTTTTAGGTAGGGGACATAGCTCCTTATGGTTAACCTGAAGACATAGAATTTGGGTCCTAGTATTGGGTAACTGCTAGCAAAAGACTTTTGTCAAGTCGAATTCTTCTCAGAAACCTTAGGATGGAATATAGAGCTAAGACTGGATTTTTCCATGTTATGGCGGCATCAAGCAACTTGTGCACCCTAGTGAAGAAAGTGGTGGCGATGTGAATTGATAAAATTTGTGTAAATGGTGAATACATATAAATAAATAAGGTTTTATATATGTTAAATAAGATGTGGTAATAACTAATCTAACAATAATAATAAGGTTGCCTAGTAAAATGTGCAAGTATATGAAATAACAATAATCAAAGTGATAAGTGGAGCATATACAAAGATAATTATAATGAGATATATAAATATACTAAATAAATACAAATAATGGTAGTATCAATGAGAACTATGGAATAACAACACTCAAAATTAATAGAGAAAAAATGATGAATAAAATGAGTAATGTAATAAATAGTATGCAAAAAATGAATAATGAAAAAAAGAAAAAAGAAAAAAAGAAGGGAAAAACATAAATAAAGAATAATTAATAGTAATAGTAATAGTAATAAAAATAATAAATAATAATAACAATATTTAATAAAAGTAAAAGGAAAAGGAAAAGGAAGAGAGCACTTACTTGGAAAAGAAACCCATTTTAAGAAGTTCAGCAAGCAAATGAAAAGGTCAGAAGAGCATTTATAGGCCAAGGGTGAGTCACTCCCTTGACTCATTTGACTCACACCACTAGGCCTTGAGTAACCTCAAATCCACTTAAGTGGTGCATTTTGCATGGCATCCATGTATTTTTTTTAACTCATTTTGTAAGTTTCTTGAATTTTGTAGGGGAACTTCGTAAAAGTTGCATAGGAAATTAGGAACATTGCTTGATTCGGGGAGTAAATTAGTAATATTATATGTGTGCCAATCAATAAATAAAAATTGATAATAATGGCAATAATGATTAATAGTTGTAATAATAATATGGGTGGGTGTAAAATAATGTTACATCATATAAATTGTTAGATCAATATTAAAATTTGGGTTTAATTAATTAGTTAGTTAGAGTTTAATGGAAGTTTAATTAATATTTATTAGTATTTATTGCCACTCATGATTGTTAGTGGGTTTTTTGACTGTTTTAGCTGAGCCATGCCCCGAAGTCATGACTCGCTTATCGAGTCATGCCCTAAGGCCGTGAATCATTCCTTTTAAGTGATACTGCACCGTTTTGTTTACGAGTCATGCCCCAAGGTCGTGACTCGACAAGCAACTCATGGCCTTGAGCTATGACTCACCACAAATCATTTAAAGCATAACCATCATTTTCTTTCTTCCTTTTTTTTTTCTTTCTCCCTCTTCTCGAATGCAACACATGGTATCCAAAGGGCCTTTTTTTACCATTTCATCTTGTTTTGGACTTCGTTTTGTGCACCATTTGTATAGTTGGATTTGCAATAGCATCGTGCACGTGTGGATACCACTTTTGTCAAGTTTCCTCTTATAAATTTTTCTTTGCCATTAAAGGATCAAGGTTAGTTTTCTTTGCTTTTCTTAATTTTCCTTACATTTTACTATTTTATTTGTGTTACTTATCTATTTTCCTTAATTACTTTTTCAATTAATGTTACATTTGCTCATGTATTTTTTTTGGATGATTAGTTATTTTGTATACCTTTACTGTGAATGTTTTTTTCTTAGTTATCATTAATTGTTAACTTTAGTTAGAGTGATTTAATGATTTGAAATCTATATCATGCACAGAAAATGAGAAATAGTTAGTAGTTGAAAAAAAATAAGGAAAAGAAAAATTACAATAGAAACAGTATAGAAAAAATGGGAAAACAAGGAAAGAAAGAAAAAAGGAAACAAAAGGAAAATAAATAGACAAAGTTAATTAAATTAGTGTAAGCCCTTTGTTAATAGATTTGAACATTTTTTTTTTGTTTTAGTCATTAGACTATGGTCTTTGATGTGCTTAAATCTTAAAACAAGTTAATAATTATATACACCAATTAAATAAAAAGCATGTTTATTAACAATGTTGTAAATAAGAATGATAATTGCAAGTAGCTTAGATGTTTGTATGTTGCATGTATGTGGAGAGAAAATAGTTTGATAAGTGAATTTACCAGTCAAAAAGGTTGACATAAATGAAATATTAGCTTAGTGTTATTCTTGATTTAGCAAGTGAACGTGCATGTGTGACTAAATTGTTACTTGATGTGATTGATTATATATAGGAATACTTATGGATTGCTATGGGCATCGTTTAAGCCATTTCTTGCATAGGAGGCCTTTAATGCTTAGCTGTTATGCTGCCCGATTTTTGTTAAAAATCTTGTCGATTTTTTATGTTTGTGTGTAATTTATGCTCAAATCATTGATACAAATTGCTTAATATTAAATTAAGTCTTGACATAATTGTAGAGTTGATTTTCTTAATTTAGATTTTTAAAATGGAATGTGCACGTGTGCTTTCCCGTACGAATTGTTTCATGATAGCTAAACAAGCATATTGTTAAAATTGAATTGATTCAAGCTTGTATGCTTATATGACTGTTGCTATCAATACTTTTAATTGTTTAACCTAAATGATTTTATTGAAGCTTATACTCTTTAATCCAAATTATTTACTATGACATGATATCATCTTCACATTTTTTCCTAATATTTTTGTTATTTAAGCAAGCAATTGTGCTATTGCTTGGATTTATTACTTTTTTGGTAGATTATTCTCGTATTTTGCTAACATATAATATCTCAATCATAACTAACTTCCAATTCAAAATTATAACTAAATGCGTATTCAACATATTTGTCTTATCAAATATATTGATTTATTTTATGTTCGTGTATATGCTTCGCTGCAGATGCGCACAACCACAGTCAAATGTTCAAGCACCTGAGTGGATGATGCCAGAGCAAGCCATTAGGTATCGGGCCTTACACCATGTAAATATCCAGGCAAGTAGGTTTATGAGCCAACATTTTCTAAAGACAATGGGTATTTGGCATGAAGTGTAGGAGTTGTTAGTATGTGCTGGTTGGCTAGATTTCTATAGACCAATTTTTACCACGTATCTTGAGGCAATTCAATAATTCCTCACTACTAGCACCTTGATACCTTGGCAAGGGTCATTACGTACTAGGTTTTTGGTATATCATTTAGTTTATCACAAGCACAAATATCTGGCATTCTAGGCTTACCTATAGGTGAAGACATTGTTATTACCAAGAGAAATTCTAAACCGAATCAATAGGCCACCATTGCTAGACTAGGCATCCCCTATGCTTATTTTATAGGTTTTATGGTATTTACAATAGGTTTTATCATGTTCTTATATAGGATGCTCGGGTAGTTCGAGTTCCCTTAATGTGATTGACATATGGAGTTTGTGGGCTCTATTGGTTAATGCCTCAATAGTAACCATGACATATTATATAACATCAGTAAGGTAGCCCAGACACTAGGCACATCAATGGTTATGAGAGGAGTAGTCACTCGATTGCTCATGGCATTTGGGGTCTTTTAGTTAGAGATGGGTCCATAGGTTGAGGGCAGCATAGTGTGAGCTTTGATATTGCCTTGGATATGCATATGATCAGGCACACACCTAGTTGATCAACAGACAACAACCTGTAACATACCTTAAGGATGAGCAGTTAGCTGATAGTACATCTAATGATCACTCTCCCTTATACTACGAACATTCATATAAGACTTAGGTTTCTAGTATGAGATCTAGTTCGAGTCATTCTATAGGACCTACAGGACCATAGCCCACACAGCTTTAAGGTTCTAACAGATTATAGATTCCCACTCCGTATGAGGCTCATAGATTTTGCCCTTATGGTGATCTAGGTGAACCTTCCTCTCGAGGGCCTCCACCACATGCTTCAACTTCCTTAGCTTCACTCAGTATAGATTTTGTTAGAGAGTATGCCCTAGAGCCCATGTAATAGGGATGTTTTTCATATGTATGAAATTTATATTCTTAATAAAAGGCATCATTCATTTATTAATGCTGTGTTTGAATACATGAGTTTGTAAATCTTAAATTAATAAATGAAGTCCTAGATATTATAAACACAGTGCAAAGGCAATCATGAAGGTGTTCATGATGTGAGATGTCTATCGCATGCAAATGTGTTAATATCTAAATATCCCTAGTCATAGAATTAACAAGATAGGACATTGTTAATTCGGACAGACTAGCACATGTTATGCTTCTTGAATGGTTCAAGCAATGGTTCTCATAGTTGTGATTATGGATGATAATCAAAGCTAACATGTGGATGCTTGTTAGAGGAACAAGTTCATTGGAGACCTGCAAAGAGAATCCTCATATGGATATTAAATCTATGTCAGTGAGGAATCTCTTCATAGCGGTTGTGCAAGTATCCTTAGACTTGAGATCACCAAAGTTATCTTAAGTAGCAAGTGGTATACTTTGACTCCATAACTGATTACTTCCAACTGGGAGTGAACATAGTTAGGAGATTGGGTATATCATGACCTACTTGAAGATAGTTGAGTGATTGACAAAGGATTCACCATCCCAGATTTAACAAGGGAAGTTATCTCACATGATTCTATAATTACCTTGTTCAGTGAATCTCTGGCCAGAGTAATATGCCGAGATGGATGGAGATCCATGAAGGGCATTTTAGGAACAATGGTTAAATTAATAGAACATACATAATTAGATTTATATGAGTTGACAGAAATCCATACTCAGAATCTGATTGAGATAAGAGTGGTGAAAGGAGTAATTGCACGGTAACTGTTTCTATGGAAGGGTACAGTCAAACCACATGACTTTCCTGACATTTGGGTAGTCATGATGCCTAGCTAGAGGCCAATCATGACTTGTATAATGATGTATCAAAATATCAATAGAGATTGATAAATTGATTTAAAGGAGTTTAAATCATGTGAGTTTTGAATAGAACTCACAATTACATATTATACTGCCAACATGGACAGGAACCCAATAGGTCACACACATATAGAGAAAAGGGTAAAATGGTAAAATGACAAGGATAATAATATTTGATATTATTATAAAGGTAGAGAGGAGAATATGATAATAATTAATTAAAGAGTTTAATTAATTATGATCAAATAAAATTGTCCGCGGAACTTTTGAGAAATGTTCTGTAAATTGGACCTAAATGAAATAATGTATTTCATGATTAATTATTATTGTCTTATAAGTGTTATAAGACTACTATAAGTGTTATAGGACTGATATAATAATTAATAGGACCATTGGAGAAATTATAGAGGGCCAAAGGAATGAAGAAGTTGGAGGAAGCCCTCCAGAAGAGGGCTACACGCCAACTTCATACAGAAGGGCTTAGAGGGCTTTTTCTTGGACCAAATTAATTTATATATGTTACATAAGTGTTATGGAACTCACATATTTAATTTGGTTGGATTTGGAATCCATTTGGGTATTTAAATCCAATTAGATGCACAAAGGGCCTAGTTTGTGGATTTTGTGCATGGTCTTTTATGAAAAGATTTAATTTGGATTTAATTAAGCCCAAATGATTATAATTAATTCCAGAAGCCCAATTAATAATTCTCCAGCAATTTTAAAGAGCCCAATCTCATTAAGGAGTTGGAATTTTAACCTAACTATAAAAGGCCAACTAATGAGAATTAGGGTTAAGTGATTAAAACAAAAGGAAAGTCCTTTCACTTATTCTCTCTCCCTTTTGCGCCACTTCCCAAGCTAGCTCTTGGGAATTTCGGCCAGCCCTAGTTGAACACCAAGTTGTTGGTTCAATTTACCCTTCTCTAGTGTGGATTACTCATTGGAGGTGTTCGATTTTGGACACTGTGGTTTGCGACAACCCGGTGCGAAGTAAAATCAACTGTTCAACAAAAATCAAAGGTGATTTTTCTTATTCTCATATAGTTATATTGTGTATTCATGGCAAGATCAGATCTAATGGTTAAAAAATTTTAAAATTCCGCTCATGTATGTGATGCATGTAACCGTTAAATTCCAACATGGTATCAGAGCCACGGTTTTGCCATGGATATACAATTCTATATTTTTCTGCGGAATAAGTTTTGTTTTGTTTTGAGTTATTTATTTCATGAACTTTAAAATATTAGATTTGATTGTTCATGAATGAGAAATATTGATTTCTGGTTGTATGTGTGATCAAATAAATTTGGTGGAAACAAAAACAAATTTTTTGAAGCATCATAATTTGGGTTTGGCGTGAAACCCATTAGGGTTTGGCGTGAAACCCTAGGTAATGTAGGGGCTGTTCTAATTTAATTTCTTATGGATCCATTTAAAAATCATTTAGATGATATTTTATGTGTTTAATATGTGATATTAAGCCGTAGGATCGAACGGAATTAAAATCGAACAAGTTTTGCATGAAAACTAGTTTTGTCGAAAAGTTCGATAAATTGGTGTTCTTCGTATGTTCTTGATGTGTTCTTGGTTAGAACGACTTTTGATCTTCTAAATCTGATATATATGATATATTAAAGTGTTTTTAATTAATTGGATTAATTAAAATGGGCCTTAAATTAATTTGATTAATTTTAATTCATTAAAACCACTTAATGGGCTTAATTATGTTTACGGACTTGATTTAAATTAGTGAATGACTTGGTGGGCCCAAGGAGCTGATTTAAATTAACTATTATAAACATTAATTAAGTTTATTAATGGGTTTTAAGGGCTGGAGTGGGCTTGGCTCATTCCAAAAGGCCCAAATGGTCCAAATGACACAAAACTAGTTTGTGTGTGAACACACTTAGGGTTTTTCTTCTGTGGGTTTCGGCCTACACTTGTTTTAAGCCCAAAATTGATTTTTTTAATTATTTAATATGATTAATTAATTAAATAATCAATTTATAATTAATTAATAATCAATTTGATTGATTATTAAGACAAGAACAAATTCATGCAAAAAGGTTTCCTAAAATGAAAGTTTCCAAAATGGAAAAAGTTTCCTAATTTGATCACATCATTAAAATAACTCAAAATATAGTTTCAAAGGTTGAAACAAAGTTAGTAATCCTTTTCTTTATGCATTAGAAAGGCATATAAGGGTGAATGATTGGCATGATGGTTAGTTATGGACAAAGCCCAATGTGATTGAGCATAATGCATGTTTTGGCCCAATGAGGACTTTCATGTCCCGGCCACTTGTTTTTGGTTTGTATTTGATTTCAAATTGTAATATGTAATTAGATTACTTAGATTAGAATTAGAAATAGAGATGGAGACCATTTTCAAGGAGCAAGATGGGCCGGATGGAGATCCAACAAGCTTGAAGATAATGTAATTATTTTTCTTGTTTGAATCATGCATACTACCTAGGTGTGACCTTTTGATTTCCCTCATGGCTCGGGGAAATCAATGTAGTGAAGTCCATAACTATACCATATTTGTATGCTTATATTTATGTGATAGATATAGGATGCATACCAATGTATGCCAACCATGTATGATGAGACTTAATTAACTAAAACCCTCAAACAAATACTAAGGTATATAAGCCTTCCATTAATTTGAGGAGAACCAGAGTTCTTTATAGTGTGGGTTGTTGACCACAGTCAAGCTCACATTATATCGAATATGTTCAAATCTAATTAAATGGGTCATCTTAGCTAGCCCATTAGTTTGTTGACCACAGTCAAGGCTAATGGTTCTAGAGGCAAGATTAGGGAATGCATATATGATATGCATGCATCAAGAGTTGATAACCTAATGATCCAATAGTTGTGTAGAGACACAATTGGTATAGAGATACCTACCTTTCAAGGGTATGGAATTTGGCTTGTTGACCACAGTCAAGGTCAAATTACATATCAAGGATTGGATATTGGCCCACTAAGAAAACCATCGGGTTTTCTCGGATTAAATAGTGAGGGCTATTAATTCGCAATAAAATAGTGGGAGTAAATGTATTAATTAAAGACCTTATTAATGCATACATATATATGAACATACTCTCATATCTTTTCATTTTCACATCTAGGTCATCATCATGAGCACATCAAACATTAATATACGATCAATCTTGGATAACAAGCTGGTTGGCAACAACTATTCTGACTGGATCAGGCAAGTGAGAATTGTTCTCAGGGCTGAAAAGATCCATTATGTCTTGGATAAAGATCCACCACCACTTCCATCAGATGATGCCATTGATGAGATCAAAGGCATTTATCGAAAATACATGGAGGATAGTGAAGCAGCAGCATGTTTGATGCTGGGTGCTATGTCCTCGGAGCTTCAGAAGCAACATGAAATGATGGATGCTAGAACCATTGTTTTGCATCTAGAGGAGCTTTATTCTTCTCAGGCTAGAACTGAGCAATATGAGATTGCTCGAGCTCTATTTAGTTGCAAAATGGTGGAAGGCACTTCAGCTGCTGCTCATGCATTGAAGATGTATGGGTATATTGAGCATTTGAGTAGACTTGGCTATGTTATGGATAATGATCTATACATAGATTTAATCTTGTACTCGTTGGCTCCAAGTTATGCACCTTTTGTGCTTAACTTCAACATGAACAAGATCCAAGTATCCATTCCTGAGTTAATCAACATGCTCAAGACAGCTGATGGATCATTTAAGAAAGATCCAAAAAGTGTCATGGTTGTCACTTCTGCTAAAGGCAAGAAGCAGAAGAAGAAGATGATAACCAAGGCGCAGCCAAAGAATGGTGGGATCTCCAAGAAGAAGGTTGCCAAGAAAGAGAATCCCAAAGGAACTTGCTTCCATTGTGGAAAAGATGGTCATTGGAAGCGTAACTGCAAGGCCTATCTAGATTCTCTTAAGGAGAAGAAGCAAGCTGTTGCATCTACTTCAGGTATTCATATGATTGAAATTAATACTTATTCTATTGCTTCAAAACAATCTTGGGTATTAGATACCGGATGTGGATCTCATTTATGTAATGATCTACAGGGGCTTAGAAGCTTTAGAAGAGTTGGAAAGGCAGAGATTTGTTTGCAGTCAGCTACTGGACAAAACATCTCTACAACTGTTGTGGGGACTTATCATTTGCCTCTTCCGAGTGGATTAGTACTGGAATTAAATAATTGTTATTATGTTCCAGCTTTGTCCAAGAGTATTATTTCTTTCAGTTGTTTAATGAACGATTATGATATTTCTTTAAAGGACAAATGTTGTTACATTTTTAAGAACAATATATTTTATGCAAAAGCTATCATTGAGAATGGTATATTTGTTCTTGATTTAATTAAAGAAGTACATAATGTGGATACCAAGAGAATGAAACATGATAATCTAAATACCTCATACTTATGGCATTGTCGTTTAGGCCACATAAATGAAAAATGCATGACCAAATTGCACAAGTCAGGTGATTTGGGATCATTTGATTATGAATCATTTGATACATGCGAATCTTGTTTATTGGGAAAAATGACAAAAGCTCCCTTTATTGGTAAAGGAGAACGAGCTAAAATGGTTTTGGACTTAATACATTCGGATGTATGTGGTCCAATGACTACACATGCTAGAGGAGGTTACTCCTACTTCATTACTTTCATAGATGATTATTCCAGGTTTGGATACATCTATCTAATGAAATATAAGTCTGAAGCATTTGAAAAGTTCAAAGAATTCAGAAATGAAGTAGAGAAACAACTTGGCAAAAGTATTAAAACACTTAGATCAGATCGAGGTGGAGAATACTTAAGTCAAGAGTTTCAGGATTATCTTAGAGATAATGGGATTTTATCTCAATGGACTCCTCCATATACACCACAACACAATGGTGTATCCGAAAGGAGGAATCGAACACTATTAGATATGGTTCGATCAATGATGAGCCGAGCGGACTTGCCTAAGTCTTTTTGGGGATATGCACTAGAAACTGCTGTTTATGTGTTAAATAGAGTTCCTAGTAAATCGGTTGATGTTACTCCATATGAGATGTGGAATAACAAGAAACCCACGCTTTCTCATATGAAAGTATGGGGTTGTCCTGCTTATGTGAAGAGGACAATGTCAGACAAACTGGATGTTAAGTCTGACAAATGTTTATTTGTGGGATATCCAAAAGAAACGTTTGGATATTATTTCTATAATCCCTTAGAACAAAAAGTGTTTGTTTCAAGGCATGCTGTCTTCTTGGAAAAAGAGTTTCTCCTACGAGAAGACAGTGGGAGTAAAATTGAACTTGGTGAAGTTCAGGACCCACAAATAGAAGTAGATCAACCGATTGAACCCGAAACTGAATTTCATAATGATGAGATTACAGTTGAACCTGATTATACACAGAATCCTAGAAGGTCTACTAGGATGCGTTCTATCCCTGTGAGATATGGATTTCACATTGATTCGGATAGAGGCATAACTGTAGTAGAGGACAATGAGCCTACAAGCTATCAAGAAGTTTTGAACAGTTCAGAACGTGATTTATGGCTTAAGGCTATGCAGTCCGAAATGGACTCCATGTATGAGAATAAAGTATGGACTTTAACTCAACCACCTGAAGGGATAAAACCCATAGGGTGCAAATGGGTCTTCAAAAAGAAGACTGACATGGAAGGTAATATAGTTACCTATAAAGCTCGCTTAGTAGCAAAAGGTTATCGTCAAAAAGAAGGTATTGACTATGACGAAACTTTTTCTCCTGTAGCGATGCTTAAGTCTATAAGAATACTTTTAGCCATTGCAGCTCATTATGATTATGAGATTTGGCAGATGGATGTGAAGACAGCTTTCCTTAATGGAAATCTTACCGAGGATGTGTATATGACACAACCAGAAGGATTCACATCAGGAAATGGCGAAAAGGTATGCAAGCTTCAAAGATCCATTTATGGATTGAAGCAAGCCTCTAGGAGTTGGAACATACGATTCAATGAGACAATCAAAGAGTTTGGTTTCTCACAGAATGAAGATGAACCTTGTGTGTATAAAAGGGTCAGTGGGAGTGCAATTGTCTTCCTAGTTCTATATGTAGATGACATATTGATCATGGGAAATGACGTTTCTCTTCTCCAATCTGTTAAAATATGGTTATCCAAGCAATTCTCCATGAAAGACCTTGGAGAAGCATCCTATATTCTGGGAATAAGGATCTATAGAGATAGATCCAATAGGTTGCTAGGTCTTTCTCAAAGTACATATATAGATAAAGTATTGAAGAGGTTCAATATGGATCTCTCTAAGAAAGGGTTTATACCCATGGTGCATGGGAAACACCTTTCTAAGTCTATGTGTCCACAGACACTGGAGGATAGAGAGAGCATGAATAGAATACCATATGCATCTGCAATTGGTTCTATCATGTATGCTATGTTATGTACACGTCCAGATGTAGCATTTGCTTTGAGTGTCACAAGCAGATTCCAATCTAATTTTGGAGAGGAACATTGGGCAGCTGTCAAGAATATTCTTAAGTACTTGAGAAGGACTAAGGATGTATTCTTGGTATTTGGAGAGGGCAGTTTGGAAGTAAATGGGTATACGGATGCCAGCTTCCAATCTGACAAAGATGATTGTAAATCACAATCTGGTTATGTGTTCATAATGGGAGGAGGAGCAGTTAGTTGGAAAAGTTCCAAACAAGAAACAACTGCTGATTCCACGACAGAAGCTGAGTACATTGCTGCTTCAGAAGCAGTCTGGATCAAAAAGTTCATAACTGAACTAGGAGTGGTGCCTAGCATTGTTGATCCGATTCCTTTATATTGTGACAACAATGGAGCCATTGCGCAAGCAAAGGAACCACGGTCTCATCAGCGATCCAAACATGTTCTCAGACGCTACCATCTCATAAGGGAAATAGTAGCTAGAAATGATGTGAAAATAGAAAGGGTTCCCACAGATGACAATGTGGCGGATCCCCTCACTAAAGCACTTTCCCAGATAAAGCATGATCACCATATAAATAGCATGGGTCTGAGACATATGAGTGATTGGCTCTAGTGCAAGTGGGAGATTGTTAGAGAGTATGCCCTAGAGCCCATGTAATAGGGATGTTTTTCATATGTATGAAATTTATATTCTTAATAAAAGGCATCATTCATTTATTAATGCTGTGTTTGAATACATGAGTTTGTAAATCTTAAATTAATAAATGAAGTCCTAGATATTATAAACACAGTGCAAAGGCAATCATGAAGGTGTTCATGATGTGAGATGTCTATCGCATGCAAATGTGTTAATATCTAAATATCCCTAGTCATAGAATTAACAAGATAGGACATTGTTAATTCGGACAGACTAGCACATGTTATGCTTCTTGAATGGTTCAAGCAATGGTTCTCATAGTTGTGATTATGGATGATAATCAAAGCTAACATGTGGATGCTTGTTAGAGGAACAAGTTCATTGGAGACCTGCAAAGAGAATCCTCATATGGATATTAAATCTATGTCAGTGAGGAATCTCTTCATAGCGGTTGTGCAAGTATCCTTAGACTTGAGATCACCAAAGTTATCTTAAGTAGCAAGTGGTATACTTTGACTCCATAACTGATTACTTCCAACTGGGAGTGAACATAGTTAGGAGATTGGGTATATCATGACCTACTTGAAGATAGTTGAGTGATTGACAAAGGATTCACCATCCCAGATTTAACAAGGGAAGTTATCTCACATGATTCTATAATTACCTTGTTCAGTGAATCTCTGGCCAGAGTAATATGCCGAGATGGATGGAGATCCATGAAGGGCATTTTAGGAACAATGGTTAAATTAATAGAACATACATAATTAGATTTATATGAGTTGACAGAAATCCATACTCAGAATCTGATTGAGATAAGAGTGGTGAAAGGAGTAATTGCACGGTAACTGTTTCTATGGAAGGGTACAGTCAAACCACATGACTTTCCTGACATTTGGGTAGTCATGATGCCTAGCTAGAGGCCAATCATGACTTGTATAATGATGTATCAAAATATCAATAGAGATTGATAAATTGATTTAAAGGAGTTTAAATCATGTGAGTTTTGAATAGAACTCACAATTACATATTATACTGCCAACATGGACAGGAACCCAATAGGTCACACACATATAGAGAAAAGGGTAAAATGGTAAAATGACAAGGATAATAATATTTGATATTATTATAAAGGTAGAGAGGAGAATATGATAATAATTAATTAAAGAGTTTAATTAATTATGATCAAATAAAATTGTCCGCGGAACTTTTGAGAAATGTTCTGTAAATTGGACCTAAATGAAATAATGTATTTCATGATTAATTATTATTGTCTTATAAGTGTTATAAGACTACTATAAGTGTTATAGGACTGATATAATAATTAATAGGACCATTGGAGAAATTATAGAGGGCCAAAGGAATGAAGAAGTTGGAGGAAGCCCTCCAGAAGAGGGCTACACGCCAACTTCATACAGAAGGGCTTAGAGGGCTTTTTCTTGGACCAAATTAATTTATATATGTTACATAAGTGTTATGGAACTCACATATTTAATTTGGTTGGATTTGGAATCCATTTGGGTATTTAAATCCAATTAGATGCACAAAGGGCCTAGTTTGTGGATTTTGTGCATGGTCTTTTATGAAAAGATTTAATTTGGATTTAATTAAGCCCAAATGATTATAATTAATTCCAGAAGCCCAATTAATAATTCTCCAGCAATTTTAAAGAGCCCAATCTCATTAAGGAGTTGGAATTTTAACCTAACTATAAAAGGCCAACTAATGAGAATTAGGGTTAAGTGATTAAAACAAAAGGAAAGTCCTTTCACTTATTCTCTCTCCCTTTTGCGCCACTTCCCAAGCTAGCTCTTGGGAATTTCGGCCAGCCCTAGTTGAACACCAAGTTGTTGGTTCAATTTACCCTTCTCTAGTGTGGATTACTCATTGGAGGTGTTCGATTTTGGACACTGTGGTTTGCGACAACCCGGTGCGTAGTAAAATCAACTGTTCAACAAAAATCAAAGGTGATTTTTCTTATTCTCATATAGTTATATTGTGTATTCATGGCAAGATCAGATCTAATGGTTAAAAAATTTTAAAATTCCGCTCATGTATGTGATGCATGTAACCGTTAAATTCCAACAACAACCCACACAAGGGTTGTTTAAATTAACTTTAACTTTTAAACCCAAACAGGATCACTATACTTTTAAATTCAAGTGGACCTAAATAGGTCAAAATGTTCAGAAGCAGCTGCAAGGTACCCTTATAGGCATGCCTATCTATCCACTTCCTAGACTCAACGTAGGCATTAAAATCTCTTTACATTATCTTTTCTTTATTCATTCATATACATGTATACACATGTATACTCTTATATAACTATGTATAAGGTAATCATATACATGCTCACGTATAACTTTCTGTAAATATGTGATCATATGCACAATTCGGTATTGCTATTCTGTACTTTTCTCTTTTCTCATCATATACATATTGATGTTCATACATATATATTCATGTATATATATGAGCATGGTGTCATAGATATAAATGTATAAATTTTCTATAAACATGTTATCTTGAGCACAATTAAGTATTACTATTTTGTACTTGTAATCCCTTCAAATCAAGTAGCTATTTTACATATGTAATATGATGATACATAACATCATGCTCTATTGAGTTCCTTTAATCAATGATGTGTATGATCATGTTCACAACAGGTTAACCTATATGCGTACATACATGTATGACTATATATATATATATACACACACACACACACACACACAATCACACTCAAGTATCAAATCAAGTAACTGTAATTATATAATACTGTAATCATTTACCTTAACATATTATTCAGTAGACATAAGCATATAGGCATAATCATATTAATTAAAATAAGTAATTATCCATATGCTAGTTCATGGTCTTGTTGCATATTATATTTCCTAAACTTTTATACACTTATAGCTTTAGTTTGTAATATTATCATACCTTTTTGTCCTATACATATATATATCATCTAACACCATAGTCATGTATAAATTTATAATACCATTATTATTACCTATAATTATACAACCAGCAATGTCATCATTTTACGATCAAATTACTGTAAAATATCATATTATTATTATTACATGTAGTACATTTATACATCAAAGAATTAGGTTATAGTGAATAAGATAGACAGATTTTCAGTTCTGTTTAACATTTTAATTTTGCCATGCTAAATGGCTGAATTAACCAAATTGGACTTTTAAATAATAATCTTTTATATCACTAGTTTCTCATGCTTCAAATACCAATCAAATAGGACCATTAAATTAGGAGTTATAACCCAAACATTACAGACTGTCCAAGAGTGCATTTTTTTTAAAACAATTTGTGTGACCATATTGAAAAATTCGTGGAACAAAATAAGTATAGAATTGAACTAACATTTATTCATAAGAATTGTACTCCTGTAAGTCTATTTTAACTGGAATTTTGTCCCATTGCATTTTGAGTTTTCTATCGTAAGTTATAAGAAAAATACTACAAGCTATTCGTTAACACTAGACAGCAGTTCACAATAACAAAATCAGTTTTAGTTACTAATTAGAAAATTCATTGAAGAATATTTGTACAGATTTAAGCCAACATTCTTCCATGAAAATTGTTCTCCTATAAGTCTATTTTATCCAGGATTTTTCCTCATAGGATTTAGACTTCTCTATCAAACATTATTTCAAAAATACTGGAACCTGCTCTCTACAACTAGACAGCATCTCACTATGAATTTCAAATAAAAATAAAAAATACTTAGGGACAGAATCACATTTAGGTTTCTTCTAAAAAACTATGAATCCATGTCTTAAGTTTAATTAGAAATTAGAATTTCCCAAATTGGAGCTATAAAACTCGAGATATCTACAAAATTCCAAAACTGGTTCATAGAAACTTAACCAAGAATTTCAAATTCATTAACTTTTCTTCTTTCAACTTTGATTTGCATGCTTTCGATTCATCTCTACCATAAACCAAATATTATAATAACACAATCAATATCATCATATTCATGCAAAATAAAACACATGCAAAAATGATTTTACACTTTATTAATTACTGTTCATATTAACAATGTTGTATATAGGACTGAATTTAACCTCATAGTATTTTGTTCACTATACAAGGAGATATATCATATTTTCTACAATCTGTTCCAAAACCGAGAATAACAGGTCACTACAATTTCAAATGAATATTTGGATAGTATACAAACATATTTAGCCCTTGCTATCTTCTACAAAGTTGTTTATCATTATATCAAGTTTACTTAGAATCAAACCTCACTTAATTATGACTTAGATACAAGGAGTTATGGTTAAAACATTGGTAACTATTCAAAACTGCCTATACACACAAACAGTTTACTTTTACGAATTTTATGAGTTCCTTAACAACGGAATAATGCCATGACTTCTTCTAATGAATTGTAGATAATTGAATCTAGTTTAATCATAATTTTGAATCACCTCAATCCGAGGTCTACAACTCCAGAAATGGACAAAACAAGCAGGCTGGTTCACAAGAACCACACCCAGTTTTTCCTCAACATTCAAAAACACGATTTTCCTATTTAAATCTCTTATTAACCTTAAATAAACTAATAAATTACCATCAAAATTAATTAATCCAAGCATAAACATTGATATCCACACACATGTATGAAGAATAAGTTCCCAAACCTGGACATGCAACTCAAATCTTCTTGAAAATTCTCCTTTTCCTCTCACTATCTTCTTCTTTCATGTTCTTAATTTTCTCCTTCTTCTCCTTTCACAATAATTTCATCCATTAACACAAACTTCCAGCATCTAACCCAATCTACTATTAATCAAAATAAGAAGATGGAGAAGGAGAAGAAGAATTATCAATTAAGTTAATTACCTTGTAGATATACACTAACTTGTTCTTCACATTACTACTTCTAGCCTTGATCCTTGCTAACCATCCATGCATGTAACTTAAAATGAGAGGATTTCACTCAAGTTTAATGGCTGAATTTGCAAGAGAGAATGATAAAATCTGTATTTTTCCACTATCTTTGACTTATATAGTGCTAAGGAAAATATCTCTTTTAGTCCTTAAACCTTTTGCATGTCACAATTTAACCTAGCTAGTCTTTACATGTTAAACATTATCCCCTCCTTTTAATTCCTTTCATCCATTGACCTATCAATTTATTCCTTCTCTTAAATTGACTTCTCAATTTATACTTTTATCCACAATTTGCCCCTAAAATGCCATAATTATAAATTTATCCCAAATTAATACTTTTTACTTCAATTACACCCTTGAATATTATTAAACCAACCATAATAATTTAATTATGACCTTATAAAATTCATACCATATAATTTACACATTTATCACATAATTAATGATAACGTAATGACATTTTTGCTCTAATTAATATCTTAACTCTTAATAATTCACCCAATAATACTCAATTAGACTTTAATAACATGTAATTGCCCTTGAATTCAACTAGGACCTATTTTGGGTCCTTACATATGTACTATACTTTAGAACTCATAAACCTTGTCTTACAAATTGGTAATTATGTATGGAATTTAAATGCATTGTTTTAAATGACATTATTTGAGAAGTAAAATTGGTAGTCACCACTAAGCTTTTAGCTTAGCGCGTGGTTTTCTACATATATATATATATATATATATATATATATATATATATATGTATGTATGTATCTATATACATATATATGTATCTTTATACATACATATACATATATATATGTGTGTGTGTGTGTCTCTGTGTGTGTGTGTGTGTATATTTATGTATGTTTTTATGTATGTATGTATGTATGTATATGTATATGTATATGTATATGTATATGTATATGCATATATATGCGTATGTTTGTGTGTGTGTGTATACATATATTTACGTATATGTACATATTCATGCCACCAACAATATCATACATGCATATTTACTCCACTATCATTAATCAATAAAAGTAATGTCATGTATAATAAAAGAATGTATTCGAGTGTTTTTCTCAATTCATCACATGTTATTAAGATAATACAACAATTATTAGTCAACAATGCAATCATATTAAACTTCATGAATATGCATATCTATTGGTGTTTAATTAATTATTTGAAATCACTAAAAAGTTAAATCCTTAGTAATTAACACACACAATGCTACTAACAACAATAATAACTTTATATATAATTGTATAATTAAGACTGAGATTCTTGCCCTTAGTACGAAAAGTGAAACTCTATAGGTGTGATGTACGGAACTATGGACCCCATGATCCTCAATATAATCACATTGTAATCCAAATATGTACATATTTAATGTTTACAATATGGTACCATAATAGATCCACTAAACAATCTGTTATCCCTATGGCTAGCCAATTACACCTACTCGGCTTCTCAAATCCTACTAGGGCAAAGAAAATAATTATCTCAAGTTTATATTATTATCATAATATGCAAATCTTGTTCATTTCTCAATAACTTTCACAATGTCATTCCTTTTACACTTCAATACTTAGTCACAATAATGTAGCATCTAAATTAACTATTCTCATACAACAAGATCATCAATTAAACTCCACATATATATACCTCTCTATTACCATTTCTTCAAATCAATAATTCATCAAACAATTCATGTCTTTCTTTAATTAAAATTCCATATTTTTATCCAACTAAATTATATAATTAATTAAATTAACAACTATTTTCATGACTTGTTGTTAATGATATTATTCCCTTCACTTGATCATACAACATTTAATCTAATTAATTAACACACTAACTGGAGTATACACAAATTTGAAAGCACTCAAGTCTTGATTAAACTCAATAACCTCTAATTATACATTTATTGTTACACTTCAACAATTTAATCACTATTCAATATATATATATATATATATATATATATATATATATATATATATATATATTGTAACACCCTAATCCACTAACCATGCATAAACATCAATCACCATCATAACCTAGTAAAGATAAGGCATGGATAATAATAAACAGCACAGGCCATAATAATTACATGCCACAATAACTTAAAACAAAATTATAATTAAAAGGCCTAACATAATGCCAAAGAAAATACATAATGAAATCCTCAAGCAACTGCACTCAGTCAGATCTTCTCTTCAAAGGCTGACTAGCCACCAGCTATCGATCCACTAGAGCTTAACCAGTACCTGTACGGATAACAAACTCGTGCTAACCTATAAAGCTTAGTGGGGAAACCAACTCCAAGGATAAACTCTAATAAAATATCATAAAATCATTACACCCCTTAAATTTATGTTAACATATAAGTCTACAATATTAAATGATCTCACCCTTGCTATACCAAATGAATTTGCAATCCTAAACATGAATATTATTCTTGCAATAATCTAGACCTTATAGTAATTGATAGTACAGCTTTCATCGTAAGCATTTAATCACATTTATTATGTATGATATGCCTTCAATGTTCAATCAAAGCATAAGGGAGTATATATATCATGCATCATCTGTACGAGTTATTTTAGGCATCAATACTTCACATATGTCATGCAATCTTAGTTATATAATACAGAGTAGAGAACTACTTTTCATTGAAATCATTCTAGCCAAAAATAAATTTAAACCAAGCAATATAGTAGGCCATTATCATTTTCAAATTATATAGGTGAAGCAAATGATATATATATACATATATTTTTCTTCATTTCAAGTAAATTGTTGAGTCTTTTAAACTTTTAATAGCCTGCCAAGTACTAGTTCAAAGGGTGGATAACGGGAACAATGGATACCGAAGGTATCAAACGATGGACCCAAAGGGCCGAACTATGGTTCCACAAAGGAACAAAATACTAAACCCAAATAGGGTCATCAATGGTTCCAGTAAGGAACAAACAATAGACCCAAAAGGGCCGAATGATGGTTCCATAAAGGAATAAGACCCAAACGGGGTCAATTATGGCAGCTGCAGAATCCCTCTAGGCATGCCTATCTAATCCAAAACCAAACTAAGACCCACAGGCTTTATCACTTTAAGAACATCTTTCATTCATCATATTCTTTCTTATTTAACATAACATTTACTTAAAGCCATTTTCCACAAATAAACACATATTATTCATTTACATAGCAATACTGACTTAAAGCCTCGGTATTCAATGATACATATTACCTGTTCATATACTTGCATAGCTACCAAATAACTTATATCATGCACTAGGATGCTTTAGCATAATAGTAACTGAGTATCATACAATGCTAACTCAAAATCAATGTTTTAAAGCTTAATGCAATACGCATTGTTGAACATAAGGTCATGAAGTGACAACAAGATTTTTAAATTCCTGATTGACCATGCTTATACCGGTCATGGCAGTTTATGAGAATAAAACCATACATATAGCTGTATAAACCATGAGTGCATGATCTAACACTTAAACTATATTCATTTAAGAAGAATGTACCTGTGTGGTTCTTCATAACCATTCCCCCTGCTTCATTATACTCAATTTGATCATCATCCATTCAATTTATCCATTACATTATATATATGTATTCGATGTCACACAATTGGTGAAAGTGTTCAAATATGAGCTTAATGTTTACCTATGTCATTTATAATGTCTTGGAAAGACTTCACAACACAATTGTTTCAATACAAATCATATAGCTTACTAGCCCCCATTCTAATAAATATACTCATTATGTACATTACTTATGGTCTATTTAATTCTCTCCAATTATATTATACTCTACGGGATTTATGAAGAATTTACAGCTTAAAGTGTGAAGTAGAACCATTTAAAGAAAACATGCAAATGGCCGTGCCAAAGAAAGAAGAGAAGGCATACACGGCCATGCAAGGAGAACAAAGGCCAAACACGTGGCCAAACAGAGGTAGAATTAAGCCATTCATGTGGCCACATAAGGAGAAAGGTAGCCATTCACATGGCCATGCAAGGAGAAAGGCCATGCAGTGCGTGGCCACGCAGGGAGAGAAACAAGCCATCACACGGCCACGCAAGGAAACCATAATGAAAATGCACAACCACGCATAGATAAAACAAGGAAGATATGCACTGAAGAAGAAAGGACATCACGCGGCTGTGCAAGGAAGCAGGGGTATGTGTGGCCACGCAAGGAGAGGAGGAACAAGTCATGTGGCCACGTAAGGGACTTCGACATCTATCTTTAAAAACCAAGATTTTTCAGCTTAAAACTCAAATCCCAGATCTCATCTTAAGCACTTAATTTTAATTCATTGTAAATTAATCTACATCTCTACAATTTAACCCTTAACTTATACTAAGGAAACACATACAAGAACATAGGAAAATCATCAAGTAACTATCTATATAAAGTTCTCGTACCTATATAGCAGCTTCAGCTTTTTCTTCCTTCTCCTATTCTTGATTTATCTGCTTCTCTCCTTTCTCCTTATACACGGGAACAACAACGTGATTTTACAATCCCTCATGACCAAAAATCATAAATGAAGAAAAGAAAAGGAAGAGGAGATTTTCAAGGGAAGACATTACCTTAAATCTTAACTCACAAACCCTAGCTCAACTTCTCCAACCCGTAACCAGCACAGAGAGAGAGAGAGAGAGATCTATCCCTCAAAATGCCAATCCCCCTCTCTCAAAACCCTTATTTTTCCTTCTCCTAGAAGCTATTAAGGGAGTTAGTGGGGCAAATATCTCATAATGTGAATTTCCAAATTTACCCTCATTACACTTAACCCATCAACTTATTTTTTCTTAACCTTTAACACTCAAACTTCTTATTTGTTTCAACTATATCCCTCTTTATCTTAATTTTTAACCATACTCAATTTACATACATGTCAAAATTACCAAAATACCCCTAATAGGACTTAACCTTAACAATGCAAAATAATTCAATATTTACTTTAATTAACCAAAATTCTCGTCACCTTACTATAGTCGGGTTAGGGCCATGATTGGGTCCTTATATATATATATATATATATATATATATATATATATATATATATATATATATATATATATATATATTATTACATTTTTATTTAATTACCATTTATTGACTTAATGTAACACTCTACTTTCTTTCATAATTTTCGTACACTGTATGCTATTGCTAACGACATTATGTGGTTACTATTCATTAGGTATAAATTTCAACAGCATAGTGGCTTGTAAACCGTGCTACCCAAACCTGCAAATTTGAAATTTAACACTCCCAATAAGCAACCTCTACCTCTAATACTCCATTAACATACATAGCACTATTAATATCATCCATTATCCAACATCATAGCATAATCACAAACCCATCATACATGCATTTCCAAATGTGTATTCGATTACTACTAATAAGCGTTTTCATACAATGTAATACATATATTACATGCCATAGTTCCAAAATAGTCCTAAAACAAAAGAGATCTAAATGAATTTAGATGCCATGTACATGCCATCTTGTCGTACCTAATACATATATTACATGCCATGTATATGTCATCTTGTTGTACCTTCTTCAGGTCCAAAATCTACATGTCCTTACGCGCAATCAACAAAGCCACACGCTAAGCAACACTATTGCCTAATGGTGGATACAACTACACAAAATTTTATTTAAATAAATTTGTTGTTGTTGTTGTTGTTATTTATCTATCTGTATGTATATTTTTTTTGAATTACTGTTTAGTCCTTGTTGACTTTATGTCCTTACATGTTCAATTTCTTGTTGTTTGACCTCTATTACTCATAATTTCAACATTAATTTATACTTATGCCCATACGTTTCTATTTAATTACGTAAGAATCCTTGTCTCATTTTTATTTTACTTATACATTTTGTTAGTTTAATTTTTATTCTAGTCTTGTTATAAATGTAGAAATTTAATTTTTCTAGGCATACTAGTTTTATGATTCGAATCTCAACATAAATATAATAGTCTTGTTGACTTAATTAGACAAGGCTTTATCTTTCTTGATTCTTTAATCACTCTTAAGCATTTTTAATTTTACTCCATTTTCTCTATTTACTTAACTTGTTTACAAAAATTCTTACATAGTACAATTTCCATTGAATTAACATTTAAGTCTCTTTTCTAATTAAATTGACATTATATATAATTACTATACTATACTATCCTTCATTTTTCTTTTTTAAATATTTTCACCATAAAATTTAATTTCCTTTCATTTTAGTCCTAAAATTTACTTCCTTTGCTAAAATTTCAATTTTGTCTTTACTTTCTCAACTTTTTCACTAAATTATAATTTCGCCTTTCATTTACTAAATCTATTCACAATTCCCTTTTTACCCCTCCTATCTAAAATTTTATTAGCTATTGACTATTCTACCTTTATTTACTATTTTCATATCTTTTATTTTATTTTTACTCCTCAATTTATATTTTAGTCTTTAACATTTCTTTATGTAATGGCAAATTACCATTATGCCATTTTATGATACTTTTTGTTAATTTAAATCCATTTGATCCTCTTATTACCATTATTTTGTTATTTAATCCTTATGAATCTTATTTTTCTTTTTAATTTCCACCTGATTCATACTTGAGTGTAAAATTACAATTTGGTCCTCGAGACTTTCTTATGACTCCTTATTACACAAAATTACTCTTATGTCGACCTTTTGGGTTTCTTTTTGCTTTTATTCCTTTCTAAGTTCAATATTTATATTTTAGCCCCTGTACTTTTCCATGTGAAGGTAAATTATAGGTTTGATCTCTAAACTTTATATTCTTCATGTTTGACTTCTATTTTGACTTTTTTTTGCTTCTTTTGACTTTTATTTTCTTCTAAATGTACAATTTTCATTTTGATCCTTATGTTTCCTCATAAAGTGGTAAATTACATTTTGGTCCTTAAGTTTTTTATTGTTTATGATTTTGCCCTTTCAATTGATTTCTGTTTTGTTCTCTGTTTTCAATTCACTTAGTTGTTTAAATTAATGTAGTTTAGTTAATAATCACACTTTAAAACTCAAGAATTCTTTCACATAATCTCTACTTGAAATATTTGAATTTCTCAATCATTTGGGTATGATATTTGAGGGTTTTAATTATATTTTTTATATATTACTAATCAATTTAGTATACTTGTTAGACACCGGTCAGTAAATGTATGGAAGCTATGATATATTTTATTATTTGAAATGCATGAGTTGGTATACAATGATCATGAAATTTAATTATTTATTTCGTACGTATTGAGGTTTCTAGTTATATGCCTTATACTCCTTCCAAAAGGTGTAAAGGTGTTACAGAGTGAGTTACAAGTGAGTCACACTGCAATTGAGCCCTTTTAAAGCCAATTGCCATTTTCTGACAAGGTGTCTTCTTAACATTTGTTCCCTTATATCTTCGCTTTCCAATGAATCAAGAATCACTCAGTTTGGACTTATAGATTAATATATATGGCTAAAATACTGATGACTACACTTAAGTAACTTACAATGATAGAATTAATATTTTGATTTTGAAAAATTATTAGGCACGATGGAGACAAAATTAGTCTATATTCTCTTCATAAAAGTTGCTCCAAAATGAGTCTAGTTTCTACAAAAATTTTATTCACCTCAAAAAGAGCTATAAGGAAAGATTTATACCCAAATCACTACAGACTGCTCTAGGACAAGGGACAGATTCAATTCATCAAGGTTCAAGCCTAATTTTGAGGATCTTAAAGACTAAACTAGGTTTAGGTTTTTCATGAAAGTTGTAATTCTAAGATTTATATGGATTTGGATTTATCCAATTAGGAGGTTTGTAGTCTGAGATAAGGCCGAAACACTCAGGATCGCTCAAAATTTTCAAACTTGTTTTTTCTTATTTTGCCTTTTCAAAAGAAATAAAGGGGTAGAGCCTCGAAAAAAACCATTTTGAAAACATTAAAAAACTGGAGAGAGCCAAACAATTCCTTTCCTTATCTTTTATGATAAATTTGTTCCTCATTGGGTAACCCTGATTAAAAGTCACCTTAAGATCCAGTATCTACAAAGCCTAGTTCACTTAGGGCTCCTTACGCAAGTTTGGTGTATTAGGCCTATGAGTATCACTTAAACCTATCTAAATGGACCAAGCCTTATGAAAAGGTCCAACCACTATAACCTAACCCTAAAATGACCCATCAGGTGTATTAATACTCATTTAGGACTAAATTAGTGTAAGAGAAATCAATTAGAGATATTAGCCTCCAAACCCTAAAAAAGTTCCAAAATTTTCTCTTTTTCTTTTCTTTGTAGCCAAATTGGATTACTGTTAGTGTGGATTACTGTTAGTGTAAGCCCTAGCCCTAATGCATTGTAATAAAACACTTTAAATTAATAAAATGAGGCATTTATTTTATCTATTGTATTTCTGTGCCTATCAATTGATAGAACCATCCAAGAATGTTGTTTCAGTTTAAGTTACATGTGTGAGGCACATGGTTGTAAGACCTTGAAACAATAGAGACTTCATTCTAAATATCCCTAGTCAATCATTATTATGGGAATAACAAATGAATTAAGACTAGTATGCTCTCTCTGATATTATGAGTTCTGTCTTACGGATCATTAGGGCAAGAGTGTCAATCAGAGATCATAGATACATGTTAAAGAATATGGTATCTGGATTTGATCCATTCATGAGAACACTACATGGTATAAGTCATAAGTGTTTCTCATATGCAAGTTTTTGTATCGGAGTTGTTAGACCTAAAATCTCTATGAAACTCTTTATGAATTACTGTGTACTTTGACATACACCTAACGTGCTCGTAACAGAGTGACAAGTACGGGTATGATTGGGTATTCATTGATTCATGTTAGAGAGCATAAGAGAAGTGAAGGGATTACCCCTCTCAATAAGAGAGAAAATATCATCGACCACTTGATCAGTGAACTGAGAAGTGTATGGCCATATCGAGATGAAATAATGAGTAATCATTATTTATCTGAGAGTTCAGTTTCACTGGAATATCAAGAAAGGAATTAATATATATAAGGATGACTAGTTCCATGCCTTATATTAATTTTGATATTTATGGGTAAGGGACTATGCAAAATTGCATTAGGTCACTAAATACCATATGCATTTTCATTTATTTTAGAATGCTATAATATCTTGCTAGAGAATATATATAGCCTTTGAATTAATTTATTAATTCATTGCCAACATTAAATGGACCTATAGGATCGCACACAAAGCATTGGACTTAAAATATTTGAATAAAGTATTGGACATTAATTTGGTCTTTTAATTAAAGTCAATTTAATGTATGTAATGGGTTTTAAAATTGCTATTGGACCTTGGTCCATGAGAGAGAAAATTCATCCCACTAGGTTTAATTTCAATTAATTAATTATCTTGTATTAATTAAGTTAATTGAGTATTAAATCCTAATGATATTTAAATCAAATTAAAATAATTAATTAAGGGATGTCTTAGCCGAAATTCCAAGATAAATATTGAAGGAATTTCGGCACATGTGAATTTCTTTATTAAGTGATATTATTTGATTAAATGTCTTATGTATTTATCTTGGATTAAATCAAAAGAATTTGAATCAATATATATCTCTTATTTTAAAGAAGTGATAAAGGGTAAAATTAATTATCTCTAAGTAGTTGATTTTAGATTTATCACTTAAAAAAATAAAATGATATATATTGAATGAGAGAGAAAAGAAAAACCCTAGTTTTTCTTTGGTTTTTGCGTGAAAACCTTCTCTCCCTCATAGAATTTTCTCTTGGCTGAAATACACAAGGAGAAGGATTCTTTCTTGCTTTCTTGTGTTCTTGGGCATTAATAGCACCTAAAAGAAGTACAAGATCAAGTCTTGTAGCTTCAAACAATTGCCATTATACAATACTTTAAAAGAGAGCTAGCAATCTCTATTTTAAGCCATCTTTGCAAGTGTGTGTGTGAGAATAGAGAAAGTGGCGTAAAAGGCTGTTCCTTGGCATTGGTGATCAAGATCTAAGGCGGAAAAAGTCATCTTAGTTGCTGATCATCACCAAATTCAAGTATTAAAAGGCATCAAAAGTTGTAAGTTTTAAAAACCCTAAAATTGCATGTTTCGATTCTTGTCATGGAATTGTTTGGCATATATGATTGTTTTTATCATTTTTCCGCTACACGATTACCATGAACATATCATGTCATATTCCATCAGTTAATAGTTCCTAATCAATTTTGACCTTTTCATCTTTTTCAGAGTGTTCTTAGGCATCTTTACTTGTGTGGATGCATTTAGAGATGGCCATTGTTTAGACACTGGTGGTTTACTACAACTGAAAAACAAACAGTGAATGAAAAAGATTTCAAATATTTTAGTTAGGTTTTTCTATTTTTATAACAAGATATTACATTAAATTATTTTAATTTTTTATTTTTCTATTGTGCATGATCTTAAAATCCCTTCAAAATTTTGTATATTGTGCATGATATAAAGTTTTCATTTATAATTAGCTGCATAATAAGCAAGCTATTTTTTTAGAAAACCATGATACGAAACTTGAGTTAAACCCATATCAAGTAATTTAGGGTGCGCTCGATAAAGTTGTAGATTTTTAGTTTTTTATTTTTTAAAATTCAAAAACTATTTTTAATTTTTATTATCTATTTTTTAAAAAAACTATTTTATATATTTAAAAATTATGTCATATTTTTTAATTATTCATGTATATTATGATAGTGATTTCGATGGTGGTAGTGACAAAGGTAGTGGTGGCAGAAGTGGGTGTGTGGTGGTGGCAGTGGCAACGGCGGTAGAGGTGGTGGCGGTGGCAATAGTGGTGGCAGCAGTAGTGGTGGTGGCAATGGTGGTGGTCTAATGGTGGTGGCACTGGTAGCGATGGTGGTGGGGTGGTCTAATGGTGGCGACAATAGTCTGGTGGTGATGATAGTAGCTGTGGTGGTGGCAGTGGTTGTAGTGGTGGCAACAGTGGTTGTTGTGGTGGCTAATGGCGGTACTCTAGTTGTGGTGGTGGCAATGACAGTGGCGGTAGTGACAACGACAGTAGTGGTGGTGGTGGTCTAATGGTGGCAATGGCGATCTGGTGGTGGTGGTTGGTGGTAGCTGTGGAGGCAAGGGTTGTGGCACTATGGTGCTGCTAATAGCAATGGTGATAATAAGGATAAAGTAATTACATTGTTAATAAAAGTGAAACACTAAAAATAACATTTTAAAGATTTTTAATTTCTATTTTTGGTGTGAAAATCACTTTCTTAAATTTTTGTAAAACCAAAATGGAAAAAAATCTATTAAACATATTTTGGTTTTATTTTTAAGAAAAAACAAAAAATTCGAAAACAAAATCCTCTTCGAACGTAATAGAGGCAGTGGTGGCAAAAGTGGCGATGTGATGATGTAAGCGATAGCAACGATAGGGGTGATGCGACAGTAGCGGTGGCAGTCTGATAGTGGTAAGGGTGGTGGCAATAGCGATTGTCTAGTGTTGGTGGCAACGATGATGATGTTGGTGGTGGCGGCAGCGACAGTGGTAGCGATGGCAGTATTAGTGGTGGTGGTGGTAGTAGAGATAGTTATAATGTAACGCCCCAAAAATTCGGACTGATTATAGTTGGTAATTAGTACATTTTGGTACTAATTTGCAAGGATCAATTATAAAGATTCCAATATAAGTTAGTATTATTTTTAGGTTTTAATTTAATATTTGTTAATTAAAACCTATTATGAAAATTAACATTAAAAGGATAATAATAATACATATTTTAAATAAAGTGATGGTAGATATTTTTAAGATTTATCTAAAAATAAATAAAGAAAAGGTTTTTGTGTATTATAATGAAAGAATATTGATGTATGGTTAAGATTGAAGGAAAGGAAAAAGAACAAAAAAAAGAAAAGAAGAGTGAGAATCGGGGAAGAGAGAAGCGGGAAGGGGAAGGGGCTGTTCGACTCCGGCGAAGGGGCGCTGATCATCGCCATCACCACCGTCTTCCAGTCCTCCGCTAACGGTGCCGTCCTCTGGTGGTTCCTTCCGTTTTGTTCATCACCACCATAGCTCAACTCTCCCCTTTTTCTCTTCTTTCCGGTGAATTGGTCGGTGATGAAGGAGTTTGACAACACCAATGGGATCATGAGGTTGAGGCGGATCTTTCGGTGCCCTTCGATCGTCTTCACTCGTCGGTGAAGTGTAGATCGGAGCACGTGGTAGCCTGTGGTTCTAGGCAGTTTTTCGGCCAAACCATGATGTGTTGAGGCGCGTGAAGACCACCGAAAAGCTACCGGCAACTTTGGCTTCAGGTGGGAGGCTTCGGCGGGTCTCCGGTGAGGCTCCGATGAGGTTTCGAATAGGCAAATTGGAGAGAGTATTCTGGGCTTCAACTCTACGGTATGGGATACTGAAATTTTCTCTGTGATATTTAGTTAAGTAAATTCATAAATTATTGGAAATTGATTGAATTTGTAAATGTTTGTTAGTAATAGAGTATGGGAACCATATTTTTCTCCTTATATATATATGTTCTTTAAGGAGATTAAAGGCTTAGAGTTAGCATTGTTCATGAGTAGTTAGTTAAATCCTTTACATATGGATACTTTGAGTTTTAATGGTTTAAATAGGTTGATTTCAAGGCTTAAGGATTTGTAAAACTAAAATATGCTTGAGATGAAAAATGAACAGACAACTTAGTTGAAGAAATTATAAAGTTGTCGAGTTATTGATTTATTTTTTGTTATCGTGTATGCTTAAATTTATTGTAAAAATGTCACAGGAATTATTAGTACATGTTAATGGCATGTAAAAGTTATTGACAGGTCTTGAAGATACGAATTGATAGTGAGTTTAAGATTTGATTTGAGTAGAATGTCAATTAAAAAGGCATGAGTTACGTTGAGATTTAATGGATTGTAAATTTGAGATTTCATTTAAGGAAATAGATTGTACATTATAAGTAATATAGCCTTCTTGATTACTTAAGTGTGATATATCTATCTCTAATGACATAAAACATAAGGCAATAGAGTAAGAAAATGGTAAGGATAACTCAACTTAGTTGTGGCTTAGTTTTAGAAGTTGGAAAGTATGGTTGCCATATATGGATGCAATAGTGTTTTAACTTATGTTTATCAAGTTTTTGTTATATCATATAGTAAGAATTTACTATGTTATGATGATGAGAGAAATTGCATGGAATAACTATTGTTAAGTAACTTAGTAATTAATATGATCTAATAGACTATAAAAGAAAATTTTGGTATCATGAGAATAATGATAGCTAAACGCTATGTAGTTTTACTTGTTGGTTTAAATATATATGTGTTGTCAGATTATGCATCTAGATAGGTAGTTATGATATTGAACTTATATGTATGTATAGATGTTAAGACAATATGTAATGGCATAATGATATATGGATTTACTCTATAATTATATGGTTTGATAACATGATAATAAAGTAATATGTCGCTGTTGTAATAATAAGAATTTATGTTCAATAGTCGTAGTTGCTATCATTTCATACTTGCTAATTTAGTAAAAGACAGGTGACTAGAATAGGACTGTTAAAGTCTTAATACATCAGTAATTGATCAAGTTAAAAGACAAACATAAAAGGTTACTCTTTGGAGATAGTTAAAGCTAAGTAAAGTTTTATTCTCATTTATTGCTGTAAAATTTATACAAGTATTAGGTTATACAGTATTTTAACTTTATAGATGCTATTATTATTTAAAATGCATTTTGGTAAGGTATTGAATAAAGAAGTTATTTGACACACAAGAGATCATGATAAAGTATAAAATAGTTATTTGGGATTCACTAGACTATAGATGAGAGAATGTACCTAGTGTAATAACAAGCTATTGGAATAAATGTGACACTTTTACTTCTCTTGATATAAATTCTTATCTGATACAGGGATAGTCATTGTGTACATTATTATACTAAATGGAATGGATATAGTATCATGGTCATGATTTCCTGATAGTATGAGAAACTAATGTTGAAAATGTTATGCTTTTACACATGATTACTTTGGTATATGATTATTTGAGATGATATAGCTACATATCTAAGCCTGATATTCAATATATATATATATATATAGGCATCTCTGTTTAGTGAATATATGTCTTGACTATAGTATATTTGATAACTAAATTAAGTACAATGGAGCATGGGAGATGGCTATGATGAATCATGCAGGTATGTCCTTCTGAAATGACTATGTGTTTATGTTCTATTTAGACACTCATAGTGGGTGTACTTTTATATGATTTCATTCTCATGAAAACAATCTAGCAATGCATGAACTACTATTTCAAGTAATAGTATTGTTAATACGTGGCTATTAGAAAGTTTAAAAGTAATTTGAAAGAATGTATATTAAGTAAATTCCTTTGATGACTGAAGAGTAATTTAAAGAGAAATTGCTGAATTATTGTGAAATAGTTCATGACATAAGTGAATGATGGTTCACAAACTATACAAAAATCTTGAATATTTTGAATAGTTGTATTATCTGGATTGAAAAGGAATTGAAATGATGATAAAGTTGATAAATGTACTAAAGGCAAGTGATCTTTTGCGCCCTTAGAAAATAGTCTGGCAGTAAAAACTAGCTCGGGATATAATTGGCTGGCCATAGGGATTCTTTACCGCGGTGCAAGTCATGGCGACTTGCTTAGTTATGGTAGGATCACTGATCTCCATAGCTTCTGTTTGTACCTGGTATCTGCTACGTGGAAAAATGGTCTTTGAGATCATTTTTCAGTTTGTATGTGGCCCATGGGGTCCACATCCCATATATCAAGTCTGAGTATTTCTGTCGGCACTATTCTAAGGGCATTAATATGAAAATAAGTTAAAAAAAGTATAAAAGATAAGAAATGTTATAGTTCAAAACTAATGTGCATAAGAATTATCCTCTTGTATAAGGACATCAAATGGATAATAAATTGCAAGTTATAATATTGATGAACATGTGATTCTCTAATTCTTTATAAGCATTATGTATCTATATATCTATGTATAGGTATGTACGTCATTCTGTTATCGATCAAGTATATAATATATGACACACTATGGTGTTAAGTATTATATTGTTCACCTTGTTAAGATTATTCAATGATTACATGAAAGTAAATTTGGATTGCATACTATATTTTAAATGATGTAAATGTATGAAAGAAATATGCCAGATGTATTTTGTGGTAATAATGAATGATGCATTGATTACTGAGTTATTAAGGTTGATTGCCCATGTAAGTAAGATGTTCTGTCGCTTATGCTTGTGATTTATTGCTGAATGTAAGAACTGGGATCTAAGATAATTGAACGTATCTATTAAGAGTGTTATCACGTTTGTACTTGTATAATTGATATTACATGTTTAAATAAATTATCTTTAGATTACTCTGTTCCCCACTAAGCTTTATAGCTTAGCACGGGTTTTGTGATTCGTGTAGGTAGCAGGATAGACTTATTTTTGGTTAGACAGCTGCTTCGGCTCAACCATCAGAAGAAGGGATCTAGTTTCGAGCAATTCATCTTTTGAGGTTCACAGATGTAGCGAGGCGATTTTGAATGTAAAATTGTTTTTATCTTTGGAGTATTATAGTGAATTAAGAATGTAATTTGTAATATTGACTTATCTTAGGAATGTGATTAATAATGAGAATTGATGTATGAGATGTATGATGAAATTATTTTTGTATAGTTGTGTCCCTGATGGGCTGAGGGAATTGTCTAATTTTTTCAGGTGGATTAGATAAGTTTTTAGACGTTATATTGCCGGATTTTTATTTGGTAATAAGTCATTTGGACAATTATAGTTTATCGGCTTACTTAAGTTATAAGTATTTCTTTTTGGACAAGCTTGGAGTCGTTGGTTAGTTAAGATTGCAAGAAAAAAAAAATTTCCGTCTTATCACTTATTTCAGTTAGACTGTTCAGTAAGGGTGTTACATATAATGAGAATAAAATAATTAAATTATTGACAAAAGAAAAATTTTTAAAATTATATTTTGAAAACTTTTAATTTTTTTGATGTGAAAATCACTTTTTTAAATTTTTGTTAAAATTATAATGAAAAGAAATGTTCCGGATGTATTTTACTTTTATTTTTAAGAAAAAAATCCAAAAATGGAAAACAAAATTATCTTCAAACGCACCATTAGGTGTTTGCTTTTATAATGTAGTGGTAATGCCAAATAAGCCTTGACACCACATTTATATCTTTAGCGTTATATAAGAAATAAGAAACATAAGTGTTATTTCACGCAATGTTATTAAAATCGGACCGGATAAGGAATCGAAGAGGCTGGGGTTTGTGGTTTGATCGGTTCAATTTAATACTTTATTACAATGATCCAAAATAGATAATAAGTATATTAAATTATTAATTGACATATTTAGAATTTAAAATACTAATTTTTTTAAATAAATAAATAATGAATATATATATATATATTTGATTACAATGAATCAAAAATATAATAAAATATTAAATTATTAAGTGATATACTTAAAATTTAAAATACTAATTTTTTCAAATATATATATATGTGTGTGTGCGTGGGTGGGTGAAAATATACAAAAATAATAATTTTTTATACTTTTTAGCAAAAAATTCGATTTTGTCCAATTTTTCGGTTCGACTCAATTTTTTTCGATTTTTTTTCAATTTAATTTCTGTAGTTGAATCAATCGATTGACCAATTAGTTTGTGATTAAACCGGTTGAACCGGCCGGTTATGCCCGGTTTTAATAACTATAATTTCAAATACTATGTGAATGGTTAAAAAGTAAATAAATCACGTATGTGCACATATATTATAAGGGTTTTTAATATTTATTTATTTATTTATTATTATTATTATTATTATTATTCTCACGATTGTTGGTTTACCTATAGACTATTAAAACAAATTCAGTGTCCGGAGCAAAAAGATACCATATCCAACAGAGTGTACCACAGCGCACTAGAACCAAGCTAGGCGCTACAGCAACACTCCTTTTTGTTGACATAAAGAAATCAATTAACATTTTTTTTTTTTTAAAGAATCCACTAACCTTTTTTTTTTTATAAAAATAAAGAAATTCATTACTAATTTATAGTTAATGAATGAAAGGCCATTATTTTGGTTTCTCTTTAGCCTACAAAGCACCATATATCTCTTTCATAGTAAAAGCAAAACTTAGACTAACGGTATTGGCTAAGGCTGTCTTTTTTAATGCTTTTGTTTATAAATAAAAACTGAAAGGCTTTTGTCTTCTTCGGGAACTGGAAAGTCTGTCTGTCTCCCTTTCTCTCAATCTCTACTGCTGTAACCAAGAAATGTTACAGCTTGCAGACAAAATAATAATAATAATAACGACACACAAGAGGAGAGAGAATGGATGATAGAGAAGAGAGATACAGAGACTTCAAGCCCAATTTTTTACGGTCATTGGGTCTCTCAAGTTTTCAAATTTGAATGCCATTTTTAACCCCCCTCTCTCTATGTTAAGCCCGCGTCTCACTCTCCCTCTCTTTGACCACCTCGGTCACACACACCAATTTGACCGCCATCTTCCATTCTTAACCAACCAAACCTCTTCTCTCGTACATTTCATCAAACCATTTATCTGCGGCTCCTCCTAATCATGAACCAACAGCCTCAAAAGATTGAAAATGGAGATGCAGATTCTGTTGTCAGTAGCTTTCAAGATCTTAGTGTTAGCATTAGCTTATGTAGCAGCACCATTTCCGGGTCTGAAATTAGTATTAGTAGCAATATAAGCAGTGCTAGTAATGGTGGTACTGAGATTGATAAGAGCAGATTGAGTTTGGATCCAAATGAGGCTAGTTTTAGAAGCTTCTGCCCTTCAAAACCCCACAAGGGCAATGACATTAAATGGGATGCAATTCAATATGTTAAAGGTAAAGATGGCGACTCTGGATTGTTGGGTTTAGGCCATTTTAGGCTATTGAAGAAATTAGGGTATGGGGATATAGGGAGTGTGTACTTGGCAGAGTTAAGAGGGATGGGTTGTTTGTTTGCAATGAAAGTGATGGATAAAGGAATGTTATCTGGGAGAAAAAAGTTGCTGAGAGCTCAAACTGAGAGGGAGATTTTGGGTTTGTTAGATCATCCATTTTTGCCTACCCTCTACTCCCATTTTGAGACTGATAAATTTTCTTGCTTGTTAATGGAGTTTTGCAGTGGTGGTGACCTTCACACGCTCCGGCAAAGGCAACCAGGCAAGCATTTCACTGAGCAGTCTGCAAGGTTAGTGCTTTATTATGAGAGTAGTAAGTTTTCTTTTGTGTAATTAATGGTATAAAAATTACAATTGCGTGCATATCATTGCAAGTTTCCTGCATAAGTTACTATCTACTTTTGGCTGGTTGCTGCGAGTTGCTGAGTTTGAGTAATTTTGATTGATTTAATGGCATGATAAATATAGGCCCGGAATAATAAGCCAAAAGTTAATTCGTTTTGTACTTGATAACATTAAGAGTAAATGATAATGGCAATAACAACAATGACTGCTTTCTTCGTTGGTTGAAGACAATAATTCCACCCACTTTGAAGCTCATTTATACTCTTTGCATTAATTATTACAGGAAATGCAGACAGGTATTCTGTAAATGACCTCTTGCGGTAGCATTCATATGGAGCATCTTAATTCTTAAATCTTAACCAAGTAATAAATCATGGGTTTCAATTGATAATCAAATTAATTCCCCAAATTACTTCTTCCTGCTATAGTGCCTATTAAACAACCAGCATTTATATACTTGATTTACTTTTGAGCTTGCATTTTTCAACTCAATTCCTATTAATTCACTATGCTTGCTCATGTTAGTTCTCCCTGCTATACATAGTAAGCATTTTGATGCTCTCTTCTTGTTCAGGTTTTATGCTTCAGAAGTTCTTCTTGCCCTTGAGTATTTACACATGATGGGCGTGGTGTATAGAGACTTAAAGCCTGAAAATGTATTGGTCAGAGAGGATGGGCATATTATGCTCTCAGACTTTGATTTGTCACTGAGATGCTATGTTAGTCCTACCCTTGTTCAGTCCGATACAGAGCCATCTTGTAAGATCTCCTCCTACTGTATCCAGCCATCATGTATTGATCCATCCTGCAAATTACCTGTTTGTGTAGAGCCATCTTGCTTGCAACCATCATGCTTTAAACCTCGGTTTTTCAACTCCAAGACAGCTAAAGTGAGAAGTGAAAAGCCAAATTTAGCAAATTCAGATTCACTTCCTGTACTTATTGCTGAGCCAACTAGTGCACGATCAATGTCATTTGTGGGTACTCATGAGTATTTAGCTCCTGAAATAATAAGGGGGGAGGGGCATGGGAGTGCTGTTGACTGGTGGACCTTTGGTATTTTCTTGTACGAGTTGCTTCTTGGTAGGACACCATTCAAAGGGACTGGAAATAGGGAGACCTTATTCAATGTGGTAGGGCAGCCTCTAAAATTTGCTGAGGGTTCTTCTGTGAGTTTTGCTGCTAAGGATTTAATCCGTAGACTACTAGTAAAGGATCCACAAAAGAGATTAGGATTCAAAAGAGGTGCAACAGAGATCAAGCAACATCCTTTTTTTGAAAGTATTAATTGGGCGCTTATTAGAGGTAATCATCCTCCAGAAATTCCAAAACCAGTTGATCTTTCAGCTTTAAATCTCACGTTGAAGTCGTCCTCTACTCCAACTGACAAGGCAGCAGCCACAGACTCGGATAGATCATCAGGTCCTTACCTAGATTTTGAATTTTTCTGATTATTTTGCATGAGAAGTAAAAGAGTAGGGCCTACTCTTGAGATGAATAGTTTTACATTATCCTTATGTATTCATTTTCTCAATGAAATATGATAATTCCATTTTTTTTCTTGAGTCAAATAATTGGTATTCGATTACTGGTTACGGTTGTTATGCTTAAAAAAGGAGGTCCAAAAAAGAATAAACTTTTGGGGTAAATTTGTCTTTGAGAACTTTAGCTTAGCATGGTAGATTTTTGAATGTGGTCCTCCAATGGAAGCCTTAAGAGGTACAGGGGCAATTTTAGCCCTTGATCAGGTTGATCAAGGGCTAAAAATGCCCCTGCACCTTAAACCTGCATGTACAGTAGGCTTTCTTCATCTTAAGCCCTTTTCATATTTTTTTTTTGCCTAGGCATTCTTTGTCTAGGACCTGCATTGACTCTGTTATTCTCTTAAAACTTTGTCCACGGAGGAACTTTTGTTAAAGAAACTGAAATTAGACAACTCTTAGAAAAGCTTTAACATTATTTCTGTACAACTGTGATGCATGTGTGACTTGGCTAGCATACTCTCCATTAAATATTTTTCACTTTTTAACTGTAAGATCATATTTTATATGGCACTATTAATTGATCTAAGGGTCAAAAAGTAAAAAAATATCACATACGAACAGTAGGCTTTTTGGGCAGCAATGAGGTTGTTTAAGTTCCCATTTTATGTATGTTCTTGGAGAATGATTCGGGTGGGCATTCTCATATCGGACACAATTGATGAACCCGTTGGATCTGCAAAAAGATTGTGATCTAATGGTATGCAAGTGCGCTCATGATAAACATGTGTGTACTGAATAGCCTCTCTTTGATCTTTTGTTCTTATATATTATTGTATGCTTTTGAAGTGTAAATATGAGATTCTGCTTCCTTGGATTGTTGGTTAGTGCCAACTGCCTAGTGTTTCACTTTTCATATGAAGTTTTTCGCTTTTTACAATAAAGAAGAAAAGAGAAGAAAATAAAAAATTGGGTGCTTTATTCTTTTACAGGGAAAACAGGCTTTTCTTTAAAAATTGTAGATTCTCGCTTTAATCTTGGCCATTGATTATTATATGGAAGCTTATAGATATGAGAATGATACCTGACATCCAAAAACAAATTGAACTGAAAAACTGTCTTTGCCATTTCTCTCAGCTGCACTTTCTTGCATTTATCTAAACCACAATTCTTGCAGCGCCAACTTCAATTTCTGATCCAAATTTGGAACCATGTTCTTGAATCCTTGTTGGTATTTCAACTAATTTAATTATCATTATGCATCGTTTTTCTCTTTTTTAAAATGTTTAAAACTTAAAGACTCCCTGGCTATCTTTCCAAATGCCACCAATAATCTTTTATTTATCTCATTGATATTCATAATTTAATGTTAAGACCAATAATTCCTACGGCAATCAAGTAGTGAATGTTGGAAAGATAAAAAGATGATGAATTTATTTTTTAATAATAAAATGTACAAAATATGAGTTGAGCGCTAGTTTGACTTGAAAGGGGAAAAAAAATCAGTGCTATAAGACTTGAAGTATTTCTCTCTTTTATTCCTCTTACTGTTGGACATAGTTTGCTGTGTTTTTCTCTCATAGCACATTGAAAATTTTTATGTTGAAGGTAACTAGAGTATTAGCAAATCAAGACTTATATTTTGTTACAGCTAAGCAGTTAACAGAAACAAAATATTAGAAATTAAAGTAGAAACTCTGTTTCCAACATGAATTATCCTCAATAATATAGATTTTTCTTCTTGTATATTTAAGTTCACTTGTTACAGCATTGCAAAAGTTCAAAGTGGAAGCATTTTGTGTTCTTATTTGAGGTTGAGATAAATATATGGATAGGATACGAGTCATAGGAAACATCTTCTCTAATACGAACCTTTGTAGAACCCGCACAACAATATATGGCCCACAAACATGATGAGAGGACCCATGTGGCACAAGAGAAAGAATGCCATTAACTAGAGCTGAGAAAAACAAAAAAAAAAACAAAAAAAATAGTTAACTAAAAAACCGATCCAAAATTAAATCGTTTTTTTTCGGTTTCATTTTTTGAATATTATTAATTTTGATTTTCGATTTTGATTCTAGTCCATATTCAAAAAAAACCGACGGTTTCGATTAAGCAACCAATTTACTATTATTTTCAAATTCATAATTTTGGTACCGCAGGTTAGCCATTAGTTTACAGTTAGCTGATATATATATATATATATATATATATATATATATATATATATATATATATATATATATATATATATATATATATATATATATATATATATATATATATATATATATATATAAACCAGTTAACCGTAGATATATATATATATATATATAAACCAGTTAACCATAGATATATATATATTCCTTAAATCTCTTTAAAATTTTTATTCGGAATCT